>CM043111.1:73143135-73556388 GCA_023701765.1 Hylyphantes graminicola | reverse complement strand
TGTTGCAAAAAGTTCACTAATAATAATAATAAAAAAATAAAACGTCCTAAAATGATTTGAAAAATCAATTTTTCCCTTGTATTAGTAGGATGCGCACTGAGGAACGCAACCACTACCGCCAGCCAGATAGCCCGTATGATGTCCGGGAGAGTGAGAGAGATAGCATATATTAAAACTGGCCCACCTAAAATGCTTGTTTTTCCGACGTTGCTAGCTCTCGTACTATAATATTTCCACTGCGATTTTCCAGTCTTGTAAGTGCGTTGATTAGGTTAGGTTTGAATTATCGTCGCACTAGAGCTACACGAGGGCTATTGGCGACGGGCGTCGTATTTTAGAACCACAGTCAGGTGACGAGCCCACACCTGAATAGGCACCCAACGCAACCGTTAAGGGCGACATCGTACGCAGTGTTAGGACTTTGAAGGATATTTAACGTGCACTCCCTTACACGGGGTATTATTCGTCGGACATTTTTGGCTGCACGGGCCGTTTATGGGTCGGCAGTTATTTTGGCGATGCCCGGACCCGAACCTGGGACCTTCCGCATGCTAAGCGAGTGCTTAACCGACTGGGCTCCCCAGCCCCTTGTAAGTGCGTTGAAAATTACCGAAACTGTTACTTGTACAATGAACCGAAGCCTAAATTAAACTGAGCGTTATTTA
This sequence comes from Hylyphantes graminicola, assembly GCA_023701765.1. Classification (NCBI taxonomy): domain Eukaryota; kingdom Metazoa; phylum Arthropoda; class Arachnida; order Araneae; family Linyphiidae; genus Hylyphantes; species Hylyphantes graminicola. The sequence continues at coordinate 73,555,723 of CM043111.1, read as the reverse complement.
AAAATATCATAGAAAACTAGGAAAAATTATTAAAAATCTTGAAATAACCCAATCATAGCAAACTAACAAAAAGATGCTAAAGAAGATTTTAAAAAAACTTAATCAAAAAAACAAATGTTCCTGCAGAGAAATAGTTCATTTTAGACAACTTTAAAGAATTTTGATTAAAAAAATAAGGTTTTAAAAATATTTGATAACTTCTTTTTTGTAATGAAGAGTTGATAATTTTTGTTGGAGATAAAGAGAATGTAGCATGTAAGGAGATAGTTTTTCCCAAATCAAAGTGTATTAAAAAAGCGATTGGAATATTTAGGTATAGAAATTCAAAGTTTTTTATTCAAAAACTCGTTTAATAATTAATTCTCAACAAGTTCTAGGCAAGAATTTTTCTTTTGAGCTTAGGCGATAAATTAAGGCTTCTGAACTTTTTTTTTTAATAATGTTAGCGAAGCTTTTGAACAGTTTAAAAGATTGCATTGAATAAGGAAATTACTCAACAAAAATTTAGATACACGCATCAAGTGGGTATAGGGAGCATACCCATTTAGTATTAGAGTATTGGAAAATAAGTATTGGATTTTGTGATTAGACACCAAAATACTCACAAAATTGTTTTTTAAAAAAATGCTGAAAATGAATTGGATGCACATATTTTGTTAAATTTATATAGCATAAACACTTTACTGCAAAAGTAAGCAAGTTTGCTTATTGGCAAGATATTTTCTTAAGACAACATACAAAATATAAACAAATGCTTTCCAACTAATATATCTTTGAAAACTATGTACAGTTACAATGAAAAGTAAATACGAGAAACAAACGCTTTTCAACTAGTTTATCTTTACAACTATGTACAGGTACTATGAAACTATGAAAAGTATATACGAGAAACAAACGCTTTTCAGCTAGTTTATCTTTGAACACTATGTACAGTTGCTAGGAAACTATGAAAAGTATATGCGAGAAACAAACGCTTTTCAACTAGTTTATCTTTGAAAACTATGTACAGTTACTATGAAACTTTAAAAAGTATATACGAGAAGCAAACGCTTTTCAACTAGTTTTTGAATTATACTGAATCATAAAAAATGTAGAAGTAGTCCACATCAATTTTGAAAAGCCATTATACCAGATCTCCAAGGGACTAAAAAATATACAAACTAAATTGCCGCTTTTACAGCAGTTTCCATGCAATTATTCTTAACGTAACAACTTTTGATCCCATTGCTGTTTTATGGTGTACACCATGTTGTATTGCATAAATTATGAGTAGCCTAATCAAGTAAAGAACTAGGTAACCGACATTTTACATTGCTTGTTGAAAAAACCTAAAAGCGAAATAAAGTAGGCTAGTGAAATTAGCATGTTTTTTTCCCTAAATATTTTCCTATTATAAGATTTTCATACTTATAGATTTGTAGGTCTTTAAAATATTTTTTTATGTACAAACTGTTAAATCTTTAATGATTCTTATTCTATCGAGCAATCCACCCCCAAACCGATTAAACTTGAGCAAAAAGTCTAACAAAATAATAAAAAAAAAGTGTTATTAACATTTGGATATAATTAGATACAGTATTTTTAATACCGCAGTTACACTTGTCTTCAACGCTGTCTTACAAAACAAAATGGAATGATTTATCATATTTATCAATTCTTTCATGAGTAATGTAAATCCATATAATGAAATTCAATAAAAAAGTTAGTTTTAGTCTGTATGACTCTTTGCTTTTTTTATAATCAGTCTGACGATTTGCTTTTAATTCAATGATTACAGGTTCGAATAGTGCCTAGCAAGAAATATTTTCGTTATTGTAGAATACTTAACGGAAAAAAACTATAGTATTTTAAATGGAAATTGTTGAATTTAATGGGAAAAAAAGCAATTTGTACTTTTATTCTGGCAAATCATTTGCCAGTTGAATACATTCGTTTGACGAGATTTTTCTTTTAGCTTTTACGTATTAAAAGTCAGCGTGATTCACTATCCATTTTTGAACACTTAAAATTGAAAAAAATGAATATTGAAAAAAAATTGAGTTCTTATTAAACTATTCATATGCATTTCATATAAAACAAAAGAATTTGGCAACCAAATATTTTTGTTCAAAAATTTCATAGAATAATATGTGCAAATTGTATATGCATTTCATCTAAACTTATTTGTTTCAGAATATTTTTCACGACAAAACCTCAACTTCACCCTGATAAACTAATTTAAAAAAATTCAAATGCATTTATTTACTTATAAAAAATATCGAAATATTATTTTCACAAGTATATCAATAGATCTAAGTATTGATGACGCAACAACATAACTAGTTGGTAAACTTTTAATTAGACACAATACCAATTACTGAAAGTCATTATTTCGGAGACTAATTGCCAACTACCAACAAATGCAACAACGGGATAATCCGCACTAATATCAACTAATGGAGGATCGCCCGTGTTAACGCTACCTTAGGGATTTAAGCTACGGGATAACGACGCTTGGTGATTGTAGATATCCTAGATTCTGGGATATTCCCTTGTCAGGAACTAATCCCCGAAACTTGGCAGCTGACAAAAGCAATGGATAGCACTCCTGACAATCTGGTGTATATGCAAGAAGACAGTTGGAGTAGCACTAGAGAGGCAGATTTTATGTGAGAAAGATATACAGGGTGTTTATAAAATAACGCTCGCTATTCGGACTGGTCTGTAAGCTTGACTGAATAATCCGAAAGCATCAAAAATTGAGACATTTACTGATCAAGAAGGGGAAAAAGAATGGAATCATAAAAAGGTAGAACCCCAAAAAATAATAAAAAAAAACAAAATCGTCTCTTGACCAGGGTTCTAAATTACGAGGCGTCGTCAATTATGACCAATACGGCCAACACAGCTAATTACGGCTCGTAATTTAGAACCCAGGTCAAGAGACGAGTTTCTTTTTTTTTTTTCGAAAAAGAATGAAATCATAAAAAAGAAACTCGTCTCTTGACCAAGGTTCTAAATTAAGAGGCTTAGCCAATTATGGCTAATTAAGGCCAACACATCCAATTACGCGTCGTAATTTAGAACCCTGGTCAAGGGACGAGTTTATTTTTTATGATTCCATTCTTTTCCCCCCTTTTTGAATAGTAATTGTCTCAAAGTTTGTTGCATTCGGATTACTCATTCAAGCTACAGACCACTCAGAATAACGAGCGCCATTTTATAACCACCTTGTACTGTATTGATGGGTCCGTACTAGAGTTTGATCTGGTTCTAAGTTATGACGCTCGTCACCAATGGCCCTCGAGTAGCTCTAGTGCGGCGATATTCAAACTAGCCTAACCTAGGTTATAATTGATTGTTTAGACATTTATTTTCAGGTTTGTATGCTTGGTCAGAGATCCGCTTATAAACCTTCGTCAAGTAAGACAGACACAACACACACATATAAGTGACAAACGCTGCCATCTATAGCCACCTTCGCAATTTAGAAATGTCCCTGATGTTGAGGGAAATAGTCTATAGAGACCTGTACCTGTGAGAAACTGTGATATGAGTATCTGAAAAGCATAGTGTTGCACGAGTAGGTTTCGCTTTCCTTCCTCTGAACAGTCGACAATGCGACAAGGGGATATCATAGAGAGATTATCTGGCCTTTTAAGTTCAGTCCGCTATGTTTGAGAAAAAATGTACCAATGATCAAATCATATCATGTCCCACCATCTTTTTTTTTTACAACACTTCCGTTTTAAGAAAAAAAATGAAAAAAATTCCGCCAGAAAAAACTGAAACTTACAGTTATCTAGAAGATATCATGCCATACCTACATTTACTTCAACCCAGCAATTCCATATCCACTTCTTCGATACATCCATATCAAGGGTGGTAAAAAAAATCGAAAGATTGATTTATGCTTCTGCTCTGTGTTCGAACCTCGCCCTTCAAAAAGAACCCCGTAATAAACGGATCCCTCGTGAGTTTTCATTCGAGATGAATCTGACCCCTGTGCCGCTGCTTTGGAAACCACCATTTTTCTTCTTATATTTCGACTCCGAACTATACGTACGAAGTACCAAAGACATATATAAAGTAAAGCGACTGTTTTATAAATAAAAATGCAGTTTCGGGAGGGGGTAGAAATAAACTTCTGATTTGGCGAGGAAGAATCCTACTTTTAGCGACTTATCACTGCCGTTAACGTAAACCTAAAAAAAAATTGAAAGATAATTATTTTAAACCTCTCGAACGTCCAGGAAATGGTAAAATATGTATGATTGATTTAAATGCTTAAATTAAAATTCAATTTATTTCAAACCAAATCATTTATTTTTAAAAATTGGGCTCAAGTTTATTTCGAAAGAGATGATCATTAAAAACTTTTAAAAAATGAAAAGAGCACGATCAATAATTTTTTTTAAATTTTAAAATTTAAGATTATTTTAAGAAAGATTGATGCAAAAAACATGGAAAAGCCAGGTCTATTTATCGGAGGGTTAAACACGCTATTCCTGTTACAATTCTACAATGGATAATTTCGATGACGTCATCTTTAGTACTTTTTTCAGTTCAATTGAGAATTCTGACTCTAAAAGTAAAAGCAGTGTCTTAGTCTAAAAAAAACTCGGCATGTACTAGAACCAAACACACGTGACTTTGAGAATGATGTTGATCCCATTCACATTTACCAATGTTTAGCCTATTACTACCTAGTCTTTTTTTTACGTACTTGAGAATGGAACATTTTTCTCGCTCTTTTCTTTTCCCGGAATGCGTGTGTTCTATAAGAGATATTTGAAGCAGATTTCTCCTTCGTTCCATCTATCGAACATTTCTTTGTCCTAAAACTCGGTGGTTCGTCTTCATACGAATTTGTCAGGATAATACGAAAAATGTCTAAAGGAACGGAAGAATCGACATCAATAATATCGAGTTACGTTTGAAGAGAATCTTTTTATGGTACGAGCGTCGAGAAAAATGACTTGCAATTTATATTCGATGGCCTCAGACAGGGTGTGATTATTTAACATGCCTTGGTCCATGCTATAAATACGATAGCCGTAGGCTTTGAACGAAGGCACACTCTCAACTAAAGAATACTGTTTGAACGGTATTACAAAAATCGCTTTTGGTTGTTTTTTAAAAATGCCAAAGGTGAGGCAATTAAAAATAGTTATTGCATAAGCTTTTATTGCATTAATTTTTGTGGTTTCTCCCTCAAAATTATTTATTTTAGAAGTTGCATCGAAAGTACAGGTGTGGGTTAGTATCATTTTACAACGGGCTTGCGTCTGAATAACACTCTACCTCATTAAAAAAATACAGCTTCTTGAAAGAAAAGCTTCTTGTTTAGAAAATCAATAATTTTACGTACGCCGTTACTTGAATGTGAAACAACTACCCTGGTGAAACTTACCACCGTTAAGAAATTAGGAGTAATTTTCTTTGAATCTGAATATGGCTGGCACTTCAGAATCGAAGGCATTGGGTGGCCCTTTTTGAAACAAAATGATTATTTTCAAAACAAAAACATAGATTTTCTCAGATGTGAAAGCGGCTTTTTTTTTACTCAGTGCCTATAGAAACCTCGAGGAAGCTTTTCTTCGCAGATATTCTTGTCAAATATTTTTCTAATATATTTCGTTTTGGGATTTGTGGGTGTTCAACTCTTTTAGTCCCAGTGATGCAATTTGTCATCATTATGTTTCTGATCATAATTTAAAAATATAATAGGGCTGGTATATGTTGGAATTGATAACATATATTTTCTAATAGAAAAAAGTTTGAAGAATCGAATGATGTGCTTTTTGATATCATAAATGACTATAGACAATCAGAAAAAAATTCTAAAATGAAGATGCCAAATTGTCATTGGGACTGAAAGGGCTAAAACTACATTCACACAAAACAGCAATACTTCAAAATATGTTTTGAATTCTTCTATTCAAGCGCTACAATTTCAACAAAAGCTAAAAAAATAATTACTTACATTTATACACTTATAAATATCTTTATTTTTTACAAACTTCCTCATTATAGTAAGCCTCTATCTCATGTAAATTTTCTTTTAAAGTTGCGACTAATAAAACTTTTTCCATTGAATTCCAACAATGCTACAACAACGAAAAAAACTTGTTTTTAAGCATAAAAAAACCTACCAAGCAATTCTTAAATTTAATAGCCGTATCAACTACAGAGGTACATAAGCCCCTGGAGCAACTTATTTTCTCTTTTAAGTTCATACATTGTTGATTTTTTTTTTAATTTTGGCAAAACCTTAAGCAAACTCCGCTTAAGGGGGTGGATTTTTTTTGGGTCCTTGTCAGCTGCAAATGATAGCTGAGTTTTTATTTTTTTGGTAGATATTTTTTTCTAAATTTTCAAAGGTGACCAATCTAACTTGCACAGGCGGGGTGTTTATTATTTTGCTCTAGGGAGTATTATGTGATGCAAATATTTTTTTTTTTTTTTGGGGGGGGGGGTGTTGTTGAGAAACTAAACACACAATTAAAAAACTTAAACCATGATTTTACTGAAAAAATGAAACAAGAGGCTCGTTTTTTAACGCGTAAGATATGGACGGACAGACAATAGCAAGGCCCAATCATAATTATTTTAATGAATTATAATGTTATAATGCACCTGCAAAACTTTAAAATCAAAAAATATACGGATAAACTTTTCTCACCATTTCATAAATATTCATAGTTATGTAATCTTTAAAAGAAACCTAAGTATGTTTTGTAAGTAAGTTCATGGGCAACAATTTTAAAAATTGAAATTATTTAAATCCCAATGCAGTTATATTTTTTTCAGTATTTGCCCCATAATGTATGAGTATTAAAGATACAAATATATTTTTTCGGGATGAAAAAAAATTCATGAGTTACAGATTTAACTATAAATTGGACACATAATTTATTTCTTTTCAAATCATCTATTTATTAAGAGAAGAGCATCTGTTAATCATAAAACATCTGTTGTAAATCTTAAATGTTTTAAGTATTTTTAACTATTTACAATGGTTTATGCGGCCGTATTTAATCCTCCTTAATTTCCACAATGCGCAAATCTACTTACATCTTGATAAGAATCAAAATAGCTTACAAAATGGAAGATTGTAGTTTTCTTCTTTTTTTATATAATCGGTTGCTTTTCATACAGATATTTTTTATTATATATTTCTTCTAAAAATTTTATTTTCCCTTTACAATTAAAGTTAATTTTTCTTTTAAGCGTCAGCGCACTGGTATTCATACTGTAATGGCATTCAACGACGCACTGCCATGCAAATGTTAAGTTATATCCTATGTTAAATAACTATTCATCTAAGATTTTTTTTTATGTTTAAACATTTTAATATTACTATTTAATTCAAGCAGCCTTTAAAGATGTTAAAAAGTATGTTTCTTATGTATTCCATGCTTGGACCAAAGTTACCCGCCCGGATCCTAACCGTGTCTAATTTTGTAAACTAACGCCAATCTTTTATTAATTTATAAAATTTAACAAAAGTACTTAGAAATTATTTCTAAAAATACACTACTTAGAATGCATTTTGGTTTTAATTGCTTAAATCGTTTTTGTAGTTTAATTTTCTTCTTTTGTAAAAAAAATAATGATTTTGGACCAAAGTTACCCTCCTCAATTTTTAATATTTTTAAATATCGGCAAAACAGTGGCTGGGGAATGGAAGCCCAATACTGAAAAATCAACGTTGGCCCGGTACTGGCCAATTGTTATTGGGCCACTACATAATGTCCGGCACAACGCCGTAACAGTATGGTAATAAGGGGTATCAGTATTGGCCTTGCATTGGGCGAGTGCAAGACTGGCCGGTGGACAGCAGTAGCCAACACTGGCAGCACTGGGCCAGCAGTTTGCCAGCACTTCAATGTTTGCTGGGTGGTCACTCCTGACGGTACTTAACAATAAATATGAGAAACATCAATCTTATACAGTCATAAAAAAAATACAGAAATGTTTTATTCAATTAACATATAATCTAATTACGCTATTAGATAGAAGCATGCATCGAGCTACTTCCAAGAATTAGTGAATATATTAACAAAGACAAAAAAAAATAATCTTATTAGAGATTGTTGAGCTATCAGCACTTTAGTCATTGAAATATTACTTACTCTCACATTATTGCAAATAAAAAATCTTTTATTGTGGAAGAATTTACTGAAAGTATTTCCTAATACGGCTGGAAAGAAATACTTTTTGTTTAGTTTGTTTCAAAAAATTAAAGATTAACATTTCCGATGGAGTAACATTGTTTCTAAAACAAAATGCTTTTTATTTACATATTTCTCATTTCATATGAAGAAATAATTTTGTTAAAAAAATAGATAAAAGGTATATAATTTTATGATTCATTCATTTTCGAAACATTGTAACTGCAATAAGCAGCTGGGAATTTGGGGCAAAAAAAGTTAGGCAATGTATGTTAATGATGTTGTTCTATAACATAACTTTTTTTACCTCGAAGTTTAGTTTATTATTATTATTATTTATCTTGTTTACCATTGGTAAAATAACAGCAGTAAAAATTGCGATGTTTCTGTTTGCAAAACAAAATTGCTGTCAAATAACAACCAAAATTGCTGGCACCTTATGTTGTCTGCATACTTTTCTGTAAATGCACAATAGTTTTCTTATTGGTGTATATTTGTTCGTAAGTTTTTGGGAAAGATTTGCTAGAGATTTTATTAATTATGCTTATTCTCAGATACAAATAAATTTTAAAAACTATTTTATCTTAACTTCTGACTTATTTTCAATTGGCTTTACTACCTTAACAATTTTAAATATTACATTGTTTTTATTTTTATTATTATCATTATTATCATTGATTATGATCATCATCATTATTATAATTATTACTATCATTTATTATTATTACTATCATTTATTATTATTATTATTATTACTATCATTTATTATTATTATTATTACTATCATTTATTATTATTATTATTATATTATTATTATTATTATTATTATTACTATCATTTATTATTACTATCATTTATTATTATTACTATCATTTATTATTACTATTATTATTATTATTATTATTATTATTATTATTATTATTATTATTATTATTATTATTATTATTATTATATTATTATTATTATTATTATTATTATTATTATTATTATTATTATTATTATTATTATTATTATTATTATTATTATTATATTATTATTATTATTATTATTATTATTATTATTATTATTATTATTATTATTATTATTATTATTATTATTATTATTATTATTATTATTATTATTATTATTATTATTATTATTATTATTATTATTATTATTATTATATTATTATTATTATTATTATTATTATTATTATTATTATTATTATTATTATTATTATTATTATTATTATTATTATTATTATTATTATTATTATTATTATTATTATTATTATTATTATTATTATTATTATTATTATTATTATTATTATTATTATTATTATTATTATTATTATTATTATTATTATTATTATTATTATTATTATTATTATTATTATTATTATTATTATTATTATTATTATTATTATTATTATTATTATTATTATTATTATTATTATTATTATTATTATTATTATTATTATTATTATTATTATTATTATTATATTATTATTATTATTATTATTATTATTATTATTATTATTATTATTATTATTATTATTATTATTATTATTATTATTATTATTATTATTATATTATTATTATTATTATTATTATTATTATTATTATTATTATTATTATTATTATTATTATTATTATTATTATTATTATTATTATTATTATTATTATTATTATTATTATTATTATTATTATTATTATTATTATTATTATTATTATTATTATTATTATTATTCTCTAATTGAAATATAAATGCTTTTAATCGTCTTACCCTACTGAAAAATATTACTCCTGACATATTAATATAAATGTGCATTCTAAAAATGTTTCATACAATCATTCATAAAAAAAATTAATCATGTTGTGAAATCGAACAGTACTTATTTCGATAACAAAGCTAGTATTCCATAAAAAGTTTTGTTGCTTTCAAACAGAAAAAGTTGGATAAATTCCCAAGTAATTTGATTCTAATAAGCAATTAATATACAAGTAGATATGAAGATCCGATCATGTACCGACAGTTAATTTTTCAATTGAAATTTGTGTATTTGTAATGCTAATACATTCTACATTTTGCATAATAAAAGAAGACTTCATTATACAACCTGGAGATCTGATAAAGGGGATATCAAATCATTTGTTATGCAAAATAGTTTTGAAGTGCACGAGTTATTATTCTAATTCCATTTTCTCTAGATTATTCTGAACTATTCAGTTTCATTCAAGTTATCGACTTGTTTGGTTCGAAATTGAATACTTTGCAAATTATTTTTAAAAAGAGAAGTAAGATGTTTTGAAACAACGTTTCTAAACTACATTCTTTTTTTTTTTATTCTAAAGAATTGTGCTCCTAAAAATTTCTTGACATAAAGTATAAATTTAGAACAACTTTTATACATGTAAAAGCATTAATCAAGCAAATGAAAGCCTAAAACCCTTTTCGTTTATTACTTAAATTTTGCTTATTGATTTCTAGTTATCTTAATTAATTCATTTTTATTGTATTATTTTAAAATGATTATGCATCATACACAATCTAGTTCTTAATATAATTACTTCTGTCGAACAAATGAAAGATTCTTAATAAATTACTACTTCCATCTTTTGTGCATAATTTGTCATTCAGAATTATCCAATTAATAATTCCCCATGGGCGTTTGCGTGAGCCTTAAGTCCTAGTTGTAATTTGGCATAATTTTTCTTTTTTACAATTAGAGTAGAAAATGTGTGATTTCAAATGGATGAAGCAATACTTCCTTTTACTAATAATTGCCGATATATTTTAAAATAAATCCCATTTCACACGAAAATCAATTAGAAGATAATTATGTTATTTCAAAGCACACTTAAATACTATTTTAAATCAAATTTTAACAATACCAAGCATATATTTTAACAATAATTCGTTCAACTAATACCTTAAAATTTCCATTTATTTTTGCATTTTGCATTATTATAACCGAATATATTGGCTCATAGAAAGTCATCATTTTAAGAATAGAAGAAAAGTAACTTTATCAACAATAATTTCTTAGATATTTATTTAGAAACATTTTAACTTTTCTGTATTGTATCAAATGGTTTAGTGTTAAAGTTTGAAACAAAACCGAGAGTAGTTTTAAACATTAAACAAGATATTAAGTCTCAAGTTACTTTCGTGTTTGAAACCCTTAAACATTGAAGAAAAATAACATTTGAAAGTAACTATATTTCAAATAATTCCAGACACATTTATTTAAAAGTGCAATAATCATTCTATGCATTGTATCGAATGCTTTATTGTTAAAGTTCGACACAAAACCAAGAGTAGTTTTAAATAACAAACAAGATATGGAGTCCCAAGTTACTTTCTCGTTTTAAAACCCTTAAACACATTGACGAAAGATGACATTTAAAAGTAACTATATTTGAAATAATTCCAGACACATTTTTTGTATCAAATGTTTTAGTGTTAAAGTTCGAAACAAAACCAAGAGTAATTTTAAACAACAAACAACATATTACGTCCCAAGTTATTTTCTTGTTTAAAACCCTTAAACATTGAATAAAAATATCCTTTGAAAGTAACTACATTTGAAATAATTCCAGATACATTTAGTTCAAAATACAATAACCATTCTATATATTGTATCGAGTGCTTTGTTGTTAAAGTTCTAGACAAAACCGAGAGTAGTTTTAAGCAAGAAACAAGATATGGGGTACCAAGTTTATTTCTCGTTTAAAACCCTTAAACATCGATTTCCAGTTTTACTCGGTTGCTTAGGAAGCAATCGGTCGAGTACTTTTTGTTCTTTTGGAGGTAACTATCGGGAATGGCTAACGTTAACTTACGCTTAATTGAAGAAAATTGTTGCCCCTATGCCTAAAAGAAAACAGTAAAGCAAACAAAAAGTAAAAAAGCAAACAAAATGTTCTGGTTTACTTCTCAAAAAGGGTACATTTCTGTAGCTTTTTTTTGTAAGATAAAGACCGATGTGCTTCGTTGTAGAATTTCACAATAGCCCTTTTGGTATTTTTTAAAATAGATGGATCGAATGAAAGATCTGAACTTTTAAAAGAAGTTTACGTTTTCAATTTTAAACTAATGATCTATAAATTCCCTTTAAAATAACAGAGCAGAAAATTCGAATGTTGTAATTGCAAGAAAAATGTGTCAATTAAATTATGGATATCCGCTGTTTCATTTGTTTAAAAGTAGTTTTTATTTCCTGAATGTTCATTTTAATTTCCTCGTAGTTTATTCTATGTTTTGGAGAAGAGTTAAAATTACATTTTCAATTCAAAAGAAAGTAATTAAAGCTTTATAATTAGCAAATAATATGATAAACATTTTCTCAGAAAGCATTTGTCTTTAAATGTTCAAAAGTAGGATTAACGATACTCAAATTTTAAAACAAACGTATTTTGCATTATTTAAATAAAAGTTCATAAAATAGCTATTTCTTAAATAATATATACTTCTTATAAGTATAAACAAATAATCTATCGGTTTTAATTAAAATTTAAAGAATATATTTTGTAATTTTAAAATGGTAATTTGAACCAATTGAAGAGCTCAAGAGTGCAAAACAAGTTAAATCACTTTTTTGGAAAAAAATGAGTTGGTTAGCTTTTCATACAGGTATTGTAGGAAGGAATCCACCAGCGTTTTGATTTGCGCAAAAAAGTTAATTCGTATGTATATGTACATATAACATACGATTATAATCACTCATTATCATAAATACGTATATAATCTGTATGAAAAGCTAAGCAACTCAATTTTCTTCAAAAAAGTGATTTAACTTGTTTTGCACTTGAGCTCTTCAATTGTGAAAGGTATTTTGACTTTCTTTAACGTACAGATAAAAAGAGAATCACAGAATAAAACATGACAGAATAAGGAACAAATGTCTTATATACTGACACATCCAAACTGGCAGGAGTTTCAACATTATTTTTAATGCATTTGTAAAGCAACCGAAATGCCTTGTAACTCATACCAATTGGCTATATATTGAGCCAGTTTTCTCAGAAAATTGGCAAGAAAGCAAGATTCTAGAAAAGCGATGGGCCAATTTAAAAATGCTCTCAAAAGATATTTTCTGAAATTCGTGAATAAAACAACATGAAACACAATACATATTTCAAATCAGCGACTTAGCTTTTGATGCTAAATTTTGGGCCTTACGCAATGAATAAAATACGAGGACGCTTCGCAGTAAATTGTCCATCTGCTCCCATACGCATTTTGTAGCAAAACAAAGATATACGATATCTTGAAAATAACATTTGAAAAGCAAATATTCTTTCATCTAGTGTCCTTACATATGCTAACAGATATTTAAGAAGAGTTAAAATTTAAATTCCCTTTTTTTAGATATGGATAAATTTTACAGGAATTAATGCTTTAAAAGAAAAAAATATTATTCTATATAATATAATTGTGGGAGAAATTTTCCAAAGGACATTTCTTTTATTGGATATATGTTAAATATATTTGCTCCAGTAAATATGTGCTAAATATATTTGCTACATTAAATGTATTTAAATCTGTTTGCTGCCGTATATTTAAGTTACTATATCCATTTGCTACTAAAAAATTGTTAAATGTACTTGCTACAGTAAATTTGTTATATCTATTTTTTACAGTAAATTTGTTAAATCTATTTTCTACAGTAAATTTATGTTAAATATAATTGCTATAGTATTTTTTTTTATTAAATATTGTTTGCTACAATATATCATATGAAATTTTCTTGCTACTCTATAGCGTAACGCGATCCGAACTATCATCTCTCTGTATCCATTAACTTGCTATAAATCTCGAAGCGAGATGCCGTCATTTTTTTAATAACTCAGTGTGGACCTTTTAAGAACTGTCTGCTTATCAATTTCTAATGGGATTTCTTCGTACAGCCAAGTAGTTGTAAGAACAAGCGCGAAAGAACGTGACGACTCCAGACTTTTGCCTGGCCTTCAATCTTTACTATAAATGGTAGCGGGAAAATTTTAAAATTTGCTAGAACATGATAGCTGAATAAACATTGAATTAATTTCATTAAGTTAAGCGTTTAGTTTAGTTAAATTTTGAATTAATAAGATAAGACTATCTTTACTGTAAATGGAATTATCGTGATAATTTGAACATTACTTGAACATGATGTCTAAGGAAACATTGAATTAATTTCATTTAGTTAAGATATTAGTTTAGCTAAATTTAGAATTTATCAAATAAAACTATATTTACTGTAAATGGAAACGTGATGATTTAAACATTACTAGAACTTGATGGCTGAGAAAACATTAAATTAATTTAATTTAGTTAAGCTTTTAGTTCAATTAAATTTTGAATTAATCAGATATGACTATCTTTACTGTAAAGGGTAACGTGATAATTTAAACATCCCTTGAACATGATGGCTGAGGAAACATTATAATATTAATTTAAAATTAGTTATGGGATTAGTTTAGTTAAATTCAGAATTTTAAATAAGATTCATATGTCGTTGCATCATTACTATTTTGGAACACTCAAAACTACATTCCGTTTCAACTTACAATTATCATCTCACGTACATTCGTCAAGCTCTTCGCGAACCTCTCTCTCTCTCTCTCTCATTCTCTCTCTCTCGTTTGCTTCCTTCTCCCTTCATTTTACTTCACTTTTAATATTTATTATTAGGCTCGCGTGCAGCAATTAATACGGTAGTGATGTAGAAGACTTTGATGTACGGCACGTATAAACATAAACAGATCATTCTAAGACATCAACAAAACAAAAAAACTCATTTGCTGAAACTTTTTTATAGCACTTTGTTTAGCGCCAAAACAGCGCATAGGAAATTCGATAGTACAATGAATGTAATTTCGATGAGACCTCGATGAGTCATACAAATATGTGCTAAAATTTATGTGTTTCAAAGAATTTTTTAACAAAAATATATTTATAGTTTCTTAGGGACACGTCTTAAACTCTAAACATAATTTTTTTTGTGCTATAAATGCAACAAAAAAGGTCGTATAACTTATGTGTAGTAACCAGATTATTTTGGCATTGTTTTTAATGCAGAATGCATTTAAAATTAACTACTACAAGAACTTTTTGAAAAGTTTGAAATTTTTTTTAATAATTTCTTTACGAACTCTAATATAGTATCGACCCTAGTTCAACGTAATTTTTTATACAAATAAATGACTGATACCTGTAATAAAAGACTGAAAACCAATATTTGAATCTTCTTCTATTGTACCAAATCAATTTCGGAACTAGTTAACATGTAAATTGTTCATGTGAAGGTTTTAAAAAAAATGTCCCCAAACGGCGACGCCATTTCGCAAGGGGTTATAAAGCACACATTCTAGGAGTAAGAAATCCTTTAAACCAGGGGTTCCCAACCTTTTGGCACCTGCGTAACACTTGACTTTTTGAGAAATTTTGGCGTACCACCAGACACAAATAATTTCGTATTTAATGGTTAGATTTTTGTTTATTTATAACATGCTTATAATAAAGGAGAATATATCATATCACTTATGCGTACCACCTGAAATATTCCAGCGTACTAATGCGACAGCAGATCCAACCTAAACAAAAACTCACCGGTATCCTGGAATACGAAGAAAACCGCATATATCAATTCAACAAAATATTTTATACGAGTACCTATATTAATGGATTTTTCTCCCTTTTATTATCATTGGTAAAAACATAATCCTGCAATATTTTTCGTACCGAAGAAAATACTCAACAAATTTTTGTTATAATTTATAATTGATAAAATTCATCATTAACAGGTAAATGGGATAACCTCTAAAGACCCTAACAAAATTCTATACATATATTCTACATCTAGACATACTTTCCATACAAATATAGAGGGGAGACAGCGGCTAATATTGTGGCTAGTATCGTGATTTACAGGGAAAAGCGACAGCATACACATCCAAAAAAAAAAAAAAAAAACTCATCGGTTATCCTGGAATACGACGGGAACAGAAGATATCAGCTAAACCGAATATTTTATATAAATTCATTTCAAGGCATTTGCATTTCTTGAAATATCGATGGTCTAAATTGTAAAACTAACACGCATTATTTTTCAGGTTGAAGAAAATATTCAACAATTTTTTTTTGTCCCACACTTCGTGTGCGAAATTATCTAAAACATTTAAAATAGCGGTGTAAAAATGCATCACATATGAGTTATGAATCATTGGTAAAGTTCTTGATTTAATAGTAACTGTGCGGATAGTGATTTACTGATAAAAATGTGACAGTAGAGAAAACCAAACAACTCCCCGTTATCCTGGAATACAAAAAGAACCATATCTATCATTTCAACCCAATATTTTATAAGAGTATTTTAAGGAATAATAGTTTCTTTTGTTATCAATGGTTAAAAAAAACTAAATGATTCGCAATTTATTGGCAAATATTCATATCTAGATTCCGAATTTTAATGCATTTTCTTTTATTTCATCATCAATGGCACAAAATTGTACTTACCTAAAACTGTACAATCTTTCGTATAGAAGGAAATACTCAAAAAAATTTTATGCAACACATTTTTTAAGCTAGAAATAATTTAAAACATTAAAAAGAGCTGCGTAAAATGTCTCATCAAATTCTTCATTTCAACCAGTTATTGGATTTTAGTTTCTTTTATTATCAATTGTAAAAACCTAATCCTGTATTATTTTTCGTACTACCGAAACAAATACTCAACACATTTTTACTATAATGCATTATTGAGCATGGGCATATTTTTTAGTAAGAAATGATTTAAAACAAAATATCTCGACCAAGACAGTTGACACAACCCAAACAAACAACTCACCGGTATCCTTAAATACGAAAAGAATTACATCTATCATTTCAACCCAATATTTTATAAGAGTATTTTAATGGATAATTGTTAATTTTATTATCAATGGTGAAAGAAACTAATGCTGTATTATTTTTCATATCGAAAAAAATACGCAACACATTTTTACTATAATGCATTATTGAACATGAGCATATTTTCGAGTAAGAAATGATTTAGGATAGACTGACCAGTGAATGAACAGTTGGTAAATACATTTAAAAAGTAAGGATTAAAAATCATTCCACTGGATGGATTGGCAACACTGACTTCCTCTCATCTAGTAGGAAGCTATCTGCCATCTGATTGGTTGTCCTGGTCATTAATTAAAATCCAACATGTTTATTGACTGGACATTTTTGTGTTCATTCACTGGTGAACGTAGTGTTCATTTATTTGGCTTTTGTACCACTTTTCATTTGGACCC
Source organism: Hylyphantes graminicola (assembly GCA_023701765.1). Classification (NCBI taxonomy): domain Eukaryota; kingdom Metazoa; phylum Arthropoda; class Arachnida; order Araneae; family Linyphiidae; genus Hylyphantes; species Hylyphantes graminicola. The sequence goes on along the minus strand of CM043111.1, from coordinate 73,538,301 downwards.
CCAAAAGACCCAAAGCAATGCAATATAAAGTCACCTTATTTTTCGTAAAATTTACATAAAATGACAGATGTGTTCACATTGTCATAAACCCACAAGCTATATTTTCTTAAAATGTATGAATTTTCTTAAAACAAATTGTGCTTGAGCGTTCATTCACTGGTTAGTTACCCTAAAACAAAATATCTCCACCAAGACAGTTGACACACAACCCAAACAAACAACTCACCGGTATCCTGGAATTCTTTATCAATGTTTAAAAACTAATCTTATTTTTTTTTAACAGAAAAGATAAAGATTATTATTTTTCGAACAGAAAAAAATATATTCAACACGTTTTTACTACAATGCATTATTGAGCATGAGCATATTTTCCGAGTAAGAGATGATTTAAAACAATATATCTCCACCAAGACAGTTGACACACAACCCAAACAAACAACTCACCGGTATCCTGGAATACGACGTCAGCCACATGTATCCCTCCGTCTCATGTGTCGGCTGGGGCTGCGGGAAAAACTCCACACTAGGCCCCTCGTCTTCTCCATAATAACTCCTCTTTGACCTCCTCTGGATCGCATCCCCATCCTCGTCCGATCTACCTGAGTAGAGCTTGGCCGTGAGGTAGAAGTCTAGGCAGAGCCCGAGGTAGAGCACGGCCACGAGCGCGTAGAGCAGGTGATGTTTCCCGCTGGCCGAGAGGGCCATGACTGACTGTGGAATAACTTCCAGCCAATGGTGGGTCGCTGGGATGGGTCGATTGGGAGATGTGCAGCGCGGGGGTGGTTGGTAGGGTTTTCGCTGTCATGGCATCGCGGGCGGAAATATTTCTAAAAATTGAATCGGTGAATGCAGAAACCACTTCAGTCAAAAGAATCTGAAAACTCGTTTTCAATGAAAATAAGCGTAGAAAGGCAAGATGAGTGTTGGGTGCAAGAACTACGTTAGTCTGTTGAGTAGGTCCGTAAATACAGGACGTTTCTTTCGAGTATTTAGTGCAGAAATAGAGGAGGAGTTACTACGTTTTTTCTTACTCCTGAAAAATTTGAAATTGTGACTGACGTTGTTTCTGCACTCACCGATTCAATTGTAGTATCGACGATAGATAAAAATTATAGTATTTACAGATGAGCCAACACGTTCAGAAAGTACTTCTCGAATTTGGCACAATTTTCTCCTTTTTAAACGAAAGAATGCCATAAAAAATGCTTCAATTAAAACTTTTGGTAAAATTAACGATTTTTTTTTGTCAGCTCTTTGACAACACATGAAGAGTACACGGGAAAAAACCGATTGATTTTGTAGAGAAGTTTCCTTAGCATGCCACTTTGGCGATGATAGAGAGTGATCGCCTAAACTTGTGAAAGGAAATCAGTTCCTACCATATATATCATAGTTAAAGTAATAGAGTGACGGAGCACGTGATCTCCAATGCTAACGACGGGACGTCCAAGGAGCTCCCAGAGTTGTAGGTCGCGTAATCTGCCACTCTAATACTGCACTATCTCTGTGGTTCCTAGCTACCAAGATTCAGGCGATTGACGATCCCGACGCTTGGAAGAAGAAAGAGAGAAACCGGTTTTCTGCCGCCAATGTCCGCCAAGCAAGCAATTGCGGGCGTCCGCCTTATAAATCAATCGGTTCTTCCGGTGAACTCTTCATATGTTTTTCTCATATCAGTAACGAAACTCATGTTAACGTTTTTCATATAAATAACGAAATTTTTCTTACTTTTTGACGAAATAAGCTTCTCATATCAATAACGAAATATTTCTTACTTTTAAACGAAATCAAGTCCGTTAAAAATTGATTGTCAGTATTGAATGACACAGTTTTTTTTTTTTTTTTTTGCAAACTTCCAGCCATGGGTAAGTAAGTTTCACTTTCACAATATTGTTAAAGTATTGTTTTTAGTGAATTATTATAAAAAAAACAGTATCGGCAGCAAAATATATGTACACAGAAATTGATGCTCAATTATAACGGAACAGAAATATTGCTTTAAACATTGCCGATAGTTATTGCTTAAAATTACAGCGTCGGCAGCTAAACGTACATTTTAAGAAATAGATTCTCTTATTCGACGAAATTTTCAAAATTTTTGACGAAATAATGTTTCAATTAAAACTTGTCGTTAAGATAACGAAATTAATATCGTTAGCTATTTGGTGAAATCAGTTTCTCACATAAATAACGAAAGATTTCTTACTTTTTTAACTTCGACCAAAAACTGATTTTCCCCGTTTATCGACACCATAAAATATATATTCTTCTAGCCAATGGTTAATCGCTGGGATGGTTCGATTATAGTTGTGCGATATGGAGGTAGAGTTTTCAAGTCGTGACATTGCGAACGGAAAGATTGCTGAAAGTATTGTCGATAGTAAAATACTGCTAAATATTACAGCGTCAACCAGCTAAACGCAACCTTCATAAATGGATTCTCGAATTTGACGAAATTTTCTTCAATTTTGACGAAATAATGTCGTAAAAAATTCTTCAATTGAAAGTTTTCATTGAATTAACAAAATTTGTTTCGTCAGCAATTACACGAAATAAGTTCAGTCAGATAAATAACGACACATTTCTTACTTTTTGACGAAATGATCGTTGTAAAAAAGTAATTTTCGATTGACACATTACATTTTTTGATAACTTCTAGCCAATCAATAGCTAGCTGGGATGGGTCAATTAGGAGAAGTGTGATACAGGGGTGTTTGGTAGAGTTTTCGCGTGCGGAAATATTTCTAGAAACCGGAGTTTATTTTAAACAGTAACTCTGCTACAGTTATTCAACAGGAAAATAAATATATACTGTTACCATTTAGAAATTTCAAGTCATGTGAAAAATCGTAAGTATTTTTAACTATTTTACATTTCTGTAACGAATACAAATTCCAAAAAACTTAATCACAAACAAAATAAACTCAGTCGTGTTAATTAACAAATATTTTTTATTTAATTTTAAAATGATATGCATTTAAAAATTAGCATCCGACAGCTAACATATTGGCAATTTATAGTTACAGTTACTTCCTGGGAAATCTAACGTTGTGACTCGGCAGAACCAAGTGTGTTGTTAGAAGAAACACGTCACTCCAATCCATGCCAAAAACAATTGTCGATAGTAAAATACTGCTGAAAAACAGCGTCGAAAACAAAACTTGTGCGACGATAATTCAAAACCTAAACCTGAACACTCAAAATATTGTTGAAAAACAGCCTAAGAACATACACTATTAGAAGTGGTGGGTCAAATGTGACGAAATTTATAAATTGTTGACAAAATTATGCCGTGAAAAACGCTTCAGTTATGTGGATATATTGTTAAAAGCATTGTCGATAGTAAAAGATTGATTAAAAACTCAGTCGACATTTTAAGTATTTTCAGGTATAAGTTAGGTAACTTTGTAAAAAAAATATTAGACTAATTCAAAGATGATTTTGTTCATCACTACTCTTGAATGGCGTTTCGAAGCTTTAAAAACATCAAATATAATAATACTTTAAATTACTTTGGCCGTAAAATGATTCGAAATTACTAGGTGTGAAACAATTGCATAAGCCAATTTTGGGGTCTTCTATAAAAAAGGGTCCAATTCCTGGGTCTTGTAGGCCTATCAGGGTCGGCCTATAAACTACCTTGAAGAAATATGTAACTCTTTCAAAATTCTCTTTTTGTATTTCTTTTATTTTCACTTTTACTTCCTAGATGGCAGCACCACATGTTTTTAACTTATGCAAAATGTCTCGCCTTTTTAGGAGTAATGCCTTCTCTACACACTATCCCTTCTAGCCAAGGCAAAATGCCAAAATGCCTCTAAAGACAAGAGCAAAATTTCACACGTATATTCTTAATCTAAACATGCGTTTCATTCAAAGCTATGCTAAAAAGTATGTTTTCGAAAAAAAATCTTGTTTATAGTTACTTAGGGACACGCTTTAAACTCTAAAAATCCACATTTTTTTAGCTATAAATGCAACAAAAAGGCCGTATAGTCCGGCTGCAAGTGTGAAAAATTGTGCCTTTTGAGAAACATTTATGAAACTTTCAGGGTTTGTACACTAGAACAAGGCGATCATTTTTTGATACAGACGTCGGCTGGGTTCCGACCCGTTTGGCCGCCATCTTGAAAAATGGCGGAAAATCTATTTTTGATCATAACTCCTGAACCGCTTGTCCAAATAAAATGAAATTTGGTTTAAAATGATCGCAATTGTTTTCTAAATCTTTTATATAATATATTTTATGGGGTTTTATCCAGCCGTTAATCCGCTACGTGGCTTTATTTCAGAAAATCATGTAATATTTAACGCGTTTACTTATTTATCTGGACACACATAAAACTTCGCTAATAACATGTATTTGCAAAGTTTTTGGTCTTTTTAATTTTTAAAAAACAGTTTTTGTTTGATGCAATTCGGAGCAGGACTTCTTTAGATACGTTATATGTAATATGACTACTGATCGATAAGTGTGGCGTCATATGATCGCAAAATACGTCGATGCTGTAAAAAATATACTGCCAACAAGTACAAGCGTAAGCACACTGACTAACCCATAGAGGACGACTTTTTGTCGGTACAATTAACACTATTTTTCCAAATAAAAACGTTAGCTGAAAATTTTTAAGTTTACTTCTAGTGTAACTTAATTGATCTTTCACATAAATTGTTCAGGAATATGTCCTTCATTTGCCTTATATTTTGTTTATTCAAATAAATGTACCAGAATTATCAGTTTCGCCTGGTAAAATTTTCTTACAAATCATCGTTAATTGTTTAACAAAAATTCTTAGTTTCTTAATATGAAATTTTAGTTTTTGCAGGCACAGGAGCAGAGTTCGGTGCATTTTAGACCTAGGCGTTTGCATTTACACCGCCCTTTGCAAGTTTTTTGCAGCCACATTTAAGGAGTTGCTCTTGACATTTCTTTGAAAGGTCAGGTAGAGTTCTCCACAGTGGCCCTCTTTCCATCATTTCTGGTCCAACCACATTGCAATGGTTCTGGTATTGCTGGCCATAGAGTTAGGAAGGAGGTGTTACATCGGGGTAACTATTCCACACGTTCCAGCAGTCTTCTTTCCCCGCCCAACAAATGCTGAAGTCGTATCACAGCCTGTGAATGCGTGGAATCCTAACAGAGCATGCGATTTCTCAGGCCAAGAGTAGCACTTATTGTATGGGCTGTGGTATGTATCGGAAATCGTTGCCTTTTCCAAAATCTACCTTCGATTCTTCTTGCTTAAACCAACCAGACTGACAAAGCACCACCAGGTCTGTATCTACCGTGCTGATCAATATTTTCCAGTGTTTGAAGCATCACAAACATGAAGCATAGTTCTGGTATCAGCGTCTTCATGTGTGTGCAAAGAGATAGAAAAGTCAATTCACGAGCAGAAAAACAGACAACTGATTCACCGTTAGTAATTATTAACTAATTTGTACTATCGATATTCAAGTTAGCTAGCTTGAATTAGAAAATGAAACAGCTCAATCTTGTTTTCATTATTTACGTATGCAAGTGTTATACGTTTTACAGTGAAATTCCCAGATACGAACTGTTTTGCAACTTCAGGAAGTCTTGAAGGCAATTGTGCTAAATCTGCTAAGCTTATGGAAATCCGGCGGGCATAATGTGTGTGGTCGAACGCGAAAAACCATGGGACAAGCTCCGTCAGCGCTTGCAAGTACAGTGTATAGTTGGACTCGCTTAAAGATTGCACTGGTGCAATATGGTGAGTTCTAGTGTCATTGTTGTTGCCCAGTATTTATTGCGGGTATTTCGTAGCCATGGCAGTGCACCACAAAGCAAAGTCCAATGGCTCTTGATCATCGGTTGCCCCGATGTATGAGCAGTATGCGCGCTTTTGCAGAACATACAAAGCAGCTAAGGAGACCTGATGGGCATGTCGCGTGCATGACAGATGCGAAACCTTTAGATATGATTCAGCTGTCCCAATTGTGGTAATACCTGCCTCAACTTGCATTTGAATCCAACCACTGCCACATAACCAATCACCAGCCACTTTGAAACTAGCCATTTCAATGTGCAAACCTCCTGGAAGAATCACGAAATTCTCTTTACTATATCCTTGCGGCCACGTCCATTTATTTGTTTAGCAATGGCATACAGGGGTTGATCGAGAGTCAAACTGGCACTTGCCCAGGATTTACGTGGGGTAACCGTTAAGGGCGACATTGATGCAGCGTTGGGACTTTGGATCATATTTAACGTGCACTTCCTCTGCACGGTCGTTATGACAGAATTTTTTTTGACTCCACGGGCCGTTTATAGTTCGATAGTTATTTTGGCGATGCCTGGACCTGAACCTGGGACCTTACACATGCAAGGCGAACACCTTAACCTACTGGGCTCGCCAGCACCCAACACTTCAAGAGAAAAAATATCTTTTCATGAAAACTAAAAAACCAGAGGCAAATTTTAAAACTGCATTATATTCTACATTTTTTTAATTGTAAAAATTTTGCTATATGAAAACAAACCTAAAATTAATTCAATACTGTTTGATGCCTCTATGGCAAAAAGGGGACCCTGACCAGGCTCGTAGCCAGCATTGGATAACCAATTACGATGCGGGAGTTAACTGGGCTACGATTCCCTTCTTGATTTCCGATTGGCTAAGTATGCAGTAGTTTCGTTTTTTTTTTAATTTACGCGTCATTTTTATTGAGATAAATTGTAAAATATTTGCTTAACATTGTATTAGCATCTAAGACTCCGGTACTGACGGTAAACTTTAAACAAAATGTTTTTTTTTTTTTGAAAACGAAACTTAAATTCAGAAAATTTTTTTAAAAAATGCATTTATTGAACACAGCTAAGTTTTTACCGGTCATGAGAGTCCTTAATTTTCAAGCAAAAATTGGTTTTAATTACATAAAACCGTATTTAAAGAAAAATAGAGAAACTAAGTAAATATTTCTTAAGATTTAGAATTTAAATCTTAAATGGACTTAGGTGGTAATACAAAACAAAATACGCAAAAATTAAAAATTTCTTAAATAGTATGAATTTATGATATCATGCATTGTTATTTAATTTACGTCAAATAAAAACTCTATCTTCATCTTTTCCTGCAATATGTTATAAATTGGTAATGATATATAAACAAAAACATATCCTATATGAAATTATTTCGAAGTGTTTGCCTGTGTTAAAAACAGCATATCCACAATCCCCCCCCCCCCCCCCACAAGACCATAATCAATATAGATTATGCAGTATATGACGCATCCAAGCGACGCCAGCGCCATAAACACATGTCGCCCTGCAACTGGACTATTATTACTTGTTTGCAGTTTACAGATTTTTCTAACATTGTTTTTAATGCAAATTGCCTTTAAAATTAACTACTTAAAGAACTTTTGAAAAAAATAACTTTTTTAAGAGCTCTTATATCGTATTTGCTTCTAATATCTAATTGACCTTCTAATATTGACTCTAATACAGGGTGTCCTAAAAGTTCCCGTACTCCAATCATTATCCGTGTTTAATTGTTCAAATATTGAATTTTATCGCCTGCTTATTATTTCATCAAATCTTTTGTTTTTATCGCTTGTTTTTTTTTTCGTGCTCAAGTTGTTCTGTAAAAAATTCCATGTCATTTTGTTCTTCATTGCAACATGATTTATCACGCATTTAGAGAATTGCACCGCTTGATGCTCATTTTGAATGAAAAATATAATGAAAGATGTAAAGAATTTTGGCGACATAAATATCCAGTTGATTCTATACCGAGTAAAGATACTCTGTATAAACTCATCCAGAGATTTCGTGTGATATCAGGTTCGGTGGAAGATTAACACAGAAGTGGCAGACCGAAAATTGTTATTCAGATTTTGTGCAAGAAACTCAACGAAGGATATTGCAATCTGTTTTTCGAGTAAACTGTTGATGGAACTGTATACAGAGAACTTATCCAACAATTTGTTGCATTATTAGAAGTGAATGAATGAGATTCTTGGTTCCAACAAGGCGGTGCAGCATCATGCCATACAAGTAATGAAATCGTGGACATGCTTCAACATTGTTTTGGCGATCGACTCATCTCAAGAAATCTTGGGCCACCTAATTCCCCTAATTTGAGTATACCTGACTATTTTTCTGTGGGGATATTTAAAGAACAAAGTTTATGAAGATAATCCGCAATTAATAGAGGATCTGAAAAATGCCATCATGCTAAGGATACACCAAGTTACTCCCAGCATCTTAAAACGCGTTTCTAAAAATATGCGCAAAACGCCTTCACCTTTGCTTTGATGAAAGGGGTGGACAATTTGATCATTAAATATAAAAGTAAGTTCCAAATTTTTCCTACGTTTTGTTAAAAGTTCTTAACACCATTAGCATAAAAACAATGCTTTAAAGTTTGTTGTTGTGCGTGTAAAAAATTCACGAATCGTCAGTACGGGAACTTTTAGGACACCCTGTATCATATCAACTTCATTTTTTCATAGAAATAAATGACTGATTCCTATAATCAAGGCTTAAAACTGATATTTGGATTTTTTTCTATCGGACCAAGTCAATTTCGGAACTATTTAACTTGTTAATTGTTTGTGGGGAGGTTTTAAAAATTGTCCCGAAACGGGTCGAACCGTGCAAGATTTTAACAGTGGCTTGAAATAATGAGAGCCAATTTTGCGTAAGTTAAATTAAGGTGGTGCTGCCATCTGGGTTGCACGAATAAAAATGAAAGAAATACTATATTGAAATACATAGCTACAAATTTCAACCAGAGACATTAAATAGAATGGACTGAGCATTCATAGTAAAGCAGCTTGGGGATGGAAAACTAAAACGGATTTTTTGAAAAACCGGTGTTTTTGTCCCGGTTTTGAATGAAAACCCGTTTTTTTTTAAAAGGTCGGCCTGAACCGGAAACCTTTCTTTAGGGAAAAAAACCAACGGAAACCGGAAAAGCGTTCTTTTTTTTAAAACAGCCATCCCTTGCAGATTAGCATTGTGTCCAAAACATCACAAATCGCCAAGAGGAGAAAAGATTGCTGCATATGGCAACTTATCGCTACCGTTTCGTTACGAACTATTCGAAATTGTCGAAAGACCAGAAAATCGGAAAATCAGCTGACTAGACGAAGTGGTGACACGTATTTATTTCAAAGTCACGTGGGTTTCTACAAATCACAGCTGCTTGTCGTTTTTTTAATGTTTTTGACGGCGATTTTTTGCGCATTGTTCTTATTTTTATCTTCTGGCTTTAATAATATTTAAATACATTCTTTTAATTTCTGAGCATGTTAACAATCGTAATGTTATTTTCTTATTAAGTAACTAGCAAATTTATACCCGCACTTCGCAAGGATTAAATAAATATCAAATCGATCCAAATATGTGTACCATATAACCTGTTATAAAATCATAAACTTAAGTTATTCTCTTTCCACTCGTTATCAAGTAAAAAATCTCAATTCATTGCCCTAATATTCTAAAATCAAAAATACGCTGTAAAATGTACTCATAAATGTCATCACAATTCCCTCATAAATACATAAAACCTTTTTTAACTCTTTTGGCCATTTTGCCCATTCGGCGAGTTTTAATAAATAATTTGGCGAGATTGGCAACATATTTGGCGAAACAATAAAGACATAATACCCTAATATACAGCTCTAGTGCGATGGCCTTTATTAACCATCATAGTTCAGTAATAGCTTAACAAACATTTTGCTCATTTGGCGAATTTTAATCAATGAATTGGCGAGATTGGCAATGTATTTGGCGAAAAAGTAAAGACATAAAACCCTAACATGCAGCTCGTGCGATGATCTTTATTAACCATCATTGTTCAGTAATAGCTTAACAAACCATTTGCCCATTTGGCGAGTTTTTATTATAATTTGGCGGGATTGGCAACGTATTTGGTGAGAAAATAAAGACCTAACGGCAGCTCTAGAACTTATAGGTAAACTACACATTTATTGTTTGAACATGCATATTTGTAATCAACAGAACCATCATTGACGAAATCATCAACTAAACCCATAAGAAATCCAGGAATCAAGACTTGTTGGAAACACGTCACTTGAAACATATCAATTATTTTCAAATAATGAATTTAGTTTCTGAAAGTTATGGCAACACAATAAAATAAATATTTTCAATTTTATTAATTTTCGTTGAAAGTTTTATTTAATTGTTTCTTCAGATGGCATCAGGAAAGAAAAGAAATCGTCGGATTTGAGCCAAAGTGGTGTAGTTTTCCCAGAAAATTCGATTTTACTCTAAAAATAGAACACTTTGAGCTCTGAAAGTTCTTATTTTGCAACTCAAGTATGAACTACGTATTTGTACAAAGTTACGAGTCAAACAAATGTCTAGTTTGTGAGTTTCAGAGAGACATACATACACACACACACACACAAAACTTCATTTTTATTATTATAGATATTTTGTTGAAGATGCCGAAGGCTTGTTCAATTCCTTATTGTTAAGAAAGGCATTAAAACGGATTCGTCACACTTCACATCAGGAAAAAATTATTTAGTTCTGCATATTTTTAGTAATTGTGTTCTTTATAAACCATACTTTTTATCTAGGGAATCTATTCTAAAAATTCTTTTTTACTGAAGAATCATCTTCATGATTAACTCAACGTTGTTAGAATTTTAATTATAATTAATATTTTGAACCAAGTCAATCCAATTGATGGTCTGCACATTGACAACTTAGAAGCAGAATATTTTTGGTACATTTTGATCAAAAAGAAATTTGTTTTTGCAATCGTGGTTTTTGAGTTATTAATATTTAAAAAGTCGAACATTTGTTGAATTTCGAATATATTGATATATTTCGAATAGATTGCGTCTTAGAAAGCTGATTTATTCCAGGTGAAATAAAGGAACAATCTGATATTAAGAAGATCTTAAAAAACTAGCGATTCATCCTTATTCCTTTCCAAACTTCGTTGTCGTACCATTAGATTATCGACCTCATGTGTTTAGGTCGATGTGGAAAAACTCGCCAAAAGGTAAACTCGTAAATGGTCTTCCACAGTCACGTGACTGTGTACGTTGGATGATCAGGACACTTTAGATTTGCCAATGTGCAGTCCATTCTACTTTATGTCTCTGATTTCAACACGGAACCTACCATAGATATAGAAAATACCAGATATGCCCACTGATTAAAAAACCACGATTGTGTGATGAAGCCACTTTTTGGCGTTTTCGCAATGCATTACGGGATACCGGTTGTCAAAAAACTGCTTTTTCCGAATAGTTACATGCAATAAAAATTGCATTTGTAATTTGCTTTCTTTTATGAATATATTCATCATATCTACCAGAAATTATCTATACACATCCAGCTATAAACTTATGCTAGCAAAACTGCTAGAAAGTTTAAATTAGTTAATATTAAATATGTTTTTTTATGAGTCGAATTTATCCCATAGTGCCATCTGGTGGCTTATGGCATGCCAAAGGCGACGGCTTGCGAACTGCCTTATGGGATACTGGTTCAAAAGTAGCTTCACATTTTCCCTTATCGTAAACATCATTCGCTTTATTTGATAAAATGTATACTGAAACTTCATAACGATTAATAAAAGAAAAAAATACTTCTTTTTTTTTTCAATCGGATGTGCGTGTAGCGATAGTTGTTGATAGGCGAAGCGTCCTGATTATTAATTCACCGAAAACTTCGTGAAAAATGCATTGCTGATAACAAAAATCAAATGCGTTTTTGAAATTAAGGCTGATTTTTATACAAAATCAGAAATCTGCTAGCATCTTTTTCACATTATGCACCATTACTTACAGCATTTTCTGGTGCACTTTCTTTCCTTTCATCCCTAATGCAACGGATTTTTTTCAGAAATTTGCATATGAAAAAGTTCATTATTTCATTTTCCTCATACCGTCTAAAATTTTAGAGTAATTGGTAGAATGCCCGAATCCCACTTATTTTAATTAGCCTCAATTACTAGTGTTACAAAAAGTAGCTCCAATTATCATCAAAAATGAACGTCTAAGAGCACGGACCTTCTGGGTAAATGACAAACTATTTATTTTAAAAACCTAATATTTGCAAGCATATTAATTATAGCAACTATGTTTCCACTTGAACACAGTTTGGTTCTTTTTTTAATGCACACTTTCTTTATATTGGACACGAGGTAGGTTTCGTTTATGTCCTGTTGCAAAACACACTCCCTAATTGCAGCAAGTTCTCATGTAGTTTAAATTGAATTAAAGTATGGCATTTTTGAATATTTTCATTCTGTGCTAGATGAAATTATTTTATGTTTCGCTTTGAAACAGTGCTCACAGTTTCCGCTTTGCCCGAAAACCACTTACTTACACGTTAACCAAACCGTCCCACATTGTGGTAACCTGCCCTAGTCCCAAAGTGATCAAATTAAGAGGCATATACTCTTTTTTTATGTATAAATACTAAAGTATGCTTTATTAATAAACTCTAAGAATACGTCTCATGACTCTAGACATTCTACCCTTCCAAATGAAGAGTACACGGGAATAACCGATTGATTTATTAGGCGGACGCCGGCAATTGTCTGCTTGGCGGCAGAAAGCCGGTTTCTCTCTTTCTTCTTCGCTTGGTCCAAGCGTTGGGATCGCCAATCGCCTGAATCTTGGTAGCTAGGAACCACATAGATAGTAGCTGAAGTATTAGCGTGGCATATCACGTGATCTACAACGCTGACTTCATTGGGGCTCTCCTTGCGCATCCCGTCGTTAGCATTGGAGGTCACGTGATCTGCCACCCAATTACTTTAACTATGATGATCTCTGTGGTAGGAACTGGTTTCCTTATACAAGTTTAGGCGATCACTCGCTATCATCGCCAAAGTGGCCTACTAAGGAAACTTCTCCTCAAAATCAATCGGTTTTTCCCGTGTACTCTTCAAATGTGTGTGCATGGCAAAATATATATTTTTTTTATTTTACACTGAATCATGGAATAATAAGTATTGTTTAGATTTTTAATCAAAGTAATATCGCAAATTTCGAAAATATATAATTTTGATTTTTTTAAAGAATTTTTATTTAAAGTATAGATCAGTGGTTCCCAACCTGGGGGCGATCGCCCCCAAGTGGGCGAGTTGTGTTATCAAGGGGGCAATAAATAGTTTGGGGGCGATAGGGGGGCGATGAGTATTCAAAGGGGGAAAATTAAAATATACTATAGGGGAAGGTGGGTTCCCTTGGACCTATTTTGACTTTTCAATTTTTATTTTCTTAATTACTTGCGAAAAGTGAATAAAAATATTTTTACTAAGTACTTTATGTTGTTATATACAACATATATTTATTTTAACATGTTATTTAAATGATTTCGACTATTAAAAAAAATAAATACAGAACAATGTAATTAGGACCAATGTACACCACCGGCGGTGTACCTTGGTCCAACCGGTAGTGTACCTTGGAGGCAATTATTAACAGGTAGAGAGAATCGATTTACAGTCCGTAAACCAATATTTTTTAGCCACATAAAATTCAAAAATACATTTTACAACCTACTCTTATTTCTAGCCAAGATTGTAGTAATTGGTTATGTTAGGTCAATTGGGCTAGTAAGGGGTTTTATTGCCTTAGTTTTTTTTAGTCTCCTTTTGGCTTTTTCAGCAGTAATGCGATCTTTCTCAGGTGTACCTGTTAAAGTGCAGCATAAAATTAAACTGTCATTTCATGCCATAGAAAAACATTTGGCTATCTTTCTGTCATAAATTTGAAAAAACAACTCAAATATTTTCCCCTATGTTTATACAACTAGGCCTATACGTAAAAAGGATGTTCTGCTTAGATATTTATTATAAAAAACATATTTTTAGATGTGCATGCAATAATTATTTCCTATATTATGTCAATATGGTTAAAATTTTATAGGCCTACCATAACTAAATCTAAATAATTAACTGCAGAAAAATTATTTATCACACCATATAAAAATTTCTTACAAAGGCCCTCGCCAGATAAGACGGTGAGAAATGCCCCCATTCCAATCGGGGTAATTTTTTTTCTGAAAGTACCTCATAGTATGGACAACTTCTCAGCCAAGTTTCAGCTCAAAAATGTGACGCATTTTTGAGTAAAAAATTAAAGTTTTTTTTCTTTTTAAATTGATTATTCCCTGAATATATTTGATAAATCCAAAAAACTACTCATGAGCTTTTAGATATCATTGAGTAGTATTCTCAGAAAAATCCGCTCATAAATCTGATCGAGCGATCATTCTTAAAAATGCATTTTTATTTTTCAAAAAAAAATTTCATGCCAAAATCGTTTGGTCACAACTTAGGATTTTGTCTCTACATATTCCTCTATTATCAATCTATAATATATATTTTTTTCAGATTTTTAAAATTATTGGACGATAGTTTAAAAAAAATAAAATATTCTTAAAACCTGACTTTTCGCACTACTTACTCGGTAGATGGCACTCCTAACAAAGGCGGGGAAATTCAATCTGGGAGAATTTCTTTCGGACTAAAGAATTTAGCATAGATTTAGAAAGTAGCAGATCTGCCTCAAGGGGGAAAGGTGAAGCCATTTGTTAACCATCATCCCATAAGGCAGTTCGCAAGCTCTTGCACATGGCATGCCATACGCCACCAGATAGCACCATGAGATATTTCGACTAATAAAAGATATATATTCAATATTAACTAATTAAAACTTTTTACAAGTTTCGCTAGCATAATTTTATAGCTGCATGCGTATTGATAATTTCTGTAAGGCATGAGGTATATATTCACAAAAGAAGCAAGTTAAAAATGCAGTTTTTATTGTATGTAACTCTTCGGAAAAACCATTTTTGTGAATCAGTATCCCGTGATGCATTGCGAAAACGACGAAATGTGGATTCATCACGCATCATTGCGTTGTACGGGATTGCGCAATCGGTGGGCATGCTATTTCTAAATCTATGGATTTTAGAGCAAAAAAATCAGGCTTTAAGAATTATTTTTTTAAACTATCGTCCAATAATTTTAAAAATCTGAAAAAAAAATATATTATAGATTGTTAATAGAGGAATATGTAGAGACAAAATCCTAAGTTGTGACCAAACGATTTTGGCATGAAATTTTTTTTTGAAAAATAAAATTGCATTTTTAAGAATGATCGCTCGATCAGATTTATGAGCGGATTTTTCTGAGAATACTACTCAATGATATCTAAAAACTCATGAGTAGTTTTTTGGATTTATCAAATATATTCAGGGAATAATCAATTTAAAAAGAAAAAAAACTTTAATTTTTTACTCAAAAATGCGTCATATTTTTGAGCTGAAACTTGGCTGAGAAGTTGTCCATACTATGAGGTATTTTCAGAAAAAAAATTAGCCCGATTGGAATGGGGGCATTTTTCACCGTCTTATCTGGCGAGGGCCTTTCCATTCTACATAATTTTACAAATCAGGGTTGCATATTAATAGTTTAAAATGCTTAATTTTTTTCAAAGGAAACAATTTACTTGAATTTTATAAAGGTTTTTCAACAATCTGAAGCACATAAGACCTATAGTAGCGTACCTTGGACCAGTCCAAGGTACACCACTTGCATTAGGATCGAGGTACACCACTTGACATTAAAAACAAAATAGTTAATCATCATGTTAAGGTTAGACTTAACTTAATTTCAAGTGCACTGTTTTTTAGCTAAAACTTTGCTTTATATTGCATAACCATCGTTTCTGAATAAACACAACATCTTTGAGTATAAAAGTACACTAAAGTATCTGACAAAAATTTACTTTTGAACTGTGAATTTAGTTTTTGAAACCTCTTTAATAAATTGACCTTTTAAACAAACAGATAGAACTTCACTGAGACCCCTGGTAGCAAATACTTTAACTGCAAGTGGTGTTGTTTCAATATCTAAGCAAATCGAGCTAAAATCAGCATAGGTTCGAGGTACACATATGTCCAAGGTACACCACTTACCCCTACAGTAAAACCATTCTAATTTTTTTGATCATCGTGACAAGTTTTAAAACTGATATTCTTACAAGATTTGAATATTTGACCAAAGTTAGATATTCCTGATTCTATTGTCGATCCATTCCCTTTTGAATCTGTGGGTTGTAGATAACCTTGAAAACTCTTTGCAGATGGAGTTTGACGATCTGAAGTACGACAGTGAGGCGAAACTCATTTCAAGCAGAGAGGTTATGAGTTAGCCTGCGTGAAACTTATTTACACTGATAATTATCTGTGGTAAAAAGCTGAACTACGTCTGATCTCGTTCCGTCAATATATATTTAGTTAAAAAAAGAGTTCTGTTATCCAGCTCCTCACCAAACAAAGAAATCAATGGGATATTTGCCTCAAAGACTTGCGTATGAGCTTGAAAAATAATAATTGATATAAAAACAAGTGAATAAAAAAGTTTTCAACATTCATTTTTTTCTTTAATTTTTATTGTCAACTCTCTTAAAATTTCCAGAATTGAGTTTAAAGATATTGGTTAATTATTTTACTTTCATTCTTTGAAAAAATCTAAATAAAAATAGAAAAAAAAACTTTTTTCCCGATTTTATTTAAAAGTAACCGGGTAAAGCTGCTTTGGTTGTTTTTATATATGGTAGTAAGTGTTTGAAATTATAAAAAGGCTTTATTAGTTATACTTTAACTCAAATTATAATTGGACAAATTATAAAAATTAAAGGGGGGGCGATATGTGTTAGTCAACTTAAAGAAGGGGGCGATGTTACAGAAAAGGTTGGGAACCACTGGTATAGATAATGCATTTCGCTTCATGCCCGATAGCTATGTGATTTTACAGCTCCATAAAATTAAATTTGCTATTTTGGTATCCGCTAACGGTATTAATTAGTTTTTGGCACAACGTTAGAGCTGTATTGTTGAAGTTCGCAGCTATGACAGAAAACAAAATTGTTTGCTGCTATGCAGATTGTGAAACTTGAACTGAAAAAAATACATTCACTGTGAATCATCAAATTCAATCACTTAATAGTTTTCCCAAACGGTTTCCACTTATCGATTTCTATGAAAATTTTTGTTGGGATAAAATAATAAGGCAATTTCTATATTTTTATTACAATACATTCCTTACACAAGCATCAATTCATAGTTCGATTCAATTTTCTTTCCCTCTTATTTGATTGTTTAATCATTTTTTCCATTCAATATAGATAGATTCAATATAAACTGTTAATACGAGAGCACTTAACAAATTAAATGTATATAAATTCGAAATAAACATGTCATTTAACAAAACAAAGGGGCATGTAAAGGACATGTAACCTAAAAATCAATACAGAGGGCGATTGCAAACAAGTGTTACATTTACCACTACAAAATCGGTAATTAAGAGAAAATAGCAGTGTGTTTTTCAGATTTGCAATTGAAATACATTTTAAAAGTATTATAAAATTCGATAAAGGCTGTTTTGTTTAAAAAGGTTCTTTGTTAGTATTAATATTAAAACCATAAACAGAAAAGATTGTGCAAAGTTATATTTTACCGTCACTTTAACAAAAATATTGACATCTAAAATGTGTATGTAGAAAACTTCTTTAATGATAAAAAAATTATTTTTTACTAAATTTAATGTGAACGAAATGCTTACTTTAATTGCAGTGACTTAGATTCATACTATTTTAGTATTGGTAATTCAAACTTCTAAACTGGTTATCTTCCTATTTGGTAAAATTTCAATTCAAAAACAATGACAAATCTAGGTGTTAAAAGAACCTGCTTTACCTCACCAATGGACTGTATAAAAACTTGTTTCAGTAGCCGTCAATTAATAGAAATTCGCAATCCTGAAAGCCAGAAATCAGGAAATGCTCTTACTTCTGAATTTGGATGCACGTTTTGCGTTTTATCTCTTTTAGGCTTGGATGTGAGCTTAACTTCGAAATCCAAGGTTAAAAGCAAAACATATTTACGTTTTATGAAAAAATATTATTTTCTCATTTTACAGTTGTGTGCGTTTGTACTTTTAATGAAATCAATTCGTACTAATCACAAGAACTACTTAACTCTTCTTACTATAACAATGACACTGATTCCAATTGTTCTATGGCTTTCGATCATCACTAAGACTGCCAAGATTAACAACTTCCTTGTTAGATTTAACACGGCCAGCAAAGCTTTACCAAGTTTTAAGTTAGGAAATGCAAAAAATGTGCTGTTATATTTTGGAATATTTACGTTTGGTATGACCTTTTTAGGGGAAGAGAACCTTTATAATGCAGTTTTTTCCAAGCAAGAAAAGATGAACTTTGTCTGGATCTATTTTAAAAGATCGATTTTTCATGTTCATGAAAAGTTCATTCCGTATTTGGTGACAATTATACACTGTTTGATGTGTAATTTGTTCATACAACAGCTGCGGTGGTACAAAAGAAATTTCGCACAACTTTTAAAAAGAAATCCACAATTAGAAAATTTACATTTTTTGTTGGAGAAGTATCTGATGACTCTCAACTGTATCGAGAATTATCAAAATACATTTTCCACATTTTTATTTTATGTCATAATGCAAAATACCGTACGCCTATCCTTCGTTTCTTTAAAATTTCTCAGTGGAAAAGACTTGAAACTAGTTACATGGATAAATTATACTTCGTATCTCGCTTGCTCATGTGCCGTCATTGGTGTCATCACTACATTTGCAGCTGAGATTACAAAAGAGCTGCGACGCGTCAAATTGACGATGCTGGATCGCAGCTGCAGTTGTATTAGAATGCTTCAGCAGGAAAGAGTTTGTAAAGATTTGCTGGAATTGATTTTGGAACGAGACGTAACTGTGCTGACTGCAGGGGAAGTGTTCGTGCTTGAAAAAAATTTCCTGCTCAAGTGTGTAGCCAGCATTATCGCACACACTATAATAATACATCAGATGGTAGGTTTTCTGCCCATTTAAAAACCCTAAACGGTCATTACTGGTAATCCGAACTCACTGACTGCTCTCTGACCATTATAACAACAGAATAATCATTCCCTAAATACGTGCATTTTTCATCACTAAGCAATTCACTATCGTACAATAAGGATACGATAAAATAACTTTGTGGTTATTGCCTGACTTTACACCTTACGTATTCATGTATTATTATTATTAGAAATTATTGTAGCTAAAAAGCCAAAGGAGATAAGATGCGTCCAATGTAACTATAGATTTATGGTAAAAATTCACTAACGTTGATTTTTTTCTAAAAAAATCGCGATAAATGCATGCGATTTGTGTTTTTGCAAACAATAGTTTTTCTGGCTCTATGAAACTTTGCTATGGGAGACGAAAAGTCTATAAAAATATCTTTGGGGCACTATGTCATAACAATGTGTGGCGTACCCAATACAATAATGAAATTTTCTAACTAACAAACACAACCAGACATACTAAAGACGATTTGCCCTATCATTAGGACAATTACATTTTTTCGCATGGCCATCCTTTATCGTTTGGATGATCAAATCCTGTCAGTAAGGAGACATTCTCCATACCAGAATTAACAAGAGGAAAGAGTTGCTTACCAACTCTAGTTCTTATACGATTACTCAAAAAAAACTTTGCAGTCAAACAGCAAAAGTAAAATAAGTCAAACAAGCAGCAATATTTTAGCTGAAGAAAAAGGTATTCTACACAAGTTGATCACCCCTCCCTCTTGTGGAACCTGATGTCCCATTCCTAGTGGCATGGACCAGGTCCATGCCAATTCTGTTCCACTAAGAAAATTTGAGCGATTGCAGAGATATTGGCGGACGATATAGGATACCGGGCCATACATAAGTTCGTAAAGGTTTTAACTCAGCCTAAGGGTTAGAAGAGGAAAAGATCTTTGCTAACTTTGGCCGATGATGGATTCCTCCAATCTCGCCGCAAAAACTCTTCTTCTAAGACCTGCTCTCGGAAACCGAATCCCAGATGACCACTGACGCAATTACCGTGGAGTTATGCATCATCTCAAAAGTTTCCCAGTGTACCCGAGCAAAGCGTCCTTGATTGAGGAGGGCAAATTTATACTGTTAAATATTTTTATATATTATTAAGTTGTCAAAAATGATTTTTCAACTCATCTACAGCCTTGTTGGAGATGATTCCAAAGGCACCTTTGGTTGGAACATGTTTAAAACTATAGTCCCAGAACTCTTGAAGAACATTTAATATGTAAATTAAACGTTCACTGGGGTATTTTAAGGAACCCTGATCAGAGTTCCTTATAATATCCTAGTAAAGGTATAAAGGCTTGTCAAAAATCAAGATCAATTTTGATTTTTGACAAGCCTCAACTGTGGAGATGAACAGCTTAACGAGGTAATTCTTGAGTACAGTCCAAGCAAGAGGTCACAGCACCAGGCTTTAAACGTTTATTTTTCACTGCTTTAACATTACCTGTGCATTTAAAATGCTTTTCACTAACAACAGAAGACGAGGAAATACTATATTAACTTGAAAGTCTTTCCTTGATATGGCGGCAAGCTATCTCGATCTCAAATCTGAGTTTGACGGGAATTCGCGAAAAGAAAAGCCGTATTTAACTTTCCCTTTTTCTTTGCACTGAGGCACACAACAGTAAACCATACTCTCCAGGAAAACATCGTCGAATTTTATATAAGTAACTGAGTTAACGATATAATTTATTGTATGTCTTTATATATAATTTGAAAAAAATTTGTACAGTAATGTAAATAACTTTTACGATAGAATTTATTGTATGTCTAGATGTATATTTAGAGCATCATGAATGAAGTAAAAATAAATTCTATGGTCCGTAATGTAATTTAGCATGGCTATCATTTTAGTTAACTGAATAAAAACCGACGTGATGCGACTTGATTAAAGGACGATCTTGATTAAAGGACGGTGGAAAGCAAAGCAAACCTATGTATAAAGTATATAGTGACTAGAAAGATACTTCCCCCGTGAGTACTATCTCTTCTTTACACTACACTGTAAATAATTTTGGTGTGTCTTCACACCAAATATGGTGGCAACAAAGTAGAAACCAAAAGTGGTGTAAGGAAACACCACCAGTAAATCGGTGTAATGAAACACCGATAATTGACAGGTGTGTAGAAACACCACATTTGGTGGCTACTCTGTTGCCACCATTTTTGGAGTAATAAAACGCCACCAGTGATTTGGTGTACTCAAACACCTAATAACCTAACAGGATGTTCTGGTTACTAATTTCAGAATCAAAAAGATAAAATGGTTATTTTTTAAGATCACTTTTTGGTGTAAAATGATTTCTTACAAACCCTGAACAACAAACATTGTAATGTTAAAAATAACTAATTTTGTAACGTGAGCTGATTTGCTACTTGAGTTGAACTCAACGAGGATACCTTTATCCATACTACAAAAGGCAAAATGAAAATGTACATATATTATAACATAACGCAAACAAAATTAATGTTTAGAAATATTTAACGAAAATGAAAGATATCAATAGGGTGGGCCAGGCATAGTTTAATTTGTTACTCAACTATCTATACAGAACTATAAAATCGTGCAATTAACCTCATTTTAACTTTTTTATAGTTTTTTCAAACAAAACGTAAATTAAATATCATTTATGAATGTGTAATGATGATTTCACAATCGAAAAGTTAATCACTGAAACAATTCCGATATCAATGAGCAAAATGACTTATGGGAAAATACTGTTATTATACTTACAGCATTTCAATATCTTTTAATCACATATACTTGCACAAAGATATAAACACAACCCTAATTTACTCGTTCCAACCAGAATTCCTAATATTGTTTAAGTTTTAATTAAATTATTTAGTTGGTATTTCATTTATCTTTATAAAGATTAAATATAATTATTCCGCTTACTTTGAATTTTCAGCAAATACAAAAACGATTTATCATCATCAAAATCAAACTCATGCTGTTATTTAGGGCTAACTGAGTGTAAACACACAGACAATCATTAAAAAAATAATAAATGCACGCTGAAATAAGTTCTCTATCTAGCTATTTTAAAACTAAGACTCAAACCATGCACGTCACGTATAAATTATCAAAACGCAGCTCTAATTTTCCCGTTACAACCATAGAATTGCTAGATTCTCTCGATCTGTTACACCAAATTTGGTGCTTCGTTTTCAAAATGTTGTCGAAAGTCTACAGCTAATCAATTCTTGATGTATCATCACACCAATTTTTGTTTAAGTTTAAAATTTTTTTAACGGTCAATTTCGGGACTAATTGACGTGTTATTTGTTTGTGGGGAGGTTTTAAAAAATATCCCCAAATGGGGAAGCCAGGTCGCAAGATTTTAGCAATAGCCATGTAAATAATGAGAGCAGATTTTACATAAGCTAAAATACGGTGGTGCTGCCATCTGGGCTGTACGGATGAAAATGAAAGAAATACTGTAAGAGCATTTTGAGATACATAGTTACAAACATAGATTTAGAAAGTAGCAGACATGCCATCGATTGCGCAATCCCGTGCAACGCAATACAAACCGCGCGATTGTGTGATGAATCCAAATTTCGCCGTTTTTGCAACGCATCACGGGATACTGGTTCACAAAAATGCTTTTGCTGAAGAGTTACATGCAATAAAAACTGCATTTTTAATATGCTTCTTTTATGAATATATACCTCATGTCTGCCAAAAATTATCAATACATACAAAGCTATAAACTTATGCTAGAAAAAGTGGTAAAAGGTTTTAATTATATAATATTAAATATATATTTTTGTTAGTCGAATTTATCTCATGATGCCATCTGGTGGCCTATGGCATGCCATGGGCGAAGACTTGCGAACTGCCTTATGGGTGGCTTCACCTTTTTTCCTAGGGGCAGCTCTGCTACTTTCTATATCTATGCACGGTACTCTAAAGGCAGGTTTTTTAGGGCTACACACCATCCAGTTAAAGAAGGAACTACCTATTTTCACTATAAAATTGTCAGTTGTAATCGAAGTAATTGTTTTAGAATGCTAAAATACATATAAAGCAGAGAATATGCTTTTATTTACTACGGTTGTGTTAATTTTCATTATATTGTGTTTTCATATTGCTACACATTTTATTCATGCCTTTGAAAACATTTATTCTTAAGATACCTGGCAGGAGTTTATTTTATTATTAATCCTTTATTTTCAGTATTATTGGTTAAAACTAAAAAAAAACCTATTAACTCAATTTTAAAAAATATATAATTAATTACAATTTTTTTGGTTATCATTGTAATTATGAAGTTAATTCTGTGGATAAAAATCTAATCTTATTTGTAAGCATTTATGATGTTCAATAAAATAATTGTTTTTTAAAATATAATTGCCTGAAACGGCGAAAAGAGCAGCTAACGCCCCGACATCACTTTCACGATGCCGGCGTTTTCATGTGAACGAGGTTAAAAGGCTTCACAAAATAGTCAGCTAAACGCCAGCTATTTCGAAGCATATGTGAACGCGCCTACAACGAAGGACGACACAAGCACATAGTAAATAACAGCATTTATTGACAAGCACAAACATCCATGCCTCTACCGGGATTCGAACCCGAGCTCAGCAGCTTCAAAGGCTACAACATACCACTGCACCGGTGGGCCGGCATTCTTTATTAATTACTAAATATGTTTCGTGTGAAGCGTCGTCGTGCTCGCATCGGAAAGGGTTGCGTCGTCGGCAGTGCTCGCAAATTTCGCTGGGACTGCTCTTGTATTCGGCTAGACACCGCTGCGTTGCTAATGATGGCTGGGGCACATTAAATATGTCGTCGCCACAAAGTCCTCCATGTTCCCAGTAGGGTGGGCCGAAAAAAACTTTTTATTTTATTTCGGATCGCTATAGTGCGGAAATGTTGCCATTGGTAAAGTCATGAAAAATGAACTAATTATTATTTTTTATTACCATATTTTCCGTTCGCGCAATGCCTTCAAAGTTGGCGAAAAATAGTTAAAAACCGTAATTTTTTAATTTTTTTTTTTAAAAAGGCAGATGTTTTTAATTACGTTCCTATATCATGAAATAACTACTAAAAGTATGTAAAATCAAAATATTAATGCACTTATTAATAATAAAGACTATAATATATTGTATAATAAGTTATTATACATTTGTGTCAGATCTTCCGACCACTCAACGTAGTATAAAATTAGGAAAATTCGTATTTTTTGCTAAATTTCAAAGTTTTAACATTTTGTAAATTTTCAATCATACAACATGATATAGGAAAGCAATTAAAATCATATATCGGGTTTAAAAAAATATGAAAATTTACGGTTTTTTACAATTTTTGCCAACTTTGATAGCTATGCGCGAACGGAAGATATAGTCATAAAAAAATAACAATTAGTGCATTTTCCATGTCTTTACCAATGGCAACTTTTTCGCACTATAGCGATCCGAAATAAAATAAAAAGTTTTTTTCGGCCCATCCTAGTTCCCAGGCCACATTAATACCTCTGGGGGCACCAGGTCAGGGGTTATCAGCCGATGTATGAGTTATAATGGATGTGTGAAAGGAACCTTCAATGTAAAACGGATGTGTCATGCTGACGACAAAAAGTCGGACTTCCTCCCTTGCGGTGATCAATCAAAAAACGGTAGTCCCCCCCCCCCTTACCCTCCCTTCGCCTTAAAATCGGTTTGTTCTCTACTCCCGGCTCGGTTACTGAGTGGCACTATAAGCAAAAACAATAAAGTATGTTTTATTTCATGAAGCTCTAAGAATGCGTCTTATAACTCTAGACATTCTATTTACGGCGAATAATAACCCTTAAAGGGAGTGCACGTTAAATATACTTCAAAATTCTAACGCTGTTTACGATGTTGCCCTTGACGGTTGCGTTGGGGGCCTATTCAGGTGTCGCCCTCGTTAAGCTCTAGTCCTACGATATTTCCAACCTAGCCCAACCTAAACATTCTATCCTTCCTTTGTGTGCAAAAAAAATGTTTACTTTTATTTTTTACTCAATCATAAAGTAATAAAATGTATTGTTTAGATTTTCAATATCGCAAATTTTGAAAAGATATAATTATGATATTTTTATTTGAGAATTTTCATTTAAAGTACGGATAAAGCATTTTGTTTTGTGCCCAATAGGTGATTTTCCAGCTGCATTACAAAAATGAAATTTGTTCTTGGTGTGTCCTCTAACGACATTTATTATTTGTATCAGAGCATTGGAGCTGTGTATTATTGAAATTCGAAGCGGTGACAGAAGACAAAATTGCTGTTGCTATGTAGATTGTAAAACTTGAACAGCAAAAACATTACATTCA
The DNA here is from genome assembly GCA_023701765.1 of Hylyphantes graminicola. Lineage (NCBI taxonomy): Eukaryota > Metazoa > Arthropoda > Arachnida > Araneae > Linyphiidae > Hylyphantes > Hylyphantes graminicola. The sequence goes on along the minus strand of CM043111.1, from coordinate 73,513,070 downwards.
CAGTTAATCATCAAATAAAAACACTTAATACACTGCTCAAAACAATTAGGGGAGCACTTTACCTACTTTTGTTTACCCGTCCAGTTTCAAATTCTTATTTTTTATTATAAAAATCTAAAATTTGTGAAATAGATTCCTTATGCATCCAGATTGAAATGGTAAAAAACAGGGAAGCAAATTTAAATTTTCTAACTAAAATTTAAGGGGCACCAAATTGGAATCATAACTTTTGAATAAATTATAACAATAATTTTTTCAAAATTTTAATTGTAAAAAAAAAAATTAAAATCATATTTTAGACTTCTTAGAATGCAAGCGTGAAGAATTTAGGGTCAATTTATTTCATAAAAGTTTTTGGGGGTGAATTTTATTTTACCATGTTTTTCCTATTTTCTTTCAATTAAAACAAACATTATTTAATTTTTTAAAAGACATGATTCCTCCATCTAACAATAAATAAGTACGAGTTTAACAAAGTGAGAAAAAAATCGGAAACAAAATGGAATCATTGGGGGCAAAATGGTTTAAACCATGCATTCCCCGAATTGTTTTGAACAGTGTAGTTTTCCCAAACAAACAGTTTCTACTAATCGATTTTTATAAACACTGTTGTTGGGTATAAAATTAATAGGAAATGCATTTTTTTAAATTACAATAAACAGAATCATCAATTCATCGTTCGATTAAATTTTCTATCCCTATTATTTGACTGATTAATCAATTTTTCTATTCAATTAATATTGATTGTTAGTATAAAACCACTTATCAAATTAAATTTATATAAATTAAGCATGTAAATGTAAATGAAGTGTAACCTAAAAATCAATACAGAGACCAATTACAAGCAAGTGCTACATTTACCAGTACACAATCGGTAACTTAGTGAAAATAGCTGTATGTTTTTCAGATTTGCCATTGAAATACATTTTAAAAGTATTATAAGAATCTATAAAAGTTTTATTGTTTAAAAAGGTTCATTGTTAGTATAAATATTAAAACCATAAACAGAAAACATTGTGCAAAGTTATGTTCTGCCGTCACTTTAACAGAAATATCGACATCAAAAATATGTATGTTGATAAATTATTAAATGGTAAAAACATTTGCTTCCTACTAAATTGAGTTTAAACGAAATGCCTACTATAATTGCAGCGATATAGATTTATTATATATAGTATTCTAATACAAAATACGAAATAGATTATCATCTGAATTGGTAAAAATTTCAATTAAAAAAACAATGGCAAATCCGGATGTTAAAAATATCTCCGTTTCCTCACCATTAGGCAGTATACAAACTTGTTTCAGCAGCCGTCAATTATTAGAAATTCGTAGTCCTGAAAGCCAGAAATCAAGAAATATTCTTACTACAGAATTTGGATGCACATTTCGCATTTTATCTATTTTAGGCTTGGATGTGAGCTTAACTTCAAAATCCAAGGAGAAAAGCAAAGCATATTTAAGTTTCATAAAAAAAATATTATTTTCTCATTGTGTGCTTTTGTACTTTTTATGAAATCAATTCATAATAATCACAAGAACTACTTAACTCTTCTTACCATACACTGTTAAAAAAAGCCTGAATTTTACGTGCATATTTCTGTGATTATTTTCGGGAATTTACGGAAAGATTGCGTTTCTTCAACAAACAGACGGTTTGTCTGAAATAAACAGATCGTTTCCGTTTTCCTTAAACGCTTTACAAGCGAAAACGGAAAAACGCCGTATTTCTGCGTGCAGAATTTCACTTAAGACCCGTATTAACGTAATTTCTCCATATAACCTCGCACCCAACAGCTTTTAGCCTCGACACATCCGCTGACCGACTCAGCCACCATATTTTTTGTTTGTTTGTTTTGACCACATCTGAAGCAAGAAAGATAAATATGCCGGTATGTTCATTTCTTTTAATAAAATAAGATTTTATTTAAAGATTATATTTTCTATCTTTCTTTTCTATCTATATAGATTTATAGAATCCAGTTCTTGTCTCTTTCTTATTTGTTTCTGTAATCTTTATGGTCCTATAATTAACCGTGGGATGATTTCTGCAATTAATAATTCCGTTTGTTTACCAACACGCTTAACTAAGTAAATTTAATTTAAAAGTTTGAAAAAGCTGTCAAATGTATGAAATAAACAATGTTCACCTACAAACAAGTGCACATTATTAAAAAAAATAATGAAATGATGTGAAATTATTACATTTAAATTCGATTGAAAAGCAATTGTCCTCGTAAAGCTCTAGTGCGACGATAATTCAGAACCTAACCTAACCTCGATTGAAAAGCACGGTTACACTATCAGCACAGCATGGTTTATTTTAAAAACTATGCAAGTATACATAATGTAAAGTTTCTCTTTAATAAATAATACTCTTTTGTTCAATTTAACGAATCAATTAGTGATTACGGATGTATGCAGATCACATGCTTTGATTCGATTCAGATGTTACATACATTATTGTCAATGCTCTTTGTTTTGAAAAATCTGCACTAAGATAACAATTTTCAATTAAATGCAAATTTTCTAACGAATTCAAAATCTAGGAATTGCAAGTGTCCGCAGAACGCTATTTTAGTGTTCATTTAGATATAGCTGCTAAGTGATATCTCATTTTCGGCCCACCGTCTACAACTACAGCAATAATTATTAGCTTTTACTAGAATACTAATTATAAGATTGTATTTTATTACTAAATGTCATATAAAATTGTATTTTATTACTAAATACTTTTATAAAATTGTATTTTTAATTTTGATATACATTATTCAAGAACACTTCTGTTCTGTTTCTACCCCCTCCTATTAAAAAATATTTTCATGTTCCAATTCTCAAATTTTTATTGTAAGATATGGATAAATCAATTCATTAAAGGTACTCTAAGATTCATGCCTTGTCTTCCCCATCCCCCCTCTTCACAAAAAAGAGAAAGAGCATTTTTAACTCTGATATTAAATTATTACGGTGCAGATACTATGGAAGACTTGCTCGAAAAAAAGCCTAAAATTGACGAATTGTTTAATTTTAGAAGGCTTAAGAAGATTTTGTCTGATTAACGCCTGATTACCACTTGCTTCTTTACATTAGATCTACTTATTCAAAATTTGATTTGTATATATTAATATATTATTTTTTTTAGGTGCTTGTTTATCATAAATCTCCAAAGAGGGTCGAAAGTTCAGAAAAAGAAGAAGATTAAATCTGTAGTTCCTGCACAAATTTTTAAATTAGTTGAGGATTTGAAATACCATAACAGTCCTTTTCAATTATGAAAGAAAAATAAACCTTGATTATATTCTGTAATTCTTTTGTTATTCACATATATTGTTAAATTGTATCAATGGTGTATCCAGGATGGGCGGGGGGATAATAACTCTCGACCCATATACTAAAAAAAAAATTTACTATCAGTCACTATACAAATTCATGTATGTATTCCACAAATGAAGACACTTAAAAATTTATTGTTTTTGACTACAAAGGTTACTGTCTTAACGAGTCTCTCTGTTTAGGGGTGTTCAACCCCTAAGACACCCGACTAATTATCCCCTACCGATGATTTTGCCCTGGATATGCTAACTGTAAAGTACGACACCATTTAGCCACAGAACAATACCAAATATATACAACATTGTAAAAAAATATGACAGAAAAATTATCAAAATTCTTAAAAATTTTCTGCCACATTAAAATTGTTTTAAATATATGAAGAGTGGATATTTTTAAATTTCAAAAATGTGAACTATGTCCTTTTTATTCAGATAATATGCCAAATATGGTTAAAAATTATCAAAGGATTAGATTGTATTAGTTTTGAATAGATTTAAGGTTAAAGTATGAAGACATTATATGCTTACGTTTTATATAACTAACAGGATGCATGTTTAAAATTCCCTATGCTTAACTTATATTTATAACACCATATATAAATGGATATATTTAGAATGATTGATCATTAAATAGTATATAGAAACAAAATTGACAAGAAAAAAGCAAAAATGTCTTGGAATTAATTAGAAAATACTATGTAAGTTTTCTGAATTTAAGAGGGAAATGCCAATTTGAAATTCATGATATTAACATTAAACAGCTAAATGGAAAATCCTGAAATTAACGGAGAAATTCCAAAATGGAAGATCCTGAAATTAACGGTGAAATTCCGAAATGGAAGATCCTGAAATTAACGGAGAAATTCCAAAATGGAAGAACCTGAAATTAACGGAAAAATTCCGAAATGGAAGTTCCTGAAAATAACGGAAAAATTCCAAAACGAAAGATTCTGAAATTAACGGAAAAATCCCGGCAACTTGCTGCCAGTAGTTTTTCCGTTAATTCAGGGAATTTTTTTTAACAGTGTAACAATGACAGTGATTCCAATTTTGCTATGGCTTTCGATCATCACCAAAGCTGACAAGATTAACAACTTCGTTATTCGGTTTAACACGGCCAGCAAAGCTTTGCCAAGTTTTAAATTAGGAAACGCAAAAATATTACTGTTATATTTTGGAATATTTACTTTCGGTATGACCTTTTTAGCGGAAGAAAACCTCTATAATGCAGTTTTTTCCAAACACGAAAAGATGGACTTTGTCTGGACTTATTTTAAAAGATCGATTTGGCATGTTCATGAAAAGTTTATTCCGTATTTGGTGACAATTATACACTGCGCGATGTGTAATTTGTTCATACAACAGCTGCGGTGGTACAAAAGAAATTTCCCGCAGCTTTTAAAAAGAAATCCACAATTAGAAAATTTACATTTTTTGTTGGAGAAGTATCTGATGACTCTCTGCTGCATCGAGAATTATCAAAATACATTTTCCACATTTTTATTTTATGCCATAATGCAAAATACCGTACGCTTATCCTTCGTTTCTTTAAAATTTCTCAGAGGAAAAGACTTGACAATATAGTTCCTTGGATAAATTTTACTTCGTATCTCGCTTGCTCATGTGCCGTTATTGGTGTCATTACTACGTTTGCAGCTGAGATTACAAAAGAGCTGCGACGCGTCAAATCGACGATGCTGGATCGCAGCTGCAGTTGTATTAGAATGCTGCAGCAGGAAAGAGTTTGTAAAGATTTGCTGCAATTGATTTTGGAACGAAACATAACTGTGCTGACTGCAGGGGAAGTGTTCGTTCTTGAAAGAAATTTCCTGCTCAAGTGCATTGCCAGCATTGTCGCACACACCATAATAATACATCAGATGGTAGATTTTCTGCCGATTTAAAAACCCTAAACAATCATTAGTGGTAATCACTATCAGAACACCATGACTGCGCTCTGAGCATTAGCACAATAGAATCATACTCTAAATATGTACACAGAGCTGGGGAGCCCAGTTGGTTAGGCACTCGCCTTGCATGCGAAGGTCCCAGGTTCGAGTCCGGGCATCGCCAAAAATAACTGCCGACCTATAAACGGCCCGTGCCGCCAAAATGTCCGACGAATAATACCCCGTGTAAGGGAGTGCACTTTAAATATCCTTCGAAGTCCTAACGCTGCGTACGATGTCGCCCTTAACGGTTGCGTTGGGTGCCTATTCAGGTGTCGGCTCGTCACTTGACTATGGTTCTAAAATACGACGCCCGTCGCCAATAGCCCTCGTGTAGCTCTAGTGCGACGATATTCAAAACCTAACCATAATCTAAAAATGTACACTTTTTTTCCCTCGCTAAATAACTCACTATATTTTAATAAGGATACATTAAAATAACTTTAAAAAATAATAAGACCAACAGTTATATATGGGTCGGATACCTGGACCTTGAATCAAAAGCAAAAGAAGATGTTAATAACTTGGGAGAGAAAAATTTTAAGAGCCATATTTGGACCAATCAAAGAAGGTGATGTTTGGAGAAGACGATACAATTTTGAAGTGGCTAAACTATTTGGAGAGAAAGACATTATTAACATCATAAACACTAGGAGAATTCACTGGCTGGGACAGATGGAGAGAATGGAAGATAGCAGAGGCACAAATAAAATTTTCAAGGGGCAATGTCAGGGAGAGAGAAGACGAAGAGGAAGACCGAGAAAAAGATGGATAAATGATGTGGAAAGATCTGAAAGACATGAAAATTAAAAACTGAAAAGCGAAGACCAAAGACAGGCAGCTTTTGGAATCGTATTGTAAGAGAGGCCATGGTCCAGCATGGACTGTAGCTTCGGGGAGTTAGTTAATTAAACAACTCACTATATTTTAATAAGGATGCATTAAAAACACTTTGTGGTTATTGCAAGACTTAAAATCGTGTGCATTCTTGTACTATTATTATTAATCTTAAAATTATTGTAGCTGAAAGCCAAATAAGCAGCGACGCGCCCAATGTAAATACAGATTTATTGCAAAAATTTACTAACACTGATTTTATCTAATAAAACACAAAAAGTTCTAAAAGAACTAAAATAGCCTACTTTTCTGTTACTTAAATGCTTAAAAAAATTCTTACCGGGAAATATCTAGTAGGTTTTTATAAGTAAGTGTCATCTACAACCGTTTGTGTTTCTACATTAAATTTTTGCACTTTAGGAATAAATTTCACTAAACACAGCATCCAGCTATAATTTCAACTTCTTAAAGCCAAAATAAATAATTTTCGTTAATTTTCTATCTCAAATAAAATAAATATTACTTATCGTCTGCATGATTTATAATTGCAGTTATAAATAAATATTTATAAATTCGTAAAACAAAAACCATAAAACTACTCCAAGATGCACTTAAAATAGAAAACGTAATTTAAAACTTATCAGGATTATACGCAAAAAATCTGCCCACTTACTTAGTAAACAAATATTAAAAAATCAAATAATCACATTCCCGACGTCATTCTAAACTGGTTTATAACCAAAATAAATTTTGCTTCAAATAATACTATTTTTAAATGAATAAAGTTTCTCATGCCATTGTTGGGTTGGCAACAGTGATTTAAATGATTCGAAATCGAATTTCAATGCTAATCTAATGGGAAATTCGTCGACAAATAGCAGATTTATATCCGTCCTATCGTACAGACAGGTGGACTAAAAGTAAGAAAGTTGAGTTTCTGAGGTCATACCTTTCAAATAAAAAAAAGAATTTTTAAGATCGGATTGATAGAACCGACTTTGGAAGGGGGTTACGGACAGACAGTCGGACGGACGGATATCGACAGCATGTCAGTACCTGCATTTCATTTTTTTTTTAATTCTTTCGAATTAAAAAAAGAAAAAGTAGGCTAAAAACTGCGATAAATGCAAGCGATAAGTGTTTTTGCATGAAAGAATTTTTCTGGCCACTGAAAACTTAGCTATGTATAAGAAGACGAAACTTTAAAAAAAAAATCGTTGGGGCACTTTGTGATAACAGTGTGTCGTTCTGCACCCCCCCCCCCCCAAAAAAAAAAAAAAAAAAAAACTTCGTAAAAGCAAACAAACGCCAATATCAAAAAAAAAAAAAAATGCATTTATTTTATAACAAAAAACAAGTCATTACGAAAGTTGTCGCTAAAAAAGCCGTGATATAAAATGAATGCCAATTTATTATTTATAACTTCCTGGTCATAATAATTAGTATAATTTAAGTTTCGCTGCCATAAAAACATTCTCTGTTTGACGTTGGTGCCCCCCCCCCCCATCTTAACCACCCTCTATACCTTTATATTAATGTATTGAGATAATATATTTGCTAAGTTTTTTTTTTTTTTTTCAAGTATCCTTCGTTATTTTGATTTAGAAATTCATGGTCATTCGCGTGATTTCATTTTTTAGTGGGATGGGCACCAACCTCAAACAGTGCAATTTTTTTATTGCAGCGAAACTTAAATTAAACTATTTATTATGACCAGGAAGTTTTAAATGAGAGATTGGCATTTATTTTATATCACGGCATTTATTTTATATCATATTATTTGTTTTTTGTTGTAAAATAAATGCATAGGGTTTTTTTCGTGAGTTTGGTGTTTGTTTACTTTTACGAAGTTCTTTGGGGGGATATCAGATTTTTTTAAAAAAAAAAAAAAAATAACAAAAGATACAGACACAATTTGACTACAAAATTGATGACATGATATCGATGTTTATAGAGAGTTATATAACTTCCGAGAAATATTATTTCTTACTTTTCATAGAAAAAGCATAGAAAAAGTTTGAATGTTAATATGAGCTGAATCTGGCAACCAAATATGACTGTTTACATTTCTAGATCAAGATAAATCATTCCATTATCGTTGTTGATATAATTTCTTTAAATAAATACGCCCAAAAATTTAAATGACGCATTAAGTTTATTAAATAGAATTCCAAAGTTTTTTCAATCTGTCGATTCAGATATTTGATTAGTGATATATTTTAGAAGCTGTAATGGCGGCTGGTTCGTTGTGTTTTTAAACAATGACGCTATTTCTATTTGATGAAAATATAGCAAACCTCGGTGGGCGCCAGGGCCGAATTTCTAAATAGGCTAAGTAGGCTGTAGCCTAGAGCGGCAAATTTTTCGAACAGTTAAAGTGGCATTCGGCATACCAAAAATTATTTTTGAGATACTTATATTTTTAAGAGAGAAAACAAATAATTTAAATTAATGTGTAAATCGTAAACGTATATATAGTACTTAAGTATTTAACAGTATACATTGGTAGCTGCGATGGCAGTGCACTCTCTCTCTCTCTCTCTTTGATTTGGAAGTAGAAAGGCACATAGTAGAACAGTTTAAAATATTCACATATTATTTCACTTTCGATTTAAAGTGTTCATAGATTATTCTAATAAGTAGAAAGAAAAAGGTAGCCTAGGAAAGTGTATCTGGCGGTAAATAGATCGTAGCATACCGTGATAACGAAATTTTCCAAGGAGCAAACTACCAGACATACGTTAAATGATTAAATTACTTTCGATGGTTTTGCCACTTATCGTTCGAATTTCGAATGATCAAAATCCGGGTGACATTCTCCTATCCCTATCCAGAAGGAGCGATTGCCTTTGCCCAGGCCAGGGCCATCTTGAATAGGCCCATCATGAATTGCCCAGGCCCACCAACTATAGCTCTTGGCCAATGAGATTGCAGCTGCTTCCCTCAAGTGGCGGCACTCTTTTTACTTGTATGAAGTAAAAGTTCGTTCTTAAATTTAGGCTCGCTTATGAAAATAGAGAGGATACACGTCAAGCAAAATATTTAGTTTTTTTTTTTATTGCAACTTTTGTTGACGCAAAAAGCAACTATCCATTTTTACTTTCACTTTTACCTTTCTAATTTACATGAACTGCAACCGTAACTGACATTTGTTTACATTTGGTTTGGATTGGATTTGTCGTCGTGATTTGCAAAAATTTTCTGAAATTGCCGGCTTTTAAGAAACACAGCAAGCATGTTTCCTATTTAAACATGGGCAAAAAGAAGCGTAATTCTGAAACTGCACCTGAATCTGACGCACCAAACAACCCAACAGCCAAAGAAGGAACTTCGGTCCCCGTCGACTTGGAAATTCCAAGTGAGAAAACACCAATTTTTAAGAGCTCAAAGTTTGTCCAAAGCAAATCAACCAACAACAAGAAAAGCCGAGCCTGGAAGTCGCTTCGGCAGATAACAACAGCTGAGAGACTCATTACATCTGATGTTACCTATTCAACCATAGATGCCCCTGTCTCTGTGAAGCCGCCCAAAAAATATTCTGATTTGAGTGGGCTGGAAGCTAAATATACAGATCCTCAAACTAAAATGCGCTTTGCAAACGCGGACGAATTTAAATTGATTCGTACGCTTCAACCCGAATCTGTGAATGCTTATTTATCACTCAGAAGAGCGGGCATACTTTGAAGTTGAGCTGTCTTGAACTAGAATTGAAAAGTTAGTTATTGTTATTATTTTACTTGGAACTGTGATGTTAAGTTTTTTTTTTCATTCAAATAGTATGGTAAAGTCCTAGTAGTTGGCCTGTCGACAAAATTTTTCGAATTTTAAAAAATGAATAAATTTTTCTGTTAACCGTGTACAGTAATAAAAAGAATTGGATGTTAAACTTCTTTGTCAAGCATAAGTTTGAGTCCAGTTTTAGGGTTGCTAAAAAAATCTTAAACAGAGGCACATTTGTAACATTTTATTTTGAGTAGTCAAAAGGGCAGCAGGGGTGCAGAAAATGTTTTTACTCCAAATATTTCCCCCAATCCGTTTGAAAATTTCCCCCAAAATTTTACCATAGATAAACTTGCATAAATTCTGTATTACCTTAGGTGTAGAAAATTTTACGACATACAGGGCTCCGACAAGCCCAACACTCCATTTAAAAAAAAAAAAAAACTAAAACTTGTCTACAATCAGAAACCCCAGTATAGGCCGCAATAGAAAAAAAAGGTTCAAACGTAAACAAAAAGAACTTTAACTTTCAAGCTGTTATTGTGTTCACAGACACTTGATCAGAAAAAATAATGTGGTTGTCCGACTAGCCTGAACCGGAGCTACAAAAGATACTCTTCCGATCACGCAGAGCCACAAAACTGTCAATCATTCTGATGCAATGTGACATCATCGGCAGATTTCGTGAAGATTACTACGGCAAAATAAATAAATCAGGAAACATTATTGGACTACACATTTTTTTGTCACGGTAAATGGTTGTCTTCTAATGGGGGATTGCACAGGCCGTTGATCGATATGTGAAGACATCTTAATGTAATCTTAATTCATCCTCAAATTTTAATTAAATTTTTTTTCTTCATTATTAAAATCCATTATTTAAACTAGTTATTTATCAAAATTTAAGCTTAGTTTTCATCAGTATAGAATTTCTTCTAATGGGAGATTGCACTGGCAGGCCAAGATTTGAAGACATCTTAGTGTAATCTAATCTCAATTCATCTTCGTATTTTGATTGAAATTTTTATCTTCATTATTAAAATATGCTATTTTAACCTGTAGTTTATTGAAATTTAAGTTTAGTTTCAACTTATTCCGGGCACCGTAAAAATTGCGATCCACCGCAATGATATGCTGAATTTAGGATACAAACGCGATACGCTATTTTGGTTTGTTAGAACAAAATTTGAAAATAAATTTGAGGTAAGTTTTAAAACAGAAAACAAATGGCTGGTCAGAGAATTTTGTAATACATTGTTAAAATCGAAAATAACTGAATATTTTCCACGAAATTTCCCCAGATGGCTAAGATTTCCCCCGATCTAGGATCGCCGGATCGGACATATTCTGCATCCCTGAAGGGCAGTAACTAGGGTTAACCATTAGTACAAAATTCCTAAGTACAAGCTGTAATGAACAATTTTGACTAACTATTTAAACTGTACTTACTATCATTAATGCTATGTTGGTAAAGAAAACTATAAATCTATTAACAGTGACAATTTTGCTATTGTATTGCGTTAGGTAAAGACTAATTCTTAAAATGTTAAATAACATGTTTTAAATTTCGTAAATTGTAAATTTCGTATTTTGTAAATTTCGTTGTCGTCATAGACTTTCTGCGGGTCAACGACCTTTTGGACTTGGTCTGACTTCGTCAGATCAAGGAGGATTAGCAACAACAACAACAAATTTCGTAGCTGGCAAAGAAGATAATTGCAGTGAATTGATGTATGGTCAAAATTGAAAACAATATTAGTAAATTTTGCATTGAAGAGTACACGGGAAGAACCGATAGATTTTGTAGAGAAGTTTCCTTAGCAGGCCACTTTGGCGATGATAGCGAGTGATCGCCTAAACTTGTGTAAGGAAACCAGTTCCTACCACAGAGATCATAGTTTTAGCAAGAGTGGCAGATCACGTAACCTCCAATGCTAACGACTGGACGCGCAAGGAGCTCCCAGAAGAGCCCCAATGAAGCCAGTGTTGTAGGTCATGTGATATGCCACTCTAATACTTTTAACTACTATCTCTGTGGTTTCTATATAGCTACCAAGATTCAGGTGATTGACGTTCTTGTACCAAGCAAAGAAGAAAGAGAGAAACCGGTTTTCTGCCGCCAAGCAGACAATTGCAGGCGTCCGCCTAATAAATCAATCGGTTCTTCCTGTGTACTTTTCAATTGTGTATTCTAATTTAGGTATAATGACAAGTATCTTCATTTTATTTCGCCTAGTTTTAATGTATTCTTTTTATTTCCAGGATGAAAGGACTACTTATTCACAAACTTCGACAGTGCAGTCTTCTTTCCTGCCGTTTGTTCAGTACAAGCCCTTTCTTTGTGTCAACTCCAATTTTCTATGTAAATGGTGGTATGCGTAAAGAAAATATATTTGGTCTTTTACTTGTAAACTTTTTTTAAGAGTACTAAGGTTGAAAATCAACGGCCTAAAAAAAACTAAACTGCCCAATTTACTTTATTATGATAGTTTATCTGAATGATGTTGTAGTTATAAATGCTTTTATTTCACTTAATGACTTAGCACAGTATTATATTATCATAAATCATCCTTTTTTTAACCTGCTAAATAAAATAATAGCAAGTATAAAGGTGTTAAATATTCTAAAGCCATGTATGTTGCTGCCCTTAGAAAGTTGCTTTGGATGCCTACTCGGGTGTCGACTGGTGTATTGACTATGGTTCTAAATTATGATGCCTGGTGCAATGATATTCTTAAACAATTCTCTCAATTCTTAAACAATTCTTAACATCATTAAATTTTTTTGTTTTGTATTTAAATAGCTCCTCATATTGGACATATGCAGTCCTGCTTGTATGCTGATGCCTTTGCCAGGATTCAACGTCTTTTAGGAAAGGAAGTTCTATTTTCGACTGGCACTGATGAGCACGGTCTGAAGGTAAATTGTAACAAAAGCAATTAATTGCTTCGAGTCTTGGCATTCAGTCCGTTCTACCTTTCTTTTGTTAAAATAGAATTCAATTAAACTTTTCTTATTTATAAAATTCCAATTTAGATTAGTTGGAAGTATTTGCTCACTCTGTTAAAGCTAAGATCAGTTTTTTAAAGGTTCACTTAGATGAGTTCAACGTAAACCAATTAATTATGTGTTTTAATTGAACATTTGGATGTCTGTATTTGAAATGCAATGATAATTAGTGTAGAAAACTTTTTTTAACTGTTTTTACTAAAATGAATGTTAAAGGTGATAAAATCAGGAATTGAAAAGAAAAATTAAAATCGCGAATACAGTTTTAAATTTTTTTCCAAATAAACTTTAAAATTTTTATTTGTTTTAACTGACAAAATGATTTTATTATGATCTAAGTATGGTAGTCTGACTTATTATAGCCAGTTTTGTAATTCATTGACATATAGTTATTATCCTAGTTCATTTAGTTTTAGTTAGTTATGGTTGTGAGTAACTAAAATTAATAATTCAACCAACATCAAAAGGCTAACATTCCCTTAATTGACCCTGTAACAAAGTAGAACAATCATAATTAGCTGTTATTAACCTGTATAACATTTACAATTAGTATCATTGACGTATCTTATTTTTATTGTTTAAATTATAGCACAAATAAATGTTTTTAAATATTATATTTTTAAGTTGTCTTGTTTCAAGTAATATATTTTTAATTGTGTACTTTCAAGTATTATATTTTTTAAAATGTTCAAGAGCTATTTTTTCCTGAATTGATTTTTCTTTGGAACACATGTCTGCCCTATTGCTTGTGTCTACACGTCAGCATAATTTATTTGATGCAAGGAATTTTATTTATGTTCAGTTAATTCTAGAGATTTGTGAAATTTCTAAATCACTCAACCTCAATGTTATCGCTTTGCTGTCTGTCAAATCAGTGCCCTGATTTATATTTTCATTGCTTTAAGTAGTTTAAAGTGTATCATACCTAATTTTGTAATCATGTATAAAAGCATTTTCTAATCTAGACTTTTATATTAGTTTTTTTTTAATTTTAGGTTCAACAAGTTGCTGAAACAATGAAAAAATCACCAAGAGAATTTTGTTCGGAAATGTCTACCAAATTTCAGGTAATAAATAAGTAGATCAGATTTAATGTACAGTCACCTTTGACGCGTTTTTTTTTATTTCCCAAAAAAAAAATTTTTGGCAGCCTGGCTGACTTGACTGATGATTTTAATTCCCTACTTCGCACCAATGACATTTTCCGGCAACCCTGCCGGACCTTAAAAGTCGCCAAAATACAGTTAAAAAAAGTTAAGGGACTTTTGCAGAAAAAATCTTTTGTTTTATTTTTTTCTTCTTATTTTGCAATTCATGTTGACAAAAATGAAATAAAAGAAGTTCGTGATGCCCTAGTGAAATTAAATTATAGATATGACATATTATAAACAGTTTACCCTACTTTAACTGTATTATTTTTAAATTTTTCAAATTATTTTCCTGTATGTATATTTGATAATTCAGTGTACAGTTAAGCGTGAATTGTAATTTAAGGAATGGTGTTATAGGAGTATTAGCTTGTGTTTTTTTAAATATTGAGTTATTTACTAAAATAAAACTATTATGAATTATTTTGTACCACTTTGATGTGTTTATAGTATTTTGTGTGCAGATTATATTTTCAATGTATTTGTCATAGTGCAAGTTTCATTTATGAATGTAAATTGGGACTCCATAATCGGGATACCTTTGCAAAAAAAGAAAGGATGCAAAACCAATTCCTCAGTATCCTTGAAAGTATTCATCGAAATTATTTGCATATTTCTCATCCTTTTTTTTAAATGTGTTGTTACCAAAGTAGTCTTTAATACTAAAATGCAACAAAATTATTTTATGTTGTCATGTTAATCCTAGATAATTTTTACTTGGCAACTCAAGTAGTTAACCCAAAAGTTCCTCATGGAATATGGTTATTCTTATTAGTTCCATCTTGCAAAAAGAATAAGCAGTGAAAAGTACTTTTACGAAGTTGTATTTGATACCATGTTAATATCTTCTCTTGGTTACTATTGAATTTAGTATTGCAGGTTTTTCAGATATTTTATTCGAGAAAGACTACAAGCCATTGCCAGTAGCTTATGTGTAATTCTTAAGTGCTACATTAAGCTAACCAATTCAATTTTTAAAAAGAAGACAAAAATTCTATTTGCTTTTAAATGTTCTTTTTTAATTTATTTTTGTTATATATTTTTATTTGAAGGAAACGTTTAAAGAAAGTGATGTTTCATTCACAAATTTCATACAAACTACAGATGAATATCATAAGGAGACTGTTCATCACTTCTGGGTGAGTTCTAAGTACTATGCTATGAATAAATAGTTTTCATGAATAGTTTTTTGATAAGTTGAAAAAAGAAGTGTAGCCGTTTGAAAGAGTTGAACTAAGCAGTTTAACTCTTAATCTATACTCAAATGCTTTTATACTCAAATGTACAATCTATACTCAAATGACTAGGAAGTTTTTAAAAAAAAATATATGCACTGGCATTGCCAAAAAAACTTTTAGCTTTAAGAAAAGAACAAACATTAGGATTTTCAGTTTGTTTGTTTTAAACCAGGAAAAAAAACAGGCTTTTTTTTATTCAGGAAGAACTGTTTATTTTTTATTCAACATACTAAAATTAACATGCAGGTGAAAGCTTATGAGATAAGGTGAGATAATTATGGCCCTATTATGTATAATTATGACTGTTTTTTTTTCCTTAGCAATATTAGTATTCATTTTTAACATGATCAGCAACACTGATCATGTAGCCAAATAAGAACTAAAAAAAAATCTAATCTTTGTCTTTACCTTGTCTATATAGAAGAGTTTCTACTGTGTCCTATTTGTCAACAAAGTTCATCAGGCAAACCATACATGGTGGCCCAAAAGTAGCCTTACAGTTAATGATAATACCTAACCTAATAACCTAATAATACCTAATGATAATATAATACCTAATAATTATACCTAACTAACTGTAAGGATACTTTTGGGCCACTCTGTATTATAACCATAGTGTATTAGCCAATACTTCTGTTATATTCACCTGTAGAAAGATATACAAATGCATATTTTAGTGTGTTTTTCTGTTATTCTGATGCTTTTTTTTCTTTTAATGTATGTAATAGCATTATAATATTTTACTTCTTTATATTTGCAGAAATATTATATTCCTTTTTTTTCTTTAGAATAAATTAAACAAAAATGGCTACATTTCCAAGGGGCGATATGAAGGATGGTACAGCATTACGGATGAGGCTTTCGTTCCTTCTTCCCAGATAAAAGAAGTTAGAGAAGGAAATATTGTAAAAATGGTGATTAAAGACATGTTTATTATTATGCTTCATTGAACTACTATACACACTCTATAACCTAAAGTATTTACTGCAACAATCATTTTGATTGCCAAAAATAATTGGTTGGCTTGGAATCTTTCTCTTCTCCCTCACACTTATATCAGTTACTAATTTAACCATTAAGCCTAAACCTCGACTTTCAGTGATTTTTAAAGACTTTTTAGTGGCAAGCCTGAACTGTATTTGATGCAAATATGTCAAAGTGTTTTCTTTTAATCATTAGGGAAAACGTCCAAATAATATTTTGTTTTTCAAGCCCTTAAATAACATTAACTTTAAAGATTATTGTGTACATTACCAAAAAAAGGATATTTAATGATGTATGATATTCACAGAATTCCAATTTTTAGGAAATGAAAAATAAATACTATTTCTTTAAAGCAATGCATAATTTAAATTTATGTTAGCAACTAATTTTATATTAAGAAATGGCTATTTATTTTATTAATTGTAGTTCGTTCCATTTGACTTTTTCCCCCCATGCTGTCTTATGTTAAGGAGAATTGTAAAGTATATTCGTAAAATAACCTTTAATGTTATTGCATTGGTACAAAACAAGAACTTCATCCAGTTTTAATTAATTTCAATTTATGAAAAATAAGCTGAATATTACACATAGTTTTAAATTGAGCAACCTTAGTTTTATGCAGGGATTGGAAAGTTACTTTTAAAAAGTAACTCTGTTATAGTTACAGTTACTTGGGTAAAAATGTAACTCTGTTACAGTTACTTAATATGAAAAGTAACGCGTTACAGTTACTTTTACAAAAAGTAACGAATCACAGTTACTTTTTCAAATTCCAAGTTATAAGAAAAATTGAAATTTAGCCATTATCTTAAAATCGGGGGTGGGGGGGGGGGTATAGAAGTTCGATGTTGCCGACATGGTTTAACCAATACTAAATAAGTTATGATTAATAAAAAAAATCAAGGGCATATTAATTAACTAAAATTGCTCGTTAATTATAATTAATTATATGAAAGGACACATTAATTATTATTAATTACAATTAATTTTTAAAGTAGATTAATTCATTCATTAAAATAGTTTCACATTTTATTCCTCCTAATGATTTAAAACTATTTAACTTAAACGCAACTATAAACAATTAAACGCTGTTAATTTTAATTTATTATATTAGCGAACAAAAAATTTGGCGAGTCTTGAGGAAATCTAAGGAGGCCTATTTAATTAAATGTTAATTAATAAATATAAGCCTAACATTATATTAGTCACTGCAAATAACATTACAAAATGATAACTATAAACAAAATAAATTAATAACATAAAACAACAACAAAAATTAATAACATAAACGATGGCAAATCATCACTTACATTTTATTATTTGAAGACTTTCGTAATTCAAGGTACGTAATTCTGTTTTGCAAAATTAAGTAATTTGGTTATTAGAGAGTAACCAAAATTTATTTTTAAATCAAAATATCATGGAATTGATACAAAAAAGACAAAGAAATTAAATTACAAATACAGGGCATGGGTTTTAAACATCAAGTGCGAGAAAGAATGACTGTATTATATAGCGAGTTAGATGTTTACTTTTGTGAAGAAGCTACGGACCACGCACTGTGCTTCACGTGTCACGCTCACTATGAGTTTGTCAACAGCAGAATGGGGGGGGGGGGTCAAGGAATAGATAAGGAGCAGAGGGGTCCGTCAAGATCAGTGAGTACATTCCTCCACACGAAAACGGAAATGAGTCTCCCTTGCTCGACAAGAAACAGTTTTCGTTCATTTTACGAGTCAACTAAAATGTGATAACAGGACATCCTTTAATGAGATTTATTGTGTAAAAAAATTACTATTTTTAGAACATTGAATTTTTATAAGTATTTTTTTATTCAATAAGCTCAAATGTACTGTATTTTTTTATATTAATTAATAAAAAAATACAAAATATTTTTATTTAATTGATCGTTTAGTATGTAGACGAAATACGAAATTTAATTACTCAATAATATATAATTTCAAAAACATAAAAAAAACTAACGTTATAGTTGAATTGACGTAATTTCTATCTAACCAAATAAAAATTATCCTGGTTAAGTAACCATAAAATTACTATGCTGTTCCCAGCTAAAAAAATAAATTCAAAAACTACTAGCCATTAACTCTGATATAAAAACTTCTAAAAAAGCGTAATTTTAGTACATTTTCATTCTACATAGTACATTTTCATTCTACATAGTACATTTTCATTCTACATAATCTCCCGAGCTGCATGGAGAAGAAAATGTGGCTGATTTTACTGATCCTCGAAACTCTACTGATTTCTCGATCCTGAAGTACAAACTTTTAGTGGTAGGAAGATTCACAATCAAAAATCACTGTCTCGGCAGATATTTACTTCCTGCAATACCCAGACCCTTTACAGCTTAAAGTAACAAGATTTTCTTATCTCATAGGTCATAAATTCCTCTTCACCAGATGTGTATATAAGTAGCAAACCTCGGAACGGGTAATTCGACACCAGTTCGGGGAAAAGAGTTAGGCACTCTCCACCATCGTCCCTCTCGAGAGGGGAAGGGGGTAATTTCTCCCCCGACCCCTGATCTTCCTTCTGTCGACTCCTAGACTCTAGTGGTTGGATTTTAAAAAAAATTCTAGGAATGCGAAATGTTCCCTTCCTAGGAGTGGAATTTCAAAATTGGCAGAAGACAGTCTTCAGAAAGTAACGGAATTTTCCGTTACTTCGTTACCGCTAAAAGTAACTAAGTTACAGTTACTTTCTGAAAAATGTAACAGCGTTACTCATCGTTACCTAAAAAAAGTAACTGTTACAAGTAACGCATTACTCCAATCCCTGGTTTTATGTAACAATGTGTTTGAAAATATCAATGAAAAACAATGTTTGTTTGAAATATTTACAACTCCATACTACACTTATCTTTAAGACTCTATGTTAATATTTTGTTTTCAATTTTAAAATTCATAAAGTAAACTTTCTACTTCTAGACCTCAATTGAAACAGGTTCTGTACTAGAAAAGATGTCGGAAGAGAACTATGTCTTTCCTCTCCCACAGTTTGAAAAAGATATTTTATACTGGTTATCAAAAGATGGTGAGCTCCACTTACAATTAAATTGTCCTAAGTTTTTACAAAAAGTATTTCTTTAGTAGGGGCTGGGAAGACCAGTCGGTAAAGCACTCGCTTAGCATGCAGACGGTCCCAGGTTCGGGTCCGGGCATCGCCAAAATAGCTGCCAACCTATGAACGGCCTGTGCAGCCAAAAATGTCCGACAAATAATACCCCATGTAAGGGATTGCATGTAAAATATCCTTCAAAGTCCTAACGCTGTGTACGATGTCGCCCTTAACGGTTGCGTTGGGTGCCTATTCAGGTGTTGGCTCATCACTTGACTGTGGTTCTGAAATACGTCCGTCGCCAATAGCCCTAGTGTAGAGACGATATTTCAAACCTAACCCAATTTTCTTTAGTACATAAATCATAAATTTCTAATGATGTTTTGTGAATATCATTTTTTTCCCCAATGGGGCTGAGCCTTTGCAGACTCTGCATAATACCCAGAAATGAGAGCCATTTTTTGTATCAGCATCTAGGCGACTATTGTATCAATTTTCACCCTCAGATTCTATTGAATCCGATCTTTCCAAGGAAGTTAAAGTATATTAAGATTTAATTTTGCTTAGAGAACTTAGGCCAAAAGGGTGCTAAAAAGATCTTTTACATGACACATGACCAGGACCTTCCCATAAAAAAAAATCTGACGACTTAGCCGGGACTCGAATCCGCAAACTTGGATTTATGGGGCAAATATGTAATACCTCACCGCCACCGAGTTGCTTAAATATGAATTTAAAATTGCAAACTCTGTCCTGCCGGATTAATTTATAAGAAAGTGTTATATTTCCCTATATAATGTTATATTTCCCTAGACTAATGACTATACTCTTTTGTTATTCAATATCTTTACAAATGCACATTTTATTGAACATGTTTATAAAATATATAAATAGGTTTTTTTTTTTTTACAGAAACTGACACTTACAACCTGTACTTCAAATTTTTAATTAATATAAAGTGTCTTGTGCAATTGTTAAGTAAATTGCCTTCTTTTGCTTTTTAAATAAATATTTATTTTGTAAAGTTTTTTTTATTAATTGAAATTGTTCCATTGTAAATGTTTTCCTGTGATGGTTAATGTTTTATAGTTTTGCTGCTCTGAATTTTTTTATTTGTCGCATTTGTCTGTAGCATTTGTAGTTTGGGCTATGCAAGTGGATGAAATGCAGATGAAATCCTAATGGGATGGTAGATGATGATTCTAAGCCCATTAAGTTGAACTCAAAAGTCAAGATATTTTTTTCTTTTAGTTATACAGCCAACCAATTTCCTAGAAGATGTTAAGAGATGGATTGGCGAAGGACTGTATGAGCTATCTGTTTCAAGGCCGCGATCTAGATTATCTTGGGGAATACCAGTACCAGAAGACAACTCTCAAATTGCAAGTAATTTTTTCCTTTTATTGTTGGCCTTCAATTCAGGGATTTTAATGAGCCTTAAATTAAATCGATTTAGGAGCTCCTAAAATAGAAATTATTTCTTGCCTCTTGAATCAGTTCATAATTTTGTTATTGAGATCGTAAACATGAAAATAGTGTTTATCCTATTGTTTTATTTAGTGGTTGAAAAGTAATTTTCAAAATTCCCTATATTTTATGGTGAATTTCTATTAATTCATTTTTAATCCTTATATGTATTCTGTGTTGTAATAATTTTTCAAAAGTTAATTTTTAATTTAATTTTTAAAAAATAAGTTTATCCAGGTCTTTATTTAGTTCATTGTGGCAACATCAAAAAATAATTAGAAGCCCTTTAATATTTCTCTGAATGTTTTATTTGGATTTTTATAAACAAAATAAATAAACTAGTCCAAGAAGAGCTACAAAATAGCCTAGAATCCTTTTATGTTTGAACCACTCATTCTATATTACATTTTCCATTGATTTAAATACCAGGGTGTATAAAAAAAATTACAGTCATTTTTGTAGATGTACTGTTGTTCACCTGAATAAGGAAGTAAAATCTATTACAATTGCTTAATTTATAGTAACAACACTTGAAAATTTTAGAACAAACTTTGTGGTAAAAATATATATGTTTTACTTAAATTGAGCCAAAATTATCTAATTATTAATAAATAGATAATGATTTAATCTTATAATTACAGGTTTCTATCTTTTTCATATCTGTTCTTAAAGTTATTACTTTGAAATGCTATAAATTTACCCTATTTTAAAGTTTGCTTGTTTTTTTTTACTTTTCAGATCTATGTTTGGTTAGATGCACTTGTTAATTATTTAACAGTTGGTAGTCAAGGAAGGAAAAATATTGTTTGGCCCATAGATTGTCACGTTATAGGCAAAGATATCCTTAAGTAAATACAATAAACTTCATTTCTGTAACAAGTTTTTATTAATTCTTTGTATAACATTACCAATATTAAATACATATCTTCACACTATAAATAAATTATTGAAGTTTAAAAGTTTCAGAATATTTAATTTTCTGTACTCTTTATTTATAAATCTTTGAGTTGTGTTATTGTTACATAAAATAGTTATTTTTTTTTCATCAAATAAACTTATCTGCTTTAAAAAATCAATTTTACTGTTTCAATGCTCATGTTTTTGTGGGTAGTTCACTGGTCTAAACATATCTTGATAAAAAAAAAAACTTCATGTGTTGTTGTAGTGCAATTTTATATAACAATAGTTCTCATTAGGGAAATATAGTTTAACCTCTTAGTGCTTTTTAATGTATAGTGTATGTTCAATAGCTTTGCTTTAATGTATTTTCCCAAATGTCTATTTCATTGTCATTATTGTGTAAATTTCTAAACCAAACACATTAATAAATTGTTCTTATTTTTTGTATTATATTAGTGTAAAATAATAACTGTTACATGATTAAAACTAAATTTACTTTTGAGTAAAAAAAATTTGTTCAACTAAAGTTTTTAGGCATAAACATAAAAAAAAACTGCAATCCAATTTACTTTATTCATCTGGTGATCATTAATAAAAATAAGTTGAAAATTAAACTTTTGGTTAAGTTTTTGATCCTTTTCTTTTATTTTGAATACTTTGATTTAATAGGATCAGCATGTTTTGCACAGTTTTTACAGAATAACGTACTTTTCTTAAATTTGAACTTGATATAAATTATTTCTTTCCCAGATTTCACGCAATATATTGGCCAGCCTTTCTTATAGCAGCTGGATATGAACCACCAAGGAAAATATTTTGTCATTCTCATTGGACTGTTAATTATGAAAAGGTATTCTTAACAGGAACTAACTTAAAATATAATTATTGATTTCATACTGGCTGAAAGGAAATTTTTTAGGTTATATCTACTTGATTTTTTAGATAAAAATTTTTTAAGATTAAACGCAAGTTACGAAAATTTCAATTTCAAACTGTGTATATCTGTGATGTTATTGAACATTGTCACTGTAAAGAACTGAATATTTCAGTTGTATGAAATTTATTAAGTTAATATTTCAAACAGTTTGTATTTTATTTTAAATGTTACTAATATTTAAAGTTTAATAATAATCAGTACAGCACTATTCATGTGCATGCATGTCTACACATGCTTTTTTTAGTTAAGAATTTGTTTTTTTACTGTTATTGTGCCTATTTATATACAATATGATCAAAATGTTTGTCTTCACTTGCGTTATTTCAATAAGTTGTCAAACTTATGTGTGCTTACTATTTAAGATGTCAAAAAGTAAAGGTAATGTTGTGGATCCCCAAACTCTAATAAGCAAATACAGCTGTGATGGTTTTCGTTATTTTCTTCTCCGAGCTTCTGTTCCTCATTCAGATACAAGTAAGCAACCAATTGAATATACAAAAAAAAAAAATAATTGCTGACTAATAAGTTGTGTTTTAAATTTCAATTAAATGTAATCTTTAAGTAGTTGGAAAGATGAGGAATGTGGTACAGATTTCAACCGTAGACGCTGAAAACACAATTGAAAGTTTCCAAAATCGAAATTTAGATATTTGAAATTTATAATTTGCATTATATTATTAATGGATATGTTCTTATTTTTAATCCTGAAAAAAATTTCTATTTTTTTATATAAGAAAAACTTTATAATGCACTGCTTGATAAATTGGCTTGTTGTATATTTTTTTAGTGTATCATTTTATGAAATGAAAATAAGAGAAATTTTCTGGTAAACAGAATTTAGCACTTGAAATAATGCCTTTTAAAACATTTAAAAAATTTTAATATTTATGTGTGAAATAATTCAATTAAGAGAAAATAATACAAGATTATATATTTCATTTAAAAGGAAGAAAGCATAAATTTAAGAATATCTGGATTTTTATGATAAAAATATATCAATGTGATCTAATTTTATAAAAGTATTTTGTTTGTTGTAAGATTCCAGCTTCTCAACCCTTGTATTACATCATTTGGTTAAAGCAAAAAGAGAGATAGAACACATTTGAAATATATTTGATATGCTCGGGTAGATCCTCAATGACAGCATGTATTTGAGTCATTATTTTCAGTTTTGCACAGTGCCCTTTGTTCCTCAGTTTTTTAGGGGGGCTGGAGAGCCCAGTCGGTTAGGCACTCGCCTATCATGCAAAAGGTCCCAGGTTTGGGTCCGGGCGTTGCCAAAATAACTGCCAACCTATAAACAGTCCGTCCAAAAATGTCCGATGAATAATACCCTGTGTAAGAGAGTGCAGGTTAAATATCCTTCAAAGTCCTAACTCCCCTTTACGATGTCGCCCTTAACGGTTGCGTTGGGTGCCTAGCCCGTCGGGTGTCAGCTCGTCACTTGACTGTGGCTCTAAAATACGACGCCTGTCGCCAATAGCCCTCGTAGCTCTCTCTAGTGCGACAATTATTCAAACCTTACCTAACCTTAGTGTTTTAAAAACGAAAAAACTGGTTTAAGTAGAAAAAAAGTAAATATAAACTGAGAAAAAAATTCCATAATCAAATGCGAAAATTGTGGCACTTTTCCAAAACCATTTGAGACAAACTTTTCAAAATCGTAATAATTTGAACAAATAACCTGTGAATAACATTTTTTTTTATTTCATATGCATATTATGCACACAAGCATATGTACTTTAACTAGCATAAATCAATTTGCAGATTACAGTGAAACTAAAATACATAGAATGCTGAATGCAGAGCTTGCAGATACATTCGGCAATTTATTAAGTCGTAGCTGTGCACCTGCCCTCAATCCCCAGCAAATATTTCCAAAGTTTTACCACAAAGCTTTGTCTACGCTGAATGGATCAAATATCCAGAACTTAATTGATGAAGCGTCACTTCTGCCAAGTAAGTTTCGCTTATCTCCGTTATAATATAAAGGGTTCAGAAAGTCATTAAAACACTTTTTTTAATGTTTGTTTTACCTTATAAGTGCATATTTATTACTTTGGGTCTTAAAAAATCCTTTTTTTTATTGATTCATTATGTATATTTTTTTAACCTGTTAACAACTCCATATAATGAATAAAAACTTCACTTCTGTGGGACTTCTTCCCTGTGTCTTCCCATAGAGTTAGGAAGAAGGAGTAGAGGGGGCTATTAGTTAAAATGCTTTGAAGCAGGGATGTCAGGTTTTTCAAGCTACTGCGCATAACAAACCGGCACGGATGTATCCCAAGATGTACCGCTTTAGCAGTTTTTTGAGTTACTGTGCATATCATGTAACCGAAACGGGCACTGAGGTATCCCAAGATGCACCGCTCTAGCCTGCTTCTTTTGTGTGTTACTGCACACATACATGGGCCGCTCTATTCTCTTTCCTAACTCTATAGTATATAAGGACCCTATTATAATGCACACTTACTATATTGTTAAAAGTGTCAAAAGAATGTTAAATTTGTAATGTGTTCTTAGTTTCTTTTATTAATGAATATTTAAAAAACAAATAATCATAATTTTTTATTGTTATTTTGTTTTACGAATTTCAAAAATAGTTTTTAATTTCCATGAAATGAAATGTAAAGACCTCAGATGTAGTTTTTAGCTTATATTTACTGAGTTTGAAAATAATTGCCATTATATAAGTCACAAGATTTGATGCACCAAATAGTATTTTTTCATGCAAAAAAAGTAGTTCCAAAATTCATAATGAAATTATGTTAAAAAATTGTTCCTGCTAATTGTTCTTTTCTTTGAATTTCTTATATTTAAGCTGTTAATGAGAAAACTCTGGCTTATTATTACACTTATATGGTGTGTATTTTGCATCATACCTAAATGTGGTCTGTGCTCAATTTAAGAGATACAGACAAAATAAACTTGTAAAGGGACTGCCAGTTTTCTAGCTACACATATAATTTTTAAAAAATGTATTTTTTATTTCCATGAAACTCAAAAAAATTAAAATATCGAGGCAGTCTTTGGAGCCATTTGCTATAGAAAACATTGATTTTGTTTTTTAAAAAAATGTAATTATTTAAGTGAGATAAAAAAAAATGTATTTAAATCAAATGTTGGGAAGACAAGTTTATACTTTGGCCTCGAAACCTATCCCTCAGATGGTTAAAAACCAATTAACTGTAAATATCATTTAAATTTGACTAATATTTATTTAAGAACCTATCTAAGTAATTATATTTTTTTAAATGCGGAATGTCTATCATTTGCATTAATATTTTTTCAACAATGAACAAACTAGGATGCATTTCAAAATCTCTTCTTTCATAGTTCAATTGATATTATACCTACCTTCATTGATGTTAAATTCAATTGATATTATTTAAAGTATAATCAAACATAATCCTTTATTTCAGAAAAAGTCCAACCGTTTTTCTTCGAAGGCGACTTCTGCAAAGGCATTGACTGCTTGATGGCAAGTTTAAGGGACGCCAACGCATTGATGCAATTCAGTAAACCGTGGGAGTTGGTCAAGAAAACTGACTCGGAAAGTAAAGAGGCTCTATCCACCGTTCTACATACAACTCTGGAAGTTCTGAGGATATGTGGCATTCTATTGCAACCAGTTGTACCAACTTTATCCAACAGGATTTTGACCAAACTAGGAGTTCAATTAGATGATAGAATGTGGACAAGTTTGGAATGTTTTCAGTCTTTTTATCACAAACCAAATTCACTTGAAGGGAAACCACTGGGAAATGACTCGTCGCCTTTATTTGAAAGGAGAAAATAGACATAGATAAATAAAATACGCAATAATTGTGGTGCCTTTTGGAATAGTTTAATTTATAGTTATAAAATAAAAATTATAATTATCATATTTCTTTATTCTAATTGTCTTCAAACATATAATTTGATGACGATATATTCTTATTTATTGTTACCTAAATGCATATATCTTATCAAAACTTCCCATCAGGTTATGGGGGGCCATGCAGCTAAAGTTCTGGCCCTAGTTCTAAGGTCGTTGAGTTTGAATCCCAATTTTGGAATGGATGTCTGTTGGCATTGGAAATAAGATGCAACCAGTTAGTTCAAGTCTAGTCAACCTTGTGTAGCAAATAACAAACTGTAGCCCAAACCAAGTCAAAGAAACTTCTTGTTTATTTAATAGGTAGATTGTAAATTTAAAAAGCTTGTATTGGCTCATAATGGTGGTTAATAGTTCACTTTTTTCGTAAGTTTATTGGTTTAAAATAATCAATTTACTAATCCATGCATTTTACTGGTTTGAACGTCAAATAAAAATTTAATTGCAAAAAATATCAATAACACATTTTTTAGAGATATAATCTATAGATGAATTCTAGGCAATGAGCTCCAACTAAAGACAATACTTATTTATAATGATTTAAAATTCCCAATTTTTGTTATTTGATTTCATTTATTAAAATAAAACTTTTGTTCGTAATTAGTTTAACAGCTGCAAGTAAATTTTACCTGTAGCACAGTTCTTTTTTCTTTTTTAAAAAATATATGTTCATGTCTATAGTGTTCATTTAACTAAACATAATTTTTTTTAAAAAAAAAAAAGGCGTACATAATGCTGAACTATTGGTATCTGGTGAGCAAACTTTTCAACTTCAGTGGGATAGTGAGATATTAATTTAAACGTTATTTTTTTTTAAAAAAAATAAACTTGTCCTTCATCATGCTTTTAGTTTTAGTATTTTTGAGAAACATAACTTCTAAATTTGAAAAATACCTTAATATATTTTTTCTACCAATGTTCTAAGTCTCAGTTTAGTTACTGTTGTCTGTGACCAGTTTAAGAAATGAATTAATTGGTTGGTTTGTAGAAATTTTATTTTTAAATGTTTTATGCAACATTTAGTATTTACAGTTCAAAATCTAACATTATCATTTTAATAATTTCTTAAAAATTACCAATTTAAAAGTAATCAGAATCAATATCATAAACTATTTTTTTACAGAGAGCAAAATTATTATCATGTTTTTTTTTTATCAGTCTGATTATTCTTTTTTTTTGTCCTATTTTACCTTACGATATGTCTTTAGTGGAAAAAAGTTTGTCAAATAGTCTTGGTATTTTCTAAGCAGTCTTTCCATTGTTGCGCTTTGGACTCAAAATTGAACTCTTTTATACGAGTTGAGATTGCATACATTTTGCTTTTCACCACATAAACAACAAAGCATAATGTTTTCATGCACTTGAATATGAAATTTTCCAGAAATAGCTTGAATGTGCCACACAAATTGCTTAATCACATAACTTACTGCTTTCATGCAGAGGCAAATATACTTTAAATATTATATAGAAAAAGCATACTTGGGAACTTATCCCTGGGGGTTCCGTGGGAGGCTGACCACCTTACCGGGACATATGCCTAGCACCCCAGAGCACTTGGCCACGTAAGCTAAATTGGGCACGGCAGGCCTTGGCCCACTGACAGGCTGTTTCGCCGAGGATTTTAGTAGATTATATAGATAGCTTTTCAATTTCCATCAGCAAAAGTCTGCTAATAAATTTTGGTCTGTATATTTATATTTAAACAATTTACTTTCGAAATTCAAAATATTTGTGAATAAAAAGAAATAAAAGGTAATTTAGCACAATGTTCTCTACAGTAGACACATTTGTAGAGGTCATCATAAGTGTTGACTTGTTATGCTTTAGAAAATCAATAATAATATCCAACATTCATATTGTCTTTTATAATACATTTTTCATCATCAATATTGGAATGGCTTTTGATGTGGAAGATGCTTCTAAAGTTTTCAACTAGCAGCTTAGCACATGATGTATTTCTTGCTTTTGACTTAACCATTTTAACTAATACTATTTAGAATATCCAAAGAATATGTATATGTCTTCCTAACTTATTTAAATCATGAAACTTATAAACCATGTTTGTATGCAACTAACTTATAGGATAAGCACTTTAATTCAAATGAAACAATGAGTAATGCTAAATTTACAATATGAAAAGTATGCAAAAATATGAAAATGATTGGTCCAATTATTTCCAATCCACCAATTTTTGCGACCCTAAACTAATGGATCATATTTTTCGATCGAAATATGCCTGATCGTGATCATGTCACATAAAACAGATTGTGTGCAATCTAATCTATTAAAGGGAATTTGCCTTGGAGAACTGGATTTGACTTCTATGCCCATATGAGTTTATTTTATTGCATTTTTCAGTTCTGTGTGATTCTTCCGAAGATCGACACTCCTTTTATCCATGCTTGACTACTGGCTTTAGTTCCATATGAAACAGACTTAACACTTTTTTTTAAAAGAAAAACAACCCAACCCCAAGATAACATCCATTCCCTATTTCTAGAGGGTCGAAAAGTTTCTTATCCCATACACCGTCAGACCAAGCACGGCAGCTGCCAGTCCAACTAGCATTATATACATCACTCGCGTGTAGCACTGGAATATATGTTCCTCCTCCGAAGCTGTGAGAGGGTCTACCAACCTTGAAGGACCACTGAAAGACGCCGATCGAGACCTCGCTGGAATCCCTAGGGAATTAGGACTTCCCGGAAACAGGGACTGAGACCTAGTTCTGCAAGGTAAAGTCAGTGAGTCCCTGTGTCCGCAAGCCCCGAGAACTTGAAGGCGTAAGGCTGAGGCTGGCGTCAGGCTATTCTGTTGCTGCTGGATCTTTTCTCTGGTTGCTGAGGATCGTCTATGGTAGATGCGCACGGACATCTTCAGCCTTTTCGCGTGCCACCAGTGCCTGGAAAGCAAAGTATGGAATTATTAGTGAATCAAATGTAAGGTGTGTGAGAAGCAAATGAATCGGTGAGTGCAGAAACAACGTCAGTCACAAATTTCAAATTTTTCAGGAGGGAGAAAAAGCGTAATAACTCCTCCTTTATTTCTGCACTCGACACTCGAAACAAACGTCCTGTATTTACGGAACTACTCAACAGACTAACGTAGTTTTTGCACCCAACACGCATCTTGCCTTTCTACGCTTATTTTCATTGAAAACGAGTTTTCGGATTTTTTTGACAAGTGGTTTCTGCACTCACCGATTCAAATAAACCCTTAACCAAAGACATTATGATTCAAAGTTTGTATTGGTTTGGCCATGGGCTATAGAAGGAGCACCGATTCTAACGAAGGGATCGCTCTAACATGGTATCCTGAAGCAAAAAAGAATATAGAGGCTAACATGACTATCCTGAAAGCTGAAAGAGACAATATTGGTAGGCTAAGCTGAGCAGTTGCCAGTAAGTCCGCACTGAACCGAAAGGACTGGGTTTCAACGATTGCGGCCTCATGCGCCTGTATAAAGCCAGTAATCCATTCACGCTGTAGCTGGATTTTGTGACGTCATTTGCTGTATCTAGCGTGGATGGAAGTTTCTTGATTTATGGGTTATTTCTCTCAATAAAAAGTAAACAAACAAGAATATTAAGTTAAAAAACCACGGACAATTAAAAACTAAATGACTCTTGTGACTGCTCATGCCCGAAACCAATTTACAGCTTTGATATCGCTTGGAAAACGATTCAAAAATCCAGCTTCAGATGTACAGCTTTGACCACGCGTGCATGCGTACTAGTGACAGTTACGTCACAAAATCCAGCTACAGCATAGCTACAGCGTGAATGGATTACTGGCTTAAGGCGTGAGAGTCCCAAGACAAGGAATGTACAGGGTGTCCCAAAATGGACTACCTGTTTTTAAACCAGCCCCTTGTGATAGAGTACTCCCTTTAGGTCAGATGATTCCTTGTATTGGCTTGACATGTTTTGTGTTCAATTCCCCGAATCCGATTCTATTATCTTCAAAGAATTCGGCAAAGGATGGTGCTGTAGATTCTCTTTCAAGTGCAGGGTCAAATTATAGTCTCTTCTGCAAGTATTAACGGCCTCAAAGTCAGATCGTTTCCTGTGTAGTATATGTAATAGGGTGGGCCGAAAAAAACTTTTTATTTTATTTCGGATCGCTATAGTGCGGAAAAGTTGCCATTGGTAAAGACATGAAAAATGCACTAACTATTATTTTTTTATTACCATATCTTCCGTTCGCGCAATGCCTTCAAAGTTGGCGAAAAATTGCTAAAAACCGTAATTTTTTATAATTTTTTTTAAAAAAAGGCAGATGTTTTTATTACGTTCCTATATCATGAATTAACTACTAAAAGTATGTAAAATCCAAATATTATAGCACTTATTACTAATAAATGCTATAATATATAGAATAATAAGTTATTATGCATTTGTGTCAGATCTTCCGACCACTCAACGTAGTATAAAATTAGGAAAATTCGTATTTTTTGCTAAATTTCAAAGTTTTAACTTTTTGTAAATTATAATCATACAACATGATATAGGAAAGCAATTAAAATCATACATCGGGTTTAAAAAAATTATGAAAAATTACGGTTTTTGACAATTTTTGCTAACTTTGATGGCATTGCGCGAACGGAAGATATAGTCATAAAAAAATAATAATAAGTGCATTTTTCATGTTTTTACCAATGGCAACTTTTCCGCACTATAGCGATCCGAAATAAAATAAAAAGTTTTTTTCGGCCCACCCTAATATGTAAGACTAAGATATTGTAATAACACCGTTTTGAAATATCGTAACTTCGGAATCGGAGAGGGAAAAAGTTTTCAACTTCAACAGGACGGGACTACCGAAAAGGTCTGTGAAACCCGGTTTTATCCTACCAACTTGTAAAGGACACAAGATCTATTTTTAGACGAAGCACGCAGCAATTTTAAAAAAAAAATTACATTCCTCATAAACCATTACAAAATATGTGAAAATGCTTTTGACGACTTGTAAACACGTGTTACTACAGACACATATTTTCGCGCAAAAATATAGTATATAATATAATTATATGATACAATCGATCCAAAGACAAAAAAGTTTTGGGGAATCCTAATCTTAAAAATCTTTTAAAAGATTAGTCCTTCTAAAAAAAATATTTGCCTGAACAAAGACTAAAATTCTGTAAAATAACTAACGCTTATACATAGAATATGTTCAGAGATATTAGTTTTTTCAAGAAATTAACAATCTGTTTTTGCTGTTAATATAGCTTACAAAATCAAATATCTATATTTTGATTAAAATAAACAAAGCTTTCTGGTCACTTGATAAACTCTGTCAAATATGTTTTACACAAATTTAGGGCAAATAATTGATTAAAAAAAGAGGTTATTTTGAGTTTATATAGTAAAGGCTCATCAGCGTACACTGAGAAAAAAATACTGTAAACATACAGAAAATTTTTTAGTAATGTTACAGAAATAACCAATTTTACAAAAAAAGTTTTTGTAATTCTGAACAGAAATCTTTATTTCTGAAGTTACAAAATAATTTCTAGTATTTTAGCCTCGATCTTGATTTGGATAGCCCTCGTGTAGCTCTAGTGCAAGGATAATTCAAACCTAACCTCGATTCGGGGTTCGATCCAGGGTTTCGGCCGTCTGCTATTCCTCGGTATTATAGTGGTCAGTACCCCCGCCTGTTATGTGGGAGACCGGGGTTCGATCCCACGTAGTAGGAAAGTAGACATTTTGTTTTTCTTTGCAATTGCACGGAAAATGTGGTATCCATAAGATTTTCTTGTATAGTTACTGAAACATTACTTGTGTGGGATACATAAAATAGTCCTGTAAATCTACATGATATATACATGTAATGCTAACAAAAATATATTATGTGTTTTTACAGCACTATTTTTAGTAATTATTTACTAGAAATTTTCTAGGAAAAGTTTTTTACAAAAAAATGTTTTGTAATGGCTACAGATTTTTTTTCACAGTGTATGCGTACAATATTTGTTAACTTTTTTTGTAAACTTTTACGTTAAACAGTTTTGTACAACTATAAATTTGTTAAAAATTTAAAAGCGAATTTGGGGAGTAGTCCTTTTTCACTAGTTGAAATAAACAAACTACAAAAAAAAATAATAATAACTAGGAACAAATAATGATTTAAAAAAATCAAGGCAACACACATAACGATTGAAATCAATACCTTTTGGAATTGTATCCGGCATTAACTCATATCTACGATTACGAATCATAGTAGGGTACATCATCTACGAAATGTTAATGTATATATTAACATTGTGATGCAGGTTTTTACATTTGCTGCTAAGTTACACATAGTCCATCATAACTGATTTTCTTTATTCCGCAGTTCTTTTCTTATCCTTCTTACAATTGTTTCTCGCAAATATTTTTTATTTCTAATAGATGCAAATATATTTCTTTTTCCTTAGAAAACTATCTTCTGTCACAATCAAAACAGATTTACCGCTCTGTTGTTCCACAAAATTTATTAAACTTCTGAACTCGCGCATGTTATCTTAATAAAATATCCATGGTTTTGAACGTCGTTAATCTCGTATTAAAACAATTTATGTTCAGTAGTAAGGCTATTCTTATGCGCATGCTTTTATTTCTTTGTTACCGTCTTCTTTCCTACCTTTGTTGCCAGAATCTCTATGTATAAAATACAATAAATACACTTACTGATTATTGTCTGTCGTCCAGATCACATATAAACAAATACTGCGTCACTGCGCAATATAGACATCTATAAAATTACTTTTCCTATAACAATATTTTTCCTTGGCTTTCGTAAGCATTTTGTATTTTAAGTTCTTTTTTAAACAAATTCAACACCAAACAAATATCAACATGTGTGTTAGAAAGACTCCTATTTGTAGTAGAACTATAAAATAAAATATTAGTTTGAACAGCTGCTTCGCAGATTCTTGATTATAAGTTTACTCATCATTGTAATTTTATTAGCAATACTCATTAAATATGTTTTAGTATCGAATAAAAAATAACGACGCTCAAAATTAATCAGTGGACAAAAGTTGAAACCCCATATCAGGAAATATAAATCAGCAATTCATTTAAAAATATGATTCACTTGAGATCATAAATTGAAGAGCTTAGTAGAAAAACGTGCTAAGTGACAAAAAGGTGAAAACAAGAAAATGAACCTAAAAGTTTTCCGTTTGTACTTAAATGCATTAAAAACGGCACTTACAAAAAGTTAGAAAAATTTAACTCAAAGTTTAGGATAAGGGGGAATCTTGCTTATCTTTAATGGGGTCCAATACGTCAAAATCGCGAAAAAAATCAAATTAAAAAAAAAATTGATTATTTTATAACATTTTATAAGAAACCGCTTTTAAAAAAATACGCTTTAATTTTTCAGTTGTGAATTTTTGAATAAGACACACTTTACCTAAGGTACCACTAAATGTAAACTTTAAACACTCTTATCTCTGTTCGAATTTTTTCAATTTTAAGATTATTAAAAATGCTAAGGCTTTTTTTAATATTATAAGTAAATTAATATTTTTTTCTTTCATAGACAAATGAATTTATTTTAAACAGAAGTATGCATTTGGATTTTTGATATCTGTTTCACAATTTTTTAAAAAATTATTAAAATTAAAATTTCCTTTTTTTCCTGCATTTTTTTGACAAAATTTCTACAAATATTTTTAAAAAAGTTGTTGAGTTTAATCGAAATATAAATGCATATTTTAGTTTGAGTTATCTTCCAAATGTTGTATAAAATTTTGTGTTTAAAAATATTGAAAAAATAAAAAAGATGTTGGGACAATTTTAAAAAATTTAACAAAAATTTAATTTTTTAAAAAACGCCACAGACTTATATTAAATTTTAATGGCTGAATTTTGTTTTTAATTTATGCTTAACAAGTGAAAAAAATTTGGAATGTGTACTTACAAAAATAAAAAAAAATGGGCTGAGGTATCGGACCCCCTTAAAGGAGGAAATAATAGGTTCATTGACACAAATTTTTTAATTATTTCAAAAATGTCACATAGCACGTTTTTCCACTAAGCTCTTCAGTTATCATTAATGAACGAAACTAATAAAAACTGTTAATACAGTAGGATAGTAAAATTTTATGAGAATTAACAGTTGAAGTTCCTTTGTACTCATACTAGTTTGTTTTTAAACTCCAAATCATACAGTCTACAAAAATTAAAAATTGAGCATATTTTGTGAATTTATCTCTCAAAGTACGTTAAAAGAAACTTCATTTATACAAACTTGATTATATTTAGATGACCTCAAAAATTGTTTCGGTATTTAATATATCAACAAATTTTTTACAAAATTTAAATAATATGATAAAAATTCAAGAATGCAACAGTGAAAATCTTGAATAAAAATGGAATTCGCATGTTATTTCAATGTAGATTAAATTTTTAGTTATTTAAATTTTAAATAAACTTCTCATTTAAATTTTTTAATGAAATTTGGAAGGTAGCCTAAACTGATTTTTTGCTTCAAAATGACGTGTCCCATTTGTTTGTGAGACTTGCGGTTCGTTCTGTGAAAGTGGGTGACAGACAGACAGAACGATTATAAAATCTTCCACTTTTAACGTTATAAACGTAGTGGGGAAGCTAAAAGTGTGACCGGACGGACAGACCAACGGGAACGAAAATTCCCACGCAATCAAATACACCCAACCATTCCTTTTTTTCTTAATTTAATTTTTAAAAAATTGGAATGTTGGCGCAAAAAATAAAATTTTAAGTAAAATACCGATAATAACCTTATTTTTTTAATGGAATATGTTACTAAATGTCCCCATTTGAATGGTACTTAATAGTTTAATACAATTGCCAAATTTTTCATGTTTTTTCGAAATCGCACGATGTGATACATATAAATAGTAAAAATGGAATTATAATAACTTTTAGAACCTTGCATATATATTCGTTTTTTGGGTAGGATGTAACGAAATTGGGACAGAGAAATTAAAAGAAAGAAATTGGGACAGAAAAATTAAACAGAGAAACGTACCTTTTAAGAAAATTGCAAGCATTCGTATATTCGTTACAATACATCCAAGCGTACTTTTATTTCAAATTTAGAAGGCTACTATATTGTTTTCTCACGTCAAAGCTACGTCGGTGAACATGAAAACTAACGAAGAATGATAGCGTTCTTAACTTCCGTTCAAGATAATTGGTTTAAGTTACTCAGCGAAAAATAGTTTATTATTTTCATTATTTTGGTTATTTGCCGGTTCTTTCTTTTAACAGTACAGTGGTTATTCAAAATATCAAAAAGTTCTGCAAAATTAACTAACTATAAAATATTAAACTGCTTGCAACTTATTTGTGTATAATATGTATTGTTTATCATGTTTTTACATCGAAGAAAAATGTATTCTTAGTGTATTAAAACAAAAACCTAAAAAGCTAAAAGTGTGACCGGACGGACAGACCAACGGGAACGAAAATTCCCACGCAATCCAATGCACCCTACCATTCCTTTTTTTCTTAATTTAATTTTTAAAAAATTGGAATGTTGGCGCAAAAAATAAAATTTTAAGTAAAATACCGATAATAACTTTATTTTTTTAATGGAATATGTTACTAAATGTCCCCATTTGAATGGTACTTAATAGTTTAATACAATTGCTAAATTGTTCATGTTTTTTCGAAATCGCACGATGTGATACATATAAATAGTAAAAATGGAATTATAATAATTTTTAGAACCTTGCATATATATTCGTTTTTTTGGGTAGGATGTAACGAAAGTGGGATATTTCAGTTAGATATAGAAGTTTAAATTATGCTATGGAATATTTTTCAACACGACTAATTTCCGGAAATAAATTTCGGTACTTTTTTTTTAGAACCGATTAAACGTCACAAATAAATGTAAAAATATAATTTTTTAAATCTTATTTTGGGGTTGGGGTAACGATGGGATATCACTAGAATATAGAAAATTAAACAACACATGAAATATTTTTCAACACGACAAATTTGTCGAATCAAAATTCTTGATATTTTTATTTTCCCGAATCGATCGCAAGTCAAAAATAAATGCAAAAGTTGAAAATTTTCATCTTATTTTTGAGTCTCTAGTTAACTCGAATTGAATTTTCAAGAAAATAAACAAGACGTTCTTAAAGAACTAAAATAGCCTACTTTCCTGTTACTTAAATACTTATTAAAATTCTTATCTTGAAAAAACTAGGTTTGTAACAGTAAGTGACATCAACAACAGTTTTTCCACATTTAATTTAAAATAAATTTCAGTAAGCGCAGCATCTAACTAAACACAGCATCTTTCACTAAACACAACACTAAACACAGCTTTATTTGCAGTCATAAATAAATATTTAATTTTTCGTAGAACAAAAACCAAAAAACTACTCCTCAATAAACATTTACTTGCTAAATTCGGCTAGTTTCATTTATTTTATTTCGAAAATTAAATAATTATAACTTAAATCGTTTGCAAAAATTTGTATTTCAAAGAATAAATATGTAATATTCCTCGCTTTTAAATAGAATGAAAACAATGTATATCAACATACAAAGATCTCGTAGTGAAATATATATTTGACGTCATCTTAAATTGATCGATGTCTCAAAAATAAATTTATTTTAATTTATTGTCTAAAAGAATTAAAGTTTCTCAAGCAATTGTTGCGATGGCAATGGTGATTTAATTCTAAGAAAAATGGCTTCCTATGCTTTCTAAAGAGCATTAAATTTTGAAGTTTTTTAAATAATTGAAGTACTTCGAATTCGAATTCTTTTCTGAAATTTTCAATGTATTCTCATTTCGATGCGCTGAATTTTTTGACGTATCTCACTTGTCCGTAGCATTTGTAGTTAAATTCAGCGATGTAAATGACTCGAAATTGAATTTCAATGTTAATTCAATGGGAAATTCGTCGTCAAATAGTAGATTTATGCCCGTCCTATCGTACAGACAGACGGACAAAAAGTATGAAAGTTGGGTGTCTGAGGTTATACCCCTCTTATAAAAAAAGAATTTTTAAGATCGGATTGATAGAACTGATTTTGGAAGGGGGTACGGACGGACATCGACCGCATGTCAATACCTACTTTTTCATTTTTTTTTAATTCTTCGAATTGAAAAAAAAAAGAAAAGTAGGCTAAAAAAAATCTTAGATACAAAACCGATATACGTAAACCAGGTTTTATAATAAAAATATAGTCTAGTACGAACCTAGAACAGCATAGACAGGTCGCACTTTACGAATTCCGAATTTCGGAATAAAATACTACATTCGTAGTTTCGCACTGCAAACTTCTAGAGTAGAAGAAATAGAATAAACCCTCAGAAAAGTACAAGCGCGTGAGGCGTGTGCCTGTCGTGCACCGCGTCACCAGGCATAGAGCAGGTGTCTTTGACAATCACAGCAGAATACAGCTGCCGTGAGCAGGTAAACTGCAGTGACTAGCCTGATGACTTGGACCATTGTTGCAAAGACTCAATTATTCAAGCCTTTAGTAACACATAGGCCGGAAACATATAATATTTAAAAGCAAAAATGGTCTAACCAATTGTTGTGGTTACTGCAGTTGGCCCGTCCACGGTAGACAGGTGGCAGTTCATTTGGAATGCCAGCTTGTGAGTTTGCTGATGTTCCGAAAAATAATTGTTAAATGCGCGTGGAAAAAAAAATCTGAGATCCTCTCAAGTTGTATTGTATTTTGACTATTTAGAACAGAATTTCCCAACCGGTGGTACGCGTACCACTGGTGGTACGCGTGAGTGATGTTGAGAAACATGATGCTATCAATATCTTCTGACGCATGTGAGCACCCAAACATATTACTCATTATTTTAAACATTAACATTATTTTAAAAAGAAATCTTTAACTTCCGGATCGGGTTTTGCTGAGTTTGTACTATTTGTAATTTGTTTTGTATGTTTTTGACCTATGGACAACAAACAAGTATGTAAATTAATATAATTTTAATCTTTTTATTTATCCAATATTAGAAGCATGTTATAAATAAACAAATATCTAACCAATTAAGTACGAGTTTTTCTCAGGAATTTTACTCACAAAACCTTTGAACAGTTTTAGAAGAGTAAATATTATACATTTATTAAAATATTTAAGTCTGGTGGTACGCCGAAATTTCTCAAGAAGGCAAATGGTACGCAGGTGCAAAAAGGTTGGGAACCCCTGATTTAGAAGTTGTATTGTATTAAAATTTGGTTGTCGTATCTGTAGTGGAAAAGTGCCCTTCCGCTTAGGGTTTTTCCACTTTCGTTCAGATGTATACATTGTGTTCATAATTAAAACTGGCAATAGAAAGTGTTTTATGTAAAACGAAATAGCTATTCATTTGGTAGAGAAGTTATTGACGACATGGGAAAGAGGAATATGTTAAAACACAATGAAATTAATTTCTATATTTTCAGATAAGAAATATTCTTTGTGGTTACTGTTATTTAAAATCACGGTATACACAAACTAATTATAAACTTCAACAACGCATTTTTTCCCCCAAAAGTCGAAATTGTTTTGCTTTAATATTTTTAAAATTAAAATCAAAAATTGTAACTCGAAAAATGCATTAAAAATTACTTTTTACGGTGATTTTTAAGTTTCGGAACAGAGTTGTGGCTCAAAATTTCCAACTGAAATTTTAAAACTAATTAAGAAAAACTTTGAATGGAGATTTTGTGTTTGAGCAGCGAGCTTTAAATTTGGTGCACGGTAAGGTTAATAAGTTTTTGAGGAAATTGCGCATGTGCAAAGGGGCTTTTGCTTTGTTTTAAGGTATTGCTAAAGAAAGAAAAGATAGACAAACTTCAACTTTGTCACCATCATTTGCAATGTCGCCCAATAGTCAAGATAATTTTTCATGGCCAGCGGTAAATTTGTATTTTTGTTAAAAATAAAACACTTCTATAAGGACTGAATCATAGGTGATTGAAACTAAACATAAAGAATCTAATCTTCACGTAATAAGCGCCAAAAAATTTAAAACCATCCAATCGTTAAACCCGACCTTTTGCGTATTTTGAGCATCGGCCTTTCTTAACTCAATTTTAAATTTTATTTAATAATCTTAAATTTTAAAATTCTATAATTTACAAATATTTTTTCGTTATGATCTTCTTTCATCCGGAATTGTTCTTCTTTCCCGGATCATCTCGTTTAAAAACAAACCCTTATTCTAATTTAAAAAAAAAAAAAATAATAATTTGAAATAAATAAAATTTAAAATTTATGCAGCGTTATTTGTCAATTTTCTGGCCGTTCGGAAGGTTAAATATAGGCTGATCAATGCCTGAACCAGATTTGCCAGAGCCCCCTAGGCATTGGGGATGGAGTAGGTACAAGTACATATATATTCCGGCTTGTGTGCATGATCAGAGACCCGTTTATGCAAGCCAGTAAGACAGTCACAGAGTCGCCAAGTAAGACAGTCACAGAAAGAATTTTTACTGTCACAGAGAAACGAAATGACACCCAGGGCGAAGGCGGGAATCGAACCCGAATCCGTTAGAGCGCAGACTGCTGGCGTAATGGTCCAAACCACTCGGCCATACGAGCTCCCACCAAGGCGTTTATTTGACTTATTTGCCTTTGGAGAGCCGCCCGGTTTCAGTTTATTTTTTTATTTTCCAAAAGATCGGAAACCCTTCTCTTTGTCTTCAGAATGCTACCCACATTATTATCTAGCATTGAATAAGTGTCCTAAAACAGTTGTCAATTTCAACGCGCGTATAAGTATTTCTTTTCATTATCACAAATTCTATTTATATATCTGTTATCGGCTGTCGTAAAAACGATCGAATGACGATAAGAATAAGGAAAGAGCATGCATT
Organism: Hylyphantes graminicola; assembly: GCA_023701765.1. Taxonomy (NCBI): domain Eukaryota; kingdom Metazoa; phylum Arthropoda; class Arachnida; order Araneae; family Linyphiidae; genus Hylyphantes; species Hylyphantes graminicola. The sequence goes on along the minus strand of CM043111.1, from coordinate 73,472,763 downwards.
AAGTAATAGCAAAAAAAAAAAAAAAATGTTGTCAGAACTAATTTTTTGGGACTTGAATTTTTAACACATTTCCACAGAAAATTAGGAGGTACATTTTTCACTATTTTCGGAGTTTTTCCGGAGCCTCCGCCTAGCTCTTTTCGCAGTCCTCCATTGTCACTTGACAACATACGTCCGGCACCACAAGCACCTGAGTTGGAGCCGGCGAAGCAAGTAAAAGAAAAAAAAAGTTATTTAAGCAACTAAGTGCCGAAAAGAATACTTTATTAAGGGGTCATAGGAGTCTTAAAAATGGGCAAAGAAGGTACTACAAGGCATAGTTTGATCTTTCGTGTAATTTTTTAACTACTCAATATACAAGTATAATTTTTTTATATGTAAGTCTACAAGATTTATTTATTATAAACCAAATTTTAAAATTTATGAAACTTTAGCCAAAACTAAAATAAATGACATTAAACATAAAGCTATTTGAACACATTGGGATTAGGCTTGCGCGGCAAATTTTGAGGTCAAAATTGAAAAAATAACCAAGAAAATTACTTTATATTGTACAAATATGTACAAACTAGGACTTATACCTAAATTCTCAGCTCAATTTTAATTAGAAATTATTTTAAGAACTTTTTTCTAAAAAAATTAATAAAAATTATAAAATTTTAATTAAAATTTTTAAAAAAAATAATTTATAATTAAAATTGAGCTGAGAATTTAGGTATAAGTCTTTGTTTGAACATATTTGTACAATATAAAGTCATTTTCTTTGTCATTTTTTTTTCAATTTTGACCTCAAAATTTGCCGCGCAAGCCTTGTCCCAATGTGTTCAAATAGCTTTATGTTTAATATCATTTATTTCAGTTTTGGCTAAAGTTTCATAAATTTTAAAATTTGTTTTATATTACATATAAATCTTATAGTATTACATATAAAAAAATTATACAAATTTAGTGAGTAGTTAAAAAGTTACATGAAAATCAAAGTATGCTTTGTAGTACCTTCTTTGCACATTTTTAAGACACCTATGAGCGAGTGGCTGCCAGCCCGCCGTCGCAGTGGTTAGTGCTCTAGCTTCTGGAGCTGCTGGGTTCGGGTACGAATCAGGGTAAAGGCATGGATGTTTGTGCTTGTCAATAAATGTTGTTATTTGTCCATGTGTTTCTGTCGTCCTTCTTTGTGTGTCTCTTATGACTGTCTCTTCTGGCGAGCTGGGTAATGGGCTATAAAGCCTACACTCTCCCTTCTAGAGGGAGCAATCACTGTCATTTGTCATTGTCAAGCGAGTGGCTTTTATTTCACGAGACCGTAAGTCGAGTGAAATAATGACAAGAGCTTAAGGAAATATTACTTGGCACGTGCTTGCTTACAAAATTTTTTATAATGTGCAAAAGCTTGAACTTTGTGTTCTTACTTTTGTCTTATTTAATTTCCTTTAATATTTTTTGTCGTACTTGTAGTTTCCACGGAGATATTAAAAAATGCAAAAGTAATGAACCAATAGAAATAAGTGAGTTTCATGACATCGACATCATTTAGTTTCCATGGAGATACTCATGACATCATTTTGTTTTTCGGCCAATCAGATACTCTTATTTACTTCACCGCACTGGTGCCGAAAGTACTCTTTTGGCACTGTCTGTGATGTAAGCACGCAAAGTGTCATTTTCACAACGATTTATGAATGAATATGATATTAAAAAAAATAACTTTTGTGTACATTGTTATAAAAGAATACTTATCTCTCTTATTACTTTTTGACTTTGTTATTCCGAGAGTAAGACAAAGCATGAGTACCGGCTAAATGTTCAAAAATGTTTGAATTATGTAAGATTAAAAAAAATCTTCTCAATGAATCTTGTGTCTCTTAGTTATTTATTTATTATATGTATTTCCCAAACTGAAGATTATGTAAATCAAATTACATATCTTTTTTGTTTTTATTATTGATCACCAGAACATTTTTATGCAACAAAAATAAGTAGTATTAGTGTTTTTATGTTTTTAATTAGAAATTCATTTAGTTTTGATAAAGCTACAATTTCAATAGCTTAAATACTAAAAATTTGGTTAGAAATTTTTTAATAAATAAGAAGTTACAGGGGGATTTTTTTTTTAAATTTGCCGCTGTATATAGGTCTATACCTCACCACAGATATGCAGTATAGAAATAAGAAAAAGGGTAAACGGGACGGGGAAAAGGGGACAGGGAAAGGGGGTTCTACGGGAAAAAGGGTAAATAGTTCTAATTTCCGAGTGCGAGAATCGAAGAAAAAAAGGTTTTTCACATTCGATAAATCACTTTATTCGTTATTTCAAGACATTTTTATTCTTTTTTTATTTGTTTTTGCTTCAGTTAGAGTGTAATTTTAATTATTTTTTCTTCAATTTTGACGTAACAGTGCGAACGAATATTAGGGCGGACGAATCGCGTAGGAGCGACCAATCAGAGAGGCAAAATCCCGTTTGTTTACGCGCGATTCCTCCGCGTAGGACATTTTAATGCTGCAAACTTAAGGTGTGTTTTGGTGTAGAAGATACATCATACACTTAGCCTATTTACGAATACGACCAGCATACTTCTGATGCCAACAAGAAGAATACAAACTTACTTTTTTAGAAGGAGGTGCCGGTGAATAAGCATCATGAGAGGCCATACAAAAACGAACTTAAAAGACTGAAATCTGCCAATGTTAATTCAACTGACATTGAATAAGATTAAACTTTTCTGGTTTATAATTATCTTATCTATATTTAAAAAAATGAAAATAGAAACGTAAAAGAAATCTCTTATTGCAGTCATACGACGTCAGAAAGAGATATGCCACAAAGATTATTGATGGAGTTGTGAACAATGCGTTCATTTTTTTATTTTTACTTTTGAAGAGTTTTTTCAAACACTCGTGGCATTCTAGTGCGTTGGCCTTCAGGGCCTCGGATCGAACCCGGTCTTTGAGGCTGCCATCCTAGTAGCCCTTTCTGTCCCAGTGATGCCATTTGGCATGATCATTTTCCTGATAATAATTAAAAATAATAATAGAGCTGACAGTGACATCTATTGGGATTAATAAAAAATATTTTCTAATAGAAAAAAGTTCTAAGAATCGAATGATGTGCTTTTTGATATCATAAATATGGCTATAGACGATCAGAAAAAAAAAAATCTAAAATGATAATACCAAATTGTCATTGGGACTGAAAGGGTTAAACGGGTAAAGAACTTTAAAAAATCAAACTGTGTTTTAAAAAAAAATCTTTGTGCTTAGAAGCTAAGGTACGCATAAAAATCCCCCGTAGTTCATCAGCTTCGAAGCTGCATACAAAACTCCTTCATAAAATGGGAATCTATCCTTAACAGGTATCTTCGGTGAGCATAGCAAGTAAAAAGCCAAATTGATGTAAGGAAACCTGTTTCTCCCTTGGTTCTTCTCTCGCGTCAACCGTGGAGCGCTTGTACCGAGAGAAGAGCCAAAGTGGAACCGGTTACCTGTCGCCAATGTTCGCCAAGTAGACCTAAATATGGCAAGATTCCTATTTTCTCCCTGGACTAATCATATGAATAAGAAGTAATTTTTAATTATATTGCAGAAAAACAATCTTATCTGAAAATATGTCCATAAAGTACGCCATTTCCCCTTAACTGATATCTTATCTTTTACATATACACCTAAATGTCGTAGTAAAAATCAATATCTTGTTTCAAGTCACGTAATGAAAGAGCTAAAAATATCGTGATAAAATTTAATTTTATTGTCTACTATTTTACAATTTGTTAAGTTGCAATATCGTCGCACTAGAGCTACACGAGGGCTATTGGCTTCGGGTATCATAATTTAGAGCCACAGTCAAGTGACGAGCTTAGAGCTGCTTTTATAGAGAGAGAACAGTTATTTACTGAAATACAATAGAGAGAGGCAACTTACCTGTTACAGATAAATTCAAGTCTTTCTCGCAGTAATGTTAGTGCTTTTTGTGCCCGTGCAGTTAGTTTTGCAATTCGATTATGCCGTAATATTTGTTATGTTAGATGAATACATTAAACAAGCGTCTGTGAAACAAAATATGATTCTTTGTTACATGCTATCCGAGTTAAGAAAAAGGAGTATAAGTAGAATGAATGCATAATTTATATTTTCGATGGCTACTTGTTGTCAAAGCATCACTTTCCGTCTCGGCGATTCAATTTAAGGCAAAGAATTTTATTTTTTACTAAGTAAATGTTTTTTAATATTTGGGGCTCCAAGCAAAGTACCGACGAACGGGTACTTAAAAAAAATAATTCTGGTACAAATATAAAATAAAATCTTGCTACTAATTTTCTACTTGACAGCCTGTGTGTGTTAACAAATAAAGACAGTTACGGCCATCGTGCATGTCTCGGTTCTTGAAAGGCAACAACAATGCTGAATTAAAAATAATTGTTTTTGTCGTGCCTCTAAAACAATAAGTGAATTTGGTGTATGAAAGGTGCTTATGTATGTGAGTAAGTGAAGAGTACAAGGGAAAAACCCCTTGATTTCGTAGATGGCTCTCCTCAAAGGTCGCTTTGGCAATGATAGCGAGAAGTCGCCTAAACTTGTATAAAGAAACCAGTTACTCGCTTTGCTTTTCCTTCACGGCAACCCTGATTCACGCCAGAGATAAGTGGAAACGAGTAACACGAACACGAACACGTTTGTACCGGGAATGAAGAACCAAAAGGAAAACCGGTTTCCGGTCACCAATGTCCGCTAAGCAGGCACATAAGGTAAGACTCCTAAAAATTCAAGTGGTTCTTCCCATGTGCTCTTCAAGTGTAATTATCAAATATGCATTAAGAATTCATTTAAACCGCAAATAAGAACATTACATGAAAATTACCATGTACTCTTTCATAAATTATGGCAAAGCATGTTAAATTATTGCATCACACCAAGATGAAATTAAAAATGGTATGTTAAAAAGACATGACAGAATTAAAAAAAAACGACATTTTTGTTTTGTTTTGTCTCAAAACGATAAATGCATTTGCGGTATGAAAGGTGTCGATGCAAGTAAGTGTATTTATCCAATAAAATATTTTATTTAGTATACAAGAACATTACAGGAAAAATTGCAATGTATTCTTTCATAAATTATTGCAAAACCATGCTAAAGTATTGCATTACACTAAGATGAAATAAAAAAATGGGATGGTAAAAATACATAACAGAATAACTGAGCCATGTATGTTTAAAACAACTAATATAAAAAAGTATTTGAAACATACACATACCGAAAACAGGTATTCAACGTGACTTAAAAAATTACATAACATTTAATTAAATAAAAATTTATGGAAACAAATAAAAATTACACAACACATTTAAATACATCATAATTACATCTACATATCGTAATACATCATAATTAAATTTACACATTTGTATATTATCATAATTACTTCGACCCATCGTAATTACAACAACAAAAATACACATATACATACAAAAATTACATAATCCGATGTAGGAATCATTAAAAATTACTTTATAATAAACATTTTCATGTGTTTAGATTCCACACATATTTGTGCTGTACAAAACAAACATGCATTATAACAATATCAACATCATTTCTGTAAAGACTAGAGTGCTATTTAGAGATTTGGTTAGAATAGAAGTGAATAAGTCCATAAAAAGTACTTTGTGCTGTACAGGTTCAAAGTTAAAACTTGACATAACAAAACCATATGTTCTTAACATTTTTTAATTGCTGCTGTCTAGCGGATATTATCTGGACTAAGCTCAAAACAATTAGGGGAGCACTTTGCGTACTTTTGTTAACCCTTGGGGGGGGGGGGAAGGATTGGAATCGTAACTTTTGATTAAATTTTTAATGAATAAAATTTTTAAACATTTAAACATCTATGTATGCAAGCATGACGAATTTAGGGTCAATTTATTTCATCTATTTTTTTTGGGAGTGATTTTTATTTTACCATGTTTTTCATATTTTCATTTAATTAAAAAATATTTATTTCTTCAAAAGACATGATTCTTCCATGTAATGATAAATAAGTGCGAGCTCAACTTGGGAGAAGCTGATGATTCCACATGGAATCATTGGGGGTGAAAGGGTTTAAACCATGCATGTCCCGAATTCTTTTGAGTACACTCTTAAAACAAGAGAGTGGATTTGAACTCAGTCTGAGTTAATTTCACGCCTCCAGAGTGGAAAATGCACTTACCCGGAAGGAGTGGATTTTTTGTGTGCTAAACCGCCGACAGGATCACTCCAAACGAGTGATTTTAACTCAGCCTGAGGTAATATTCAATCCTTTCCAGTGTCAAAAATGCACTTCTCCAACTGGAGTGGATTTCACTCTTTTGTTTTAAGAGTGTAGTGCACAGAGTGCATTTTCCCTGGCAACTCAAAAATCACAAAAAGTGGACTTGTTCACCTGTATTCATGAACCCTCCATTTGTTATTATGTAAGCGCATTTTTTTATATGCATCACATCGATATCACATGCATGAAATATAAAAATGAGGGGACAACATTTACATATAGGTGTCCAATTCTAGGTTTTGCATTAATATATGTGACATAATGTGCTACAGTGGTCCATAAGAGATGCAAAGCTACAACTAATAAATTCATTGATCATTATTCTACTCAGGACCGTCAAATTAATGTATATTTCGACAGATAAATGTAAAAATCAAAGTCCACTGAAGAATTTCTCACTATTTTTTCAACATTTTAGTGGAAGAAGTATGCATGAGGGACTGAACCACCTTTTTTACATTAATAAAGTCAGTTGATAAGTCACATACAAAATAATTAAAAAAAACTGGAGCGTGACAGTATGCATTAATTTTAGCTTTTAAAAGGTTACCATTAACCCAACTACGATCAGTTTACGAATATCATTAAAACTTTCGTTTCTGAATAAAACCTTAACTAATTGAACTTTAAAAAAAAAAAAAACTGAACTTTGACAAAAAGACAAACTTTTTAAAATTCTTTTGAAGTGCTACTTAATTCGCCTTACATAAAATATTCGACACTATCGCCTTACATTGTCGTACATTTTGCTTATTTTGATAAACTTAAGCCGAAAGCTCATTTTGTGTGTCAAATTTTCTTGTCAACTATCGTTAACGGATTAAATATTGAAACTTTAGAAAATGTTTGATAAAAACCGTCTTCATATCTGTGTAAAAATACTTTGTCCTTGCGTAATGCCAGTACGACGGAAATATTTCTGACAAACATCATAGTTAAAAATGTATTATGAAATAAAAATACATTTACACTTTCATACAATGTAGAAAGCCAAAATCGATGAACGTTAAAGCATGTTAGTTAAAATTGTCGTTAGAAAAAAATAAAATCAGAACAGAAATTGATAAAATCAACAGGCATGGTATTGGTTAGTTTAATCAATTTTTTAAAAAGTTATTTGAAAATTAATGTAAACATTATATTAAAAAATAATTAAAAGAATAATGGCCAGGAATGCACCATGAATTTTTCCAAAAATAGTTATGATTTTACATTTATTTATATGTTTGATATCAATTAAATTTGTATTAATTATATGTTTCATTTCACAGAATAAGAAACTTTAAAATATTTTCAAAAATAAATACTATTTTACACATTTTAAAATTACATATATTTTATATATTCATAGTTTTATTCTCAGGTAAGACAGATAAATTGGTCAATTATACAGGAACATGAAATGAGCATGCCTGTACCAGAAACTATTATATGAAGAGTACATGGGAAAAACCGATTGATTTTGTAGAGAAGTTTCCTTAGCAGGCCACTTTGGCGATGATAGCGAGTAATCGCCTAAACTTGTGCAAGGAAACCAGTTCCTACCACAGAGATCATAGTTAAAGTAATAGAGTGGCAGATCACGTGACCTCCAATGCTAAAGACAGGACTCGCAAGGAGCTCCCAGAAGTGCCCCAAATGAAGCCACTGTTGTAGGTCACGTGATCTTTCACTCTAATACTTTAACTGCTATCTCTGTGGTTCCTAGCTACCAAGATTAAGGCGATTGAGGATCCCGGCGCTTGGACCAAGCGAAGAAGAAAGAGAGATAAACTGGTTTTCTGCCACCAAGCAGACAATTGTGGGTGTCCGCCTAATAAATCAATCGGTTCTTCCCGTGTACTCATCATATAGTAAATTGTTTTACTGGTCGTAGATTGATTAAATTCCTGTAACACTGTTGGTAACTAAATATAGAAATTTCGTGTGGTTTAAAAATACATTCAGCTGTATTGGTTAAGTAGAATTAACATCACACAACTACCACGGAGGTGTTTGCAGTTAAAAAAATTAAAAAAAAGTGAACAAGGAATAAAAGTTCATGGAAAAACTTTTACCAGTAAATTAATTTGTATATAAACACATATAACATTTTACCACATAATTTATGTGACATAAATGTATTAAAATTGCACTAGGTCAAAACTCATTTAAAATTATTCGATTAAAAAAAAACTCAATACAAATAAATAATAAATACATGTTGTAGATGGTCACTTTAAAAATTAAAATAATTTAATATCATCTTTTTAGCCAGGTTTTGAAAAAAGCCCCAACTCTAAATAATTATTATTTGTTATTAATTAATGTTGATCAATAAAAAATGTCTCAAAATTTAGGGATCCGTTCAAACAAAGCCCCAAGTTTGAGTAATTATTATTTGTTATTAATAAATATTTTTTAATAAAAATATCTTAAAATATCCCAGTTTGTTGAAACTAGCCCAAAGTTCAACAATTATTATTTGTTTAGTTAATATTTGTTAATAAAAACGTCTTAAAATTTCCAGGTCTGTTGAACCAAGCTCCAAGTAGATAATTATTATTTGTTAAGGAAAAAAAGGCCTCAAAAATTCCAAAATCCTGTAAAAAAAAACACTCTTGAACTACATGAGGGCTATTGGGGACGGACCTAATGATTTATAAATATGGTCAAGTGGCAAAGCCAACACCTGAGCTGGCACACAATCGGTAATTTTAAACCATGGTCAAGTGACAAATGTCGACATTTATGTATGCAGCCAAGAAAACCATACAAGCGACATGGTACATGACTTTGGGGTATTGGTAATGACGGAATTACATGCACCAGCCAACTTATACAGGTTTCTTTCGTTGGATTTTCAACCGCATGATCACTTTATAGGACGGCTGATTTGAATGCAGTATTTGTTCCAAGTACCTGAAGCTAAGCATATTACCAACTGAGCTGCTATTCCCTTTATGTATGATGGAAAAGGTTAGAAAAATACTTTTACTATTTCGCTATTTTAAATTTTAAGAGGCAGGACTTTGCTGCTGAGAGTAAAAGAAAGGTAAGTTTCAAATATAAATTTCAAATGAATACAATTTAGCTATCACATTTATAATTAATATAAAATATATTTAAATAAAATTATATTTTATCAAATTTAAGTTTCATATTAAAAAAAAAATATTATGGCATGATTTTAAAAGTAAAGTGAACATTTAAGAATATATTAACAACTAAAATATTCAATGTATGCATTTTAAAAATACTGATGATCATATTGAGTAAAAGCTATTTTTTTTATTCAATGCACAAAATACAAAATATATTTAATTTTTTTTAATCTGGATAGACTAACCACCACAGAAAATAGCTCAACACGGTGAATTTTTGGTAGTAAAAACAATTTATGAGCCATATTGAGCCTAGTAAGTAAAATGTACCTTGCATAAAAGTGTGCGCCTATTAAAATTTTACAATTGTCAATGCATCATATATTTATTTCAAGCATTAAGCTTTTTTAAAAAATTCTTATTGAAACAGGAAATATTAATATTTGTGAGGTACAAGAAGATTGTGTTAGATATTAGCAGAAAGTTAAAATTTAGTTAATTGTTTGATTTTCTCATTTGTACCTTAGTAAACTATAAAAAAATCTAGTGAATGAATTTTTTTACAGCCAACATACAATACATTCATATATGTATTAATCATAACCACCAGTACTTAAATGATATGTATGCATGCTAATATTTATGTTTGTACAATCAAATAATTAAAAGACAATTTTACTCTAAAAGGTGCTCGATTGCTTTTACTAAGTACTGTTAACTTATAACAACTATATCTAATCATATCATCATTATATTTGGAATTCATTCACAGCCTAATTTCATACATATGTAATATCACCATTATACATATAATATCACCATTATTATAACTATCATGCATAATATAATGCACACAATAGACATGATATCACCATTAGCACCAACTTTCCTCCTTACATAATCAAACTGTCTAAGATATTCAATAAAATATAAAACTCAGATTTTGTAAACATAAACAAATGGCAGTACAAATTGTAACGAGTTCTTTAAAATAAAGAAATCCATACGAGGTTAATATTAAACCTTTACAAACTATGTAAATTTTCCAGCACTTCCCTAAAAGAAGTACCAAGAAATAACCCCATAAAACAGTATGTTTTTCTCCACATAACTAAAACAGAATTGCATCAAATTCATATAAAACTACATAGAAAGTAAATACTTTTCCTGTTCTTCAAGTTTAAACATTTATAGTTGTTTCTGTTTTCCAAAAAATAAATTGTATTACTTCATGCACTCTCTTCACATTCACACATAATCATACTGCCTCTGTGCCCCAGTTCTTCTGATATCAGGGTTTAAATTAAAATTATTTAAAAAGTAGAGACACAGTAGCATAAAATAAGATTAATATTTACCTGCACAAACGCAACAATTTTCCAAATACTAAATCACTTTCTTAAAGGAATTTAAACCTTAGCACCAGGAAACAGCAACAACTTCATGTTCTTTCCTTTAACACACTTAAAACTATACAGTATTGGTGACCTTTGAATACAGCTCTCCAAGTTAAAAGAACAACAAAAATATTATCGCAAGATACAACTTTATAATGTTGGTTTTTGATTCATTTTTTCAACTATATACACTCAAAATAACCTTAATGAATAAAAGACACACATAAATACAGATTACCTAACTATTTAAAAATATGATAATAAAATTAAATGAATGGAAGTAAAAATTATTTGTGTTCCTCAAGATGAAAAATTTACTTTACAGCAACATTTTCAGTTAAAATTTAATAAGCAAATATTCTATCCTTTCTTCAAGATTAGAAAACAATATTCTAACAATATACAACTTCCTAGTTTGGTTTTCCATGCACCTAATGTGCATGGAGAAGTACGATATTATTTTGGTATGTTTGCATGTAAACGGACATTAGATCTTCTTAACTTCCAATTAAAATTAAATACATTAAAAATAAATATTCTATTTGTCCTTCAACACTGAAATAAGATACAACTTGCTCAGGCGATTTTCCCTGCTTCAACACACAATCATGTCTATATATTTCCACGATTCAATACAAATAATGTAACAGATCCTTCGTTTAACATATTTTCGCAACAAATCAGGTTGGATTTCCCAGCATTTAACATGCAAGTAGATGTACATCACACATTCTTTATTTATAATTAAAAGTAAATATTCAATCTGTCGTTCAAGACTAAAACAACATCCAAACAAGACAAAACTTGCTCAGGTCAATTTTCCAGCATGGGTAAGCCCAATATTTCTGTACTTTTCCATGATTCCATCCAAATAACATAACAAATCATATGTTCAACATGTCTTCTCAACAAGGTATCAGGTTTGATTTCCCAGCTTTTAACATGCAAGTATATGTTCATCACACATTCTTCTCATTTATAATTCAAATGAAATAATTAAAAGTAAATATTCAATAAGTCGTTTAAGACTAAAACAACATCCAAACAAGACAAAACTTGCTCTGGTAGATTTTCCAGGTAAGGGAAAGCCCGATATTTCTGCACTTTTCCACGATTCCATACAAATAACATAACAAATCATATGTTCAACATGTCTCAAGGTATCAAGTTGGATTTCCCAGCTTTTAACATGCAAGTAAATCTTCTTCACTTTTAATTAAAATGAAATACATTCTATTTGTCCTTCACGACTAAAACAACATCCAAGCATCCAACATCCATGGATGTATGGATATTTCCCCCAAATTCCATACAACAAATCATTTCTTTCTCAAAAAAAGGAACCGAGCCTCATCATGTACTCACATGTACCTTCACGTGCACTCATAATCATACTGCCTCAGCAACTCGATGATCTTTCCGAAGTCGGGCCTGTTCTGTGATTGCAGCTCCCAGCACATTCTCATGAGGGTGTACACCACACCGGGGCAGTCAGGGGGTTTCCCCAAACGCTGACCCCTCTGCAGGGCCTCGTGGAGGGCAATGTCTTGCACGTCGGGGATTTGGGGGTTCTCCCCGTAGGAGAATATCTCCCAGAGGGTTATGCCGTAGCTCCAAACGTCGGACTTGTGGGAGAACTTCTGGGCGACGATGGCTTCAATGGCATACCTGTGGAGGAATAATGGTGTTAAGTTAAGGGAAATGACATGACAGTGATTGCGCCCTCTAGAAGGAAGGGCGTAGGCTATATAGCCCATTACCCCGCTCGCCAGAAGAGACAGTCACAAGAGACACACAAAGAAGGACGCCACAAACACATAGACAAATAACAACATTTATTGACAAACACAAACATCCATGCCTTAACCGGGATTCGAACCCGTGCCCAGCAGCTCCAAAGGCTAGTACACTAACCATTGCGCTAGTGGACCGGCAAAGTTAAGGGAAAACTTTCTGAATAAAAAAAGATTTCACCAAAGAAGCATCTCTTGAACAGTTTAATAATTATATCAGTGTAAAAACAAATCTGCCTTAGAGAAAATTGCTCATTGGCAAAAAACAAAATCGTCTGAATAAAATATCAAATTTGTACTACATATGACGATATAAAAGTGCCGCCAACATCAAGAGGGTAGTAATCGCATTGACCAAGTTCCACTAGGGCCTAACTAGAATAGTTATCATTAAAAATGATCATGCTACTTGCAGGAGAAGAATTGTTTGTAAATAAGTTAAGTACAAAAAAGACATAAATCATACTTCCCTAGACCATTGCGAAATTACACAACTAAAATCTTGCTAATGCACTTATTGCAAAATGTAACTTAAACATTCCTTAATCCACAAAATACAATAAAAAATTCAATATGCTCAACATTTTGTTGTTTAGAAGATTTTTAGCAAGCAGTCTATAACTATTTTTCGGAACACAGGGAGAAAAACAGTCTTGTAATCTGGGGATAAATGGTGGGTTAATGCTATATTTTTGACAATCAGTTTAATGTAATTTTCTATGTACAGTAGAACCCCGATTATCCGAGTTAATGTGGACCGAGACTAACTCGGATAACCGAAAAACTCAGTTAAAGCGAAAAATTTAAATAGAACAATTCTGTATGTCTAAGTGTATATTTTAATAAGTACAAATGTTATACAGACTACGTGCAATTCATATGCAGGACATTGAAATAGTTCTTTCACTTAAAAAAATCTTTAATTGGTTTTTATTTTATGTTATTTTGGCGTTTCTCGGCAGCAATGTTAGAAAAGTAAAGGGGGAATTATTGTAGGATTTCTTTTCCTGAAGGTTTGTGAGATCATGTTCTGTTCAGAATTTTTTTCGGTAGTCGTCGGAAAAATGCTAGAAATATTTCAAAGCTTGGTTAAAGCGGAAAATCGGATAATCGGGGCTCGGATAATCGGGACTGTACTGTATTAATACCACTCTATTCTAGATAGGAATAAAAGGCAAGCTAATTTGAACGCCCACACACATTATTAAAATCTGTGGATTTGGGTTTCACTTTTTTAAGTAGAAGTGCATGGTCTAACTAGCCTTAGAGTAGCATGTTTCAATAGATCAATATTATACAGATTTTATTCCAACTATTACCAAAACTATAATTTGTAATAAAAATACTTAAGGCAAGCATCAATTTTTTTGGAAAGTTTCTTTTTAACTGATGTTTGTTAAATGATATGTGATTTCATTTTTGTTGCATTTACATAATTTACAATAAATAATTGTACCCAACCTGTTACTACCTGTAAAACACACACAGTGTTTTAAAGAAAAGTAAGAACCTTAATTGCATTAAGGTTCTTACTTAAACTTAACCTTCTAATACATACTGTTGCCATATGGCAACAAGTAACATAATCCACTTTATTCTATTAAAGTACAGCTCCCTTTCTACAAATCTGTGTTTTTTCATCTATTACATTCCATTTTGAAGTTTTAGTTACTAATAACCCTCATAGATGACAGAAGTAAAAGTGTATTCAAAATTAAAGAGTGAGGTTATTAACTTTTGCCAAATTACGACTTTGGCAGCATTCAAAGTTTTATAATATTAGTGCTAAATACAAATAAATTGTTTTGAAAAAATAATTACAGTTCAAGAGTGTTATTATTTAAAAATATATTTAGTAGTTTTCTAGTCATTCTTTTCAAAATTGGAATTTTGTAGTTGGTTTTTGCCAGCACAGCACATAGCAAAAATTGTAAAAATTTAAATTCCAATGCAGTTAATTTTTTTCCCGATATTTTTCCCATAATGTATGAGTATTAAAGATACAAATATATTTTTTCAGGGTTAAGAAAAATTCATGCATTACAGGGTTAAACAATTTAGATCCAAAAAAATTAAACCCTTCTGAAAGAACAACAGCCAAAGTTAACATAGAATGGTGTGACATGGTTAAAAAATGATTTTAAGCCTCTTCACCACTTTCCTAATATAACTTTTACTTTAATACAGTGCTTAGTTAAAATGTATTATTTGTACTAAGAGCTATAAAAGGTTTAACTGATTTGAATAATTGTATATTTTATGTAAGCTAAAATGTTATTAAGCTAGCATCTAAGTATTAGAAGAGGGATTTAAAATATATAATGAGGAGTAAATTTAAAAGTTTAAACTGTAGTATTTAACTGTAGTATTTAAATAATAATAAATTCAAGGAACGTTAAATAAAAAGGAACCAGTATGACTCATATTAAAAACATCATACATAGCACTCAATAAATTGGAATTTATTTTTAATAGGTGCCTTACCATCGTACTGGCAAATTTCTCTCCGTTTTCATTCTGTAGTAATGGTCTTTAATAACTTGTGCAAGCCCAAAGTCGCTTATTTTTACACCATTTTCCGATCCAACAAGAATGTTTCTGGCAGCAAGATCTCGGTGAACAATATTTTGAGTCTCTAAGTATGCCATTCCCTGTATAAAATGCAAAAGAAATTAAATAAAGTAAAAAAGAAGTAAAGAAGAGTACATTTGAGGTGCGTTTACATGAGCCAGCGAATCCATATAATGCCAAAATCCCCATTATGGAAAAAAGTGGTCGAGCAGGATTTCTAACCCAAATGATAATCTGAGACCGAATCCATGGTATGAAAAGTCAAACCGTCCTTGATTGGAAGGTTTGTAAAACCCTCCAATGAAAACCCTGCAATTCCGGTTCGACCGGGACGAAAATCCCCATTAGGGAAAAATTATGGTGTTTGTTCTTCATTCCATGGCTTATGGAAACACGCCTTTAGTAAAATAAGAGAACAATACTATAAGATGATAAACTAAAAAGGGATGTTCTTTCGATTGCAATTAATTATTTAGTTTCATATTTAGAAAAGATTTTATTCGTCATTTATGTTCAAATATAACGTTATTAAAATTATATATGTATAGGTATGTTATATTTTATCTTTAATTGCGAAAACCATTTTGACTTAATTAAATAAAAGAAAAATTTCAGACAATTTCAATAAGTTTTACAGTAAATTTACTTTATAATGATATGCAAGGGACTAGAAAAGTTCGTTGTTAAATTGGATTGTTCGCTAAAACGGAATTGCATAAAATTTACTTCGTGAAGGAGGGTGATTAGCAAAAGAATAGCGGTATAAAAAGGGAGATCCCACCTCTTTCTGATTTCGTGTGACAATAGGCGTGTTTACATGAACCATCGAATCCATGGAATGAAGAACAAACACTGCAATTTTTCCCTCTTGGGGATTTTTGTATAGGTAGAACCATAATCGCAGGGTTCATTGGGGGATTTTGCAAACCCTGAAATTAAGGAGGGTTTGATGTTTCATACCATGGATTCGGCCCCAGACTATCATTTGGGTTAGAAATCCTGCTCGACCACTTTTTTCCCTAATGGAGATTTTGGCATTCCATGGATTTGATGGCTCATGTAAACGCGCCTATTAATGATAAATAGGGATAAACAATCCTGTACAGAAAGTGCGGAGTTGCCGGAAGAAAAAAATGCTTGGTTACAATGAAACGTTAGTAATTTCGTTAAAAAGGAAATTTAATCCGTTATTCTTATCGGATTTCAAAAGGCACTGGTAATTTATTTCATTATAATGGATATATGATATTCATCATAAACAAATTTACTGTATTATCATTGATTATAGAGATGATTTTAACATCTTGATACCTGACATCCATTTGGGTGTTTTGATTACGTTACTAAAACTACAGAATTTATTTTTGGCATTCAAAACTGAAATGAAATTGAAGAGTATCTGATAAAAACACTTTTCAGCCTTTGGTTATTGGTATAAGTTGTAAATTTGTTTGAAAAAATGACACAGAACATAGGTCCATATTATTACAAGTTTTTTTAGAAGCAAATTTAAAAGGCATTTTGCAATACAAAATGTTGGGAAATTCCCCCCCCCAAAAAAAAAAAAAAATTGACAAAGCTTGTTTGAGCATTTATAGGACAACAAAGTGCATTTTTAAGGTATAAGATATCAAATTCCATTGAATTGTAGGACCACTCACAAATATTAAGCATTGGTTTAAAATTATTCCAGCTAAACATTCTTTGTAATAAATATTTGTATGAAAAACTGTTTATATGAAGGATATGTGTATGAATTTGTTGAAAACATGGATGTTAAATGCTACTCTATTTAAAGACAAAAGATAAGTGTTTGTAAATTAGCCTAAAATGTATAAGCAAGAGCTAAATAATATAAAAGTAACACCTTACAGCAAAATAGTTTATTATTCAAAATGCTATATACTGGGTGGTTATAAAATAACGCTTGCTATTTGGAGAGGTCTATAGGGAGGGGAGAGAATGAAATCATAAAAAAGAAACTTGTCTCTAGACCAGGGTTCTAAATTACAAAGCGTAATTGGCTGTGTTTGCCGTAATTGGCTACACCTTGTAATTTAGAAACCTGGTCAAGAGACAAGTTTCATTTCTATGATTTCATTCTTTCCCCCCCTTCTTGATTAGTAAGTGTCTTGCTGTTTGTTGAATTGGGAATATTCATTATAGCTACAGACCACTCAGAATAGAGAGTGTTATTTAATAACCACCCTGTATATGAACAATTGATGGATTAATATAAGACGAAAACAGCTTACCTCAGCAATACCAAGTGCAAATTGAAAGAGATCAGAATATCCCAACTTGTCCTTTTGATTTTTAAATGATTGCAAGTAATTTAATAAACTACCATTGTTAACATATTCCATGACTAGCATTGTTTCAGGTTCTGAAATAATAATTAGTTTTAGGCAAATAATAGTCATTAGGACAAATAATTAAAAAAATACACACAAGGTTATTTAATTTTTAAAAAATAAAGACATACCTAAAAAAGCCTTTTCTAAATACATATTTTTGAACAAAGCAAGGTATCTTTGTTGCTAAAATTTTTGTTAAATGATCCATTATATAAAGCTGTATTGCTTTTTTTAAAATAACTATTATTTTTCTTATCTATAATTTCCAGCATTTAATAGGTTATATGCAAGGCAGGGATTGAATTAGGATAATACAGACCACAGGCAAAACAAATTTTTGGCGCCTTAAATTACCGAAAAATTTGTGGAAGATAGTCCATATGACAAAGCCATTTAGTAGCATAAGCACACCCTTTTCTACTACCCTATGTGCTTTGTAGTATCACTGATCAGATCGATCCCCTTAAGTCAACGTCTTAATCAAAGCTAAGGTAATAACCTAACAGTGTGGAGTCACAAAATAATGAAATTGACACATTTAAGATCAGGCTTACAAACTATGTCATAAAGTACACTGAAATTCTACCTAATCCCAGGATCTAACAAGCCTTGCGGAAGATCAGATCATAATCCAAGGTAACAGTTCAAAATATTGTATCAATTTCAAACACAGAATAATTTTGATAGGACACAAAAAATTAATGATTAACAATCTAATGCATACTGTTGCCTTTTGGCAACAAGTAACATAATCCACTTTATTCTATTAACATAGAGTTCCCTCTCGACAAATTTGTGTATTTTCATCTATTACATTCTATTTTGAAGTTTTAGCTACTAATAATTATCATAGATGATAGTAGTAAAAGTGTATTCAAAATTAAAGAGTGAGGTTATTAACTGTTGTGAAATTACATCTTTGGCAGAATTCAATGTAAAATAATATAAGCACTAAATCCAAATAAATTGTTTTGAAAAAAAAATTATAGTTAAAGAGGGTTATTTTGAAATATACATAGATAGTAGTTTTCTAGTCATTATTATCAAAATTGGAATTTTGTAGTTGTTTTTTGTCACATGGAATTTTTTTTTTAAATTGAAACTATTTAAATTAAAATGCAGTTATTTTTTTAGTATTTTTTTTATAATGTATGAGTATTAAAGATACATATATATTTCATCGGGATGAAAAAAAAATTAATATAACTAACTTTATTTACACAACATTACTTCAGAAACTGGTTATAAAATATTTGTTTTTGTCCAGCATAATTAAAAATTATTTATTTTCAAGTACTCAACATAATTTATTTACCTTCAACCAGTCCTCGAATTTGAACAATATTTTTATGACTTAGTTTCTTCATGATTTCCATCTCTCGCTTCAACTCATTAACACAAATTGGCGATTGGTTGTTCATCTTGATCCTTTTAACTGCGACTGTTTCTGCGAGGAATCCAAATCGATCCGTAAGAGTCGCCTTCGAAACTTCTCCATAGAAGCCCTACATTAAGTATAAACAAAATACCCTTAATTTACACATAAAGAAAATTTTTAACACCGAAGAATTTTTAGTGCACAAGCCAGCTCGGCATCGGACAAATAGAGTAAGGATATTTAAAAAAAACTACATATGAACTAATCAATCCAAGCATCGGGCAAATAGAGTAAGGAGATTAAAAAAAAAAATTACATATGAATCAATCAATCCAAGGCTTTAAAAAGTATGTAACTAAACAGGGTTCATCCTCTATCAATGATAGTGAAATTCAGGAGTATTTCAGGAGTACAGCAATGGAAAATCAGGAGGTAAGAAGGAATAAAAGCAAATGAAGAGTACACGGGAAGAACCGCTTTATTTCGTAGAAGGGTTTCCTTAATAGCCTCTTTGGGGATGATAGCTAGAAATAGCCTAAACTGGCGTAAAGAAACCGGTCACTCGCTTAGTTTACCTTTTGCGGCAAACCTGATTCACGCCCGAGAAAAGTAGATACGATGCACATGTTTGTACCGCAAATGAAGAACCGAAAGAGAAATCGGATTTCGGTCGCCAATATCCGTTAAGCAGACACAATTACGGAAAGACTCCAAGGAAATCAAGCGGTTTTTTATATGTACTCTTCAAATATGTTTGTCGATTATTTATCATATTAGTCTAGTGACACTGCACTTCAAATGATAAAACAGAAGGGAAAGAAACTTCTAAAGAGTTGTGTGGTGCATTATTGGACATTTAACCAGCATCACGATGTCCAAATTATATTTTCCTAATTAGATATATACTTAATAAAGTAAACAGAAAACAATTGCGCTGAAAAATGAGTTCAATAAAGGGAAAAAAATATCAGGAGTTCAGACAAAAATTTCAGGTTAGGTTAGGCTTGCATTATCGTCGCACTAGAGCTACATGAAGGCTATTGGTGACGGGCATCGTATTTTAGAACCACAGTCAGCTGACGAGCCAAAACCTGAATAGGCACCCAAGCCAACCGTTAAGGGGACATCGTACGCAGCATTAGGACTTTGAAGGATATTTAACGTGCACTCCCTTACACGGTAAAGGAGTGCAGCGAGTCCATAACGTATTATTCGTCGGACATTTTTGGCTGCACGGGGCAATTATAGGTCGGCAGCTATTTTGGCGATGCCCGGACCCAAACCTGGGACCTTCCTCATGCTAAGAGAGTGCTTAACCGGCTGGGCTCCCCAGACCCCACACAAATTTCAGGAGTTTAAAGGGACCTTATAAAAGAGAAATGCAATTTAGGAGCTTTTCAGGAATTTCAGGAGGAGTACGAACCCTGACTAAAGCATGTTGACAGAAATCAATCATTTATCTTTTCCTTCATTTAAATAAAATATTTCAAGTAACCTACTTCACCAATTTTCCCTTTAAGAGTGAGCTGTTCTTTTTCTATCACCCAGGAAAGATCACTTGAGTTGACATAGTCTGCTGCATCCCCATTTTCACTAAGAAGGAGAAAACAGATTTTAAAACAACAAAAGTATATTTATCGAACATTTCACATGAAATAAAAAAATAATCAAAATACCAAATAAATTAAATATATCTCAATTACTTTGTCAAGGTTCTCGCTCTTATTTTAAAATAAAAATCAAGGAGTTTTTAAGGACTTTTCAAGAACTCCCAAAAATTTTTTCAAGGACCCTTAAGCATAATGTGTCGATTACTATACCAATTAAAATCGACCAAACATAAAAACAAAATAGCGTTTGAAATATCGCCGACGCCAGATGTTATGGCAACTATATCAGAGAAAACACAGAGGTATTAGGCAAAAATATAAGTGTTTATATATAAGCAATGTTTTGTACCGAATGCCGAAGTGCTAAGTGTGTCATTTAGAGCCGACATTAGCAATGTTTTAAGAAAAGACTTCTCGAAATTTGAAGGTCGCAAACTAAGAAAATCAAGGACTTTTCAACGATTGTCTGTCAAAATCAAGGAATATATGCGGTACTGTTTATCAAAAATCAAAAACTTTTCAACAAATTTTGGTAAAAATCAGGGAGTATTAAAGGGTCCTTGAAATTGAAAATAAAAAATCTAGGACTTTCATTCAAGGACCCGTGGGAACCCTGTTTGCCTATGAAGCAATTACTTCATATATATTGAAAAAGTACAATTTGGTGCTAAATATAGCGAATTATAAAGGAAAGCAATCCACTAGGGCAATGTCTTTGAACAACCCCTTGATAATCCAACTTAATGACAGACAATGAAAAATAGATTAAGAGAATATTTTTTAAAAATATTAAAAGTCAGATGCAAAAGTGGTCAGATACAAATTGACCATTTTCCTAATTTGAACCCTTTATATCCAAGAAGTCAACAATATGGGGGCCCAACAAAAATATCAACTTATGGAATGAAAATTATTGAATATACCTGATACTATTAGAGTATTCCCAAATTAAACAACATCGATTGTTGGCCCAAATAGTTTATTTGTTGGTTAACTAACCATAACATTGTTTCCTTTGTGAATATTTTCATGTTTCATGAACAAAGTTTTTTTCTCCAATAGAGCTGCAATATTGGCGGTCAAGTCTTTGCAGACTCGACATATTCCCCAGAACTGAGAGCCATTTTTGTATGGCATAATCTAGGCGATTATCGCTACCACTTTTGACGCACAGATTACAATGAATCTGAGCTATCTGCGGATGTTAAAGTATGCCGAGATTTAAATTTGCCTAGAGAATCCAAGCCAAATAGGCCCTTTAGGGATCTTTTACATGCCACATAATCATATGTCATGCATGTCTAAGATTTCCCCATCCAGAAAATCCAACGACTCAACCGGGGCTCAGACCCGCGATCTTGGGCTTATGAGGAGGACACGTTAAACCTTTCAGCTCAGTAGCTGAGAGGTTTAATGTGTCCTCCTTGTAAGCTCAAGATCGCGGGTTCGAGCCCCGGTTGAGTCTTAAAGAGTCGCTTAAAAGAGCTGCTAAAAAGAGTTTGTGAGTTAAAAGCAGGGTTGGCACGGTATTTACAGTATAAGGTTTTTACAGGCATTTACCATGGTTTTAACCACCTCTGTAAAAACATGTTTTTCCACCTTTTCCTGAAATAACACTATATTTATTACCAAATAAAACAGATAAATCAATAATTTATGTTCTTCTGATGATGATGAATTCTAGTTTCTTTGATATTATGGCATTGATGTGTTTGAAGATAGGTATTCCATAGAAATTACTGGTCTGCACAAGAGCTACCACACGACCCCCGCTTCACTCCACCAGTCTTGGAAAAATACTGATGCAAATCACCACCACGTGAAGTGAACTGAGATGACTCCGGAACTTTGCCTTTAAAGGAAGTGAACGTGTTTTCTTTTCCAGTGACAGTGACTCTCACTCGCTCTCTCGAGAAGAGACAGCTCTCGTACTGTTCGAATTAACGAAATTTTGTAATTGCAAGTCGCTACCTCATTATATGTTCGAGTTTTGTTCAACCATTTTGTATTGTTTTAGAAATTAATTAAAGTAATAGTGAACGTAGCACTTTGTTTCTTTGCCATAAGTTCTACAGAAGCACATCTTACACTTCTCCCCCAAACAAGTTGGTCCGTCGGAAGCCACATCACAAGATAAGTATAAAAGAACCAGTGGTAAGAATATCTTTGCTTTTGAACTATGGCAGCCCTACTTAAAGAACAGTCGAATATCTACGAGCGCATGAAAAAATCTATTCGTAACTACAAGAAAGATTCCGTCTCGCGCAAGACTAAATCTTATTTTGAAACGCGAATACAACTTCTTACTGATTTATGGTACAAATTTACCTCAAATCACGATCAAATCCTATCGGAGGAAAGTTTGACTGGCGAAGAACCTTACTTCAAAGGTGACCTTTATGACGAAGTTGAAGAATACTATATAGAAAATCTGGCAGAAATTAAAGAGTCATTTTCTCTAACTTACCCCGAAAACCCCGTAACGCAGTCTAGAAACGCCCAGCAATCTAGTTCTCACTCGGAGCGTAGGTCCGAGGAAAAGCTGCCCACTATCAAACTTCCTATTTTTTCGGGTAAATATGAAGATTGGGCATCATTTCGAGATTTATTCACATGTCTAATTGATAATAATGAGTCTCTAAGTAACGTACAACGACTTTACTACTTAAAGGCTCACGTAGCTGGAGAGGCAGAGTATTTGATCAAGCATTATCAAGTTACTGATTCCAACTACGCGTCGGCTTGGGACGTGTTACAACAGAGATTCGAAAATAAGCGGATTCAGATTAATTCGGAGTTGAGAATCTTGTTATCCCAACCCAAAATTACTAACGACAACACGCAAAACGTTAAATGTTTAGCAGATACATCCGAGCGCTGTGTACAATCACTCTCAAATTTAGGTGTACCAGTTGACAAATGGGATGCTATTTTGGTGTACATCTTGTCCCAAAAACTTGCACACGAAACCCTGCAGCTTTGGGAACAAAGTTTAGTTTCAAAGACTGACATTCCAACCTTTGACGAACTAAAGACATTCCTAGTTGGTCGTTTCCGCACTCTTGAAGCGATTTCGACTAAAGGGCCTACAAGCGTTAAAGCTGACCCTTACAGCAAACAAACTCGCACAAGTTCTCATCATACATTTAGGAACGAAAACTGTCCGTTGTGTGACGGTGAGCACAGAATTGCACATTGTCAAAAGTTTACCAATTTGGCTAGGCAAGACAAGTTATCCTTCATAACTAACAAAAAGCTTTGTTACAACTGTTTTTCTTCTAGACACAACGTCCGGCAGTGTCCTAGTAAGTTTTCTTGTTCCATTTGCAAGAAACGGCACCACACCCAGATACACGATCCTGGAATCCAGAACAGCAAAGAACCTCATGTCCAAAACCTTCCACCTGAAGTTTCAACAGAAACAGCTAACATCTCTGCTCATTTTTCAAAGGAAAACCATCAAGGTAAACAGGTTCTTTTAAGTACTGCTCTTGTCAAGATCTTCAATTCCGAAGGATCAGAAATCGTAATACGCGCATTACTGGACCAAGGTTCCCAATCTACCTTTCTAACTGAACGCCTATCCCAAATCTTACAGTTAAGGAGCAGACCAATTTCTGCTCGCATATCCGGTATAGGAAAATCCAGTTCTGAAAAATGTAACAAGATCGTCAGTTTCGGCATTAAATCTATGTCTGACAAGCTTATCACTTCCAAAGGTGAAGCCTTGGTACTAAAAGCTCTTACTAACTACGGTCAAAACTTGCGGGTGAACAAGGGAGACTGGAATCATCTTAAAGGTTTAACTTTAGCCGACCCTTATTACTCTTACCCCGGTAGAATTGACATGATCATCGGTGCTGACCTTTACCCCGAAATTCTATCAGATGGACTAGTTAATAGGCCCACAACTTTCACCCTTAGCTCAGAACACTAAATTAGGATGGGTACTAACAGGGCCGATTAGCGCATCTGGGAACAATTCTATCAAAGTTACCAACTTGCATACGAACTTGAATCTACACAAACAACTTCAGGCTTTCTGGGAATTAGAAGAGGTTTCTAAAGAAAAACCATTTTCTAAAGAAGACCTAAAGTGTGAAGAGATATTTAAATCTAGTTGCGTAAAAGTAAATAATCACTATAAAGTTCGTCTCCCCTTTAGGGAAAATTCAGGCCCCTTAGGAGAATCTAAACGCCTCGCAACTTCTAGACTTTTAAATTTGGAACGTAAATTTGACACAAATTTGTCCCTTCGAACGGAATATTCGAAGTGCTTTAACGAGTACTTGCAACTTAACTACATGGTTGAAGTGGAACCTTCCAAGATCGATCTCCAAGTAGACGACTCTGGGTTTCAAGGTTACTACCTTCCTTATCATTCGGTCCATAAGGAAGACAGCTCCTCGACGAAGTTTCGTATCGTGTACAACGCCTCCCAAAAAACTACAAGTGGCATCTCTCTTAACGACAAGCTTATGACCGGTCCCAATATTCAGGAAAATATGTCTGCAATTTTACTGCGATGGCGACTTTTCAGAATTGTTTTTACAGCCGACATCGAGAAGATGTACTTGCAGGTCCTAGTTTCTGAAAATCACACGGACTTCCAAAGACTGATCTGGAGACCCCATCCGTCTGAACCACCAAAAGACTTCAAACTGCTGAGAGTAACCTTTGGAATGGACTGTTCTGCTTATCTCGCAATTGGAGTTCTCAAGAAGCTTGCAGAAGATCAAAAAGTAAGCTTTCCTATTGGCTCAAATGTTTTAGCTAACGATTTTTACGTTGATAATTTGATGTCGGGGGCAGATAACCTTCACGATGCCACAAAGAAAAGGTCGGAAATCATAGACGTTTTAAATGAAGGCGGTTTTGTCTTGAAAAAGTGGGCAAGTAATCAAAACGACGTCCTCAACGACGTCCCCCTAAGTGAACGAGAAATAAGCAAAAGCAAATCAATGCAGTTTGGCACTACAATCAAAACCTTAGGTTTGCATTGGCACCCTATAGAAGATTCTTTCCATTTTAAATTTAAGTTTACACCCAAGATTGACTCTCCAACCAAACGTTCCATACTTTCCGATGTTAGCAAGTTATACGATCCTTTAGGCTGGATCACGCCAGTTACCATCATCGGAAAAATATTGATGCAATCAATTTGGCTAACCGGCCTTGATTGGGACGCTGAAGTTTCGGAAGAGATCAAAGGTCGTTGGACTCGCTTCGCGCTAAACCTACATGAGCTAGAGGCTCTAAAAATCCCACGTTGGGTAGGATATATTACAGACCAAAATTCACCTATTGAATTTCATGTATTTTGTGACAGTTCTACTCAAGCTTACGCCGCTACTGTCTACATAAGTGTACATAATGGTAGCACCCGTTCTACGCATCTCTTGATTTCAAAGACACGGATCGCTCCTTTGAAACCAGTTTCGATTGCGCGCCTCGAACTTTGTGCTGCGGTTTTAGGTGCTAAACTAACTTGTCAAGTTCTTACAGATTTAAGAATATCACCCAACAGCATCTACGCCTGGACAGACTCTACAATAGTACTGGCCTGGCTCAGAGCTCCACCTAGTCGCTGGAAGCCTTTCGTGGCCAACAGAGTTGCTGATATCCGCGACAAATTGCCAAGTGCCCAATGGAGGTATGTTTCTTCCAGTTCCAATCCCAGTGATTTAGACACTCGTGGACTTTCACCAAATGACCTTATCCACAACGAGATGTGGTGGCACGGTCCGAAGTTTATCGCCGAGCCAAAGGAAGATTGGCCAATTGAACCACAAACTACTCCAACAGAGTTGGAAATTCGTACAACAAGTCTCAGTGCTTCAATTTCCACTCAATCTCAATTTCCCTCCGACTTTCTAATCTCTAGGTATTCCACTTTCAGAAAGCTCATTAGAATTACTGCATGGTGCCTAAGATTTATCTTCAATTGCAAAATCAAATCTCCAAAGCGTTTAAAAGACCAATTAAGTGCTTCTGAACTCCAAGTTTCTACCTCGCGTTTGATCAAATTAGTTCAGGAAGATAGTTTTCAAACGGAACTGAAACACTTGAGGTCTAAACAACAACTTCCTGCATCTAACCCTTACATTTCTCTAAGTATCTTTTTAGATGGTGATGGTTTCATTAAAGTAGGTGGTCGTCTTGAACACTCAAAGCTATCAGAAGAACAAAAGCACCAGATTTTGCTGCCCAACAATCATCACTTCACCCATCTCCTCATCAAGTACTATCATGAAAAAGCTCTTCATGCAGGAACTCAAGCAACTTTATCCCTTATTCGACAAAGGTATTGGTTTAAATCGGGAAGAGATAAGGTAAGAAATCTCATTTTTTCTTGCATGGTGTGCTTTCGTACCAAAGTTCGAAACCCTTCTCAAATCATGGGAAATTTACCTAAAGAACGAGTTACCCCATCGAGTAAGGAAGCTTTTCCCACAGACAAAATCGTGAAGGATGAGGCGGATAAGATCCAGGTTTATATTCTAAACCAAATTGACCTCATCAAGGAAGGGGAGCATCTGCCTATCATTCAGGGGTCTGTCATCAACTCGGGGGCTTTTGTCACCCAGTGTGACGACACTGAGACAGTGTCTTGGATCAACAATACCTTCCATGACAACAAGCTCCTCTTCCCGGGCACGACTCTAAAAGTCATGAGTGCCAATGACCTTCCTAAGCCAGTCAAGGTCGCCTTCAAGACGAAGGATGTGTTTTCTGCTGAGGCGCAGGTGCTGCTGAAGCGGATGAACAGATTCAACCCTGAGTTGAAAGCGACGGAGTGGCGTGTTCTGCAAAAGTTTGTGGAACCGCTCTCCATTCGCTGGATCTTTGAGGTTGATCTGGAGTCCGCTGAGGCTATCGAGAAGGCAGGCCACTCTGCATATACTGGGTTGGACAAAGGATCTTTCAAGATCCTTAACAACCCCAATCCTTCCACTAAGGGGCCTTCCACTGAGGAGCGCACATCTACTCCTCAGGAACCAGAGAGTCGCTCTCCCAAGGGGCCTTCCACCGAGGGTCAGACATCTAGTCGTCAAGATATAGAGAGTCTGCCCGAGGACCAAACTCCTCCTTCTCAGGTAAGTTCGCTTTCCATTATTAAGGAGGGAGATAATGATTCTGTAAGCGGTGAGCTTGCAAAATTAAGCGAAATTGATATTGACACGGGTTCAGAGGGTACATTGGTGCCTTCCTCTCCTGGGTCGGAGGTTGACGATTCTATCCTCATGGAAGAATTACCTCAGTGGAGATTGTGTAACCGTCAAGGTACTCTTCACCACCCAACAGGGCCTCAGGGAAGAGATAGTACTTTTGTCTGCGTATCTTCCTTACGAGGAAACTGATCCATTCTCCAACTACATTATCAATACCTTGGAGTTCTGTGCTGCAAAGCATCTCAAGCTTATCCTGGGCTTTGACGCTAATGCTCACCATATCCTTTGGGGCAGTAGCAACTGTAACAAACGTGGTGAGGATATCATTGAATATATACTTAAATATAGTTTATCTATTTTAAATATTGGCAATGAGCCGACTTTCGTGACTGTTAACCGCAGGGAAGTTATTGATATTACCCTGTGCAACAGCCAGTGCTTCGATCTTATCCATAACTGGAAAGTATCGGATGATATCACTTTATCCGATCATAGGCTAATCATGTTTTCAGTTCTAGGTCCCTCGTGGATCTACACTGAGGGTAGGAACCCAAGGAAAACAAATTGGGAGTCCTACCGTAGCACCTTGGAAGCAGAAACCTCTGGCCAACCTGGTAAGTTGTGTTCTCATGCTGACGTTGAGGTGGCTGTTGCCAACTTGCAGCAATCCATCCTCAACTCTTTCTCGCTTAACTGTGCTTCCACCAGCAACTCTACACGCAGAGTGGTCCCTTGGTGGAGCAAGGAACTGACCTCCCTTCGGGGCAGGTGCAGGAAGCTCTTTAACAGAGCTAAAAAGAAAGGTGACTGGTCTGCCTATCGTTCTGCTCTCACAGAATACAATAAGGCAATCAGGTCTGCCAAACGTAAGTCTTGGCAATCTTACTGTGACAGCATTGATGACATGTCCGCAACATCCAAGCTAGTCAAAATCATGTCGAAAGATAAGTACTGCGACCTTAACACTGTCAAGCTCGCAAATGGCAATTTCGCCTCCTCTGGCAAGGAGATTCTGAATGAAATGTTCAGAGTTCACTTCCCCGGATCTAGGGAGGCTGTTACTATCCCAACCCTACATTCAAATACACCTACGGGTAGTAGGAATCACTGGGCTACGGCAAAACAGGTTGTCACTCCTGACAAAATTGTGTGGGCACTCAACACATTCAAACCCTTCAAATCCCCTGGCGTGGATGAAGTGTTTCCGGCCCTTCTTATTGAAGGGTCCTCTATTCTGGTTCCCATTCTCTGTAAAATCTACAGGGCATGCATTGCATATGAATATGTTCCCTCTGCGTGGAAACAAACTAGGGTAATCTTCATCCCGAAAATAGGGAAGGAGAATTATTATGAGGCCAAGTCCTTTAGGCCTATCAGCCTCACCTCTTTCCTTCTTAAAACCTTGGAAAAGCTCATTGATATTCATATTAGAGAGAATGCTCTGACAGATCTCCCCCTGTCAGCTTCACAACATGCCTATCAGCCAGGAAAATCCACTGATACGGCTCTATATAACCTTTCCTTCGTACTGGAAAAGAATATTAAGGCTAAAGAGATTGCACTCGCTGTGTTTCTTGACATAGAAGGAGCTTTTGATAGAGTCCCTATCGAATCCATAGCTCGTGCCCTTGAGCATAGAGGTGTCAACAAGGTTATTGTCAACTGGATCAATAACCTTCTGTCTACCAGGCTTGTTAGCTCTTCGCTTTTGGGTGACAGTCTGACAGCGCATGCTGTCGCAGGATGTCCTCAGGGCGGAGTTCTCTCTCCCATTCTTTGGTGTTTGGTTGTGGATTCTCTTCTTGGAATCTTTTCCCACTCTGGCGTCTCCTGCATTGGTTATGCTGATGATGTGGTTATCGTTGCAAAGGGCAAATTCTTTGACACTATCTGTGATATTATGAATAAAGCCCTTCGAGACATTGAACAATGGTGCAACAGAGAGGGTCTTTCTGCTAACCCTCAAAAAACAACCCTGGTTGCCTTCACACGCAAGACAACAAGGCTTGATAGTAATATTAAGTTTTTCGGTCAGACACTCACTCTCTCTGATGAGGTGAAGTTCTTGGGCGTTTATTTTGATAAAAAGCTCAATTGGTCTAAGCATTCCGAGTATAGCATCTGCAAAGCCAAAAGAGTATTTTGGAGCTGTAGAAATGCTATTGGACGTACATGGGGTCTCAGACCCAAAATTCTTCATTGGATCTATTCAATGATTATTTGTCCTATACTCACCTATGGTTCCATAGTATGGTGGTCAAGGACCAAGCTGTCTACTTGTCAGCAAAATCTTGCAAAAATCCAAAGGATGGTCATTGTAGCTATTTCTGGCTGCATCAGAACAACTCCATCTGCCTCTTTAGAGCTACTCCTTGGGTTGCATCCACTGCACATGCGTGTTGAAGCTGAAGCCATTATTTGCGCAAAAAGACTTAAAATATTGGGTCAATGGAAAGATTACTCCAACTATCTTTCCTGGGGTTCCTTCAACTCTAACATCTCGGAGCATCATCTCCTCATTATGCCCAGCGACTCCATGCTTGGGAGGATTGGTTTTCACAAACCCTTCAAGGTCCTCTTTCCCTCACGGAGTGATTGGAACAATGACCCCATCGGTGCCAGTAACTGTGTTGTCTGGTACACGGACGGCTCCAAGATGGGCAGTTCCACAGGCGCAGGTGTTTTCTGTTCATCAGACGGGACAAAATTGTCATACCCCCTTGGTAGCTACTCAACTGTCTTCCAAGCTGAGATCTTTGCTATACTCATGTGTTGCCACATTTGTCTGCATAGGGGTTATCACAATAGACCTATTTCAATTTGCTCTGATAGCCAAGCAGCTCTTTTAGCTCTGCTTAAACCCAAATTCACCTCACCTTTGGTTTGGGAATGCTACACTCTTCTCTGTAGCCTTGCAACCGCTAACAAGGTCACACTGTTCTGGGTTCCGGGTCATTCAGGAATTCCAGGCAACGAGATGGCTGACGAACTGGCCAAGTCGGGTTCCAGTACCTTATTTGTCGGTCCAGAGCCAGTTCTGGGTGTTTCCAATGACATTATCAGAGGTACTGTCCTATCCATTTTCAGGGATCAACAGTACACCGATTGGCGTAGACTAACCAATCAAAGACAAGCCAGGGAACTTAACTCGGGTTGCCCCAGCTCCCGTCATAATGAGCTTCTCGGGCTTAACCGTAACGGTATACGTAGGGCAGTAGGTTTACTCACTGGTCACTGCACCCTTAAAAAGCATCTTACCCTCATGAGGGTCCTCGATGACCCCACCTGCAGGGGCTGTAGAGACAAGGACGAAACGGTCACTCACATTCTCTGTGATTGCGAAAACTATGCAGCGCACAGATTTGAGCATCTAGGGCAACATTTGCTTGAGCCCTGGGAACTCCAGGATATTCCAATCAGATCCTTGCTGAATTTTGCTTCGGCAACGGGGCTCTTCCTATAGGAGTGAGGGATTTATTTCTTGGGGACAGTACAATAGACCCCTGGTCGCAGTGCTTGGCTCTAACAGAGCCCCCCTCCAATGTCATAAGTCATACCCCATCGAGACCATTTCAAAATGTAGGTCTAGATTTTGCCGGACCCATACACACCAAACCTAACATGAAACGCTCTAAAGTGATCTTAAAATCTTACCTCGCAATCTTCATATGCTTCTCCACAAAAGCAGTTCACTTGGAAGTCGTTTCCGACTTAAGTACTCAAGCTTTTTTGGCATGCTTAAGAAGATTTATTGCGCGTAGGTCAAGACCCAGTAATATTTTTTGCGATAACGCCACTAACTTCAAGGGCTGTAAAACTCTTCTTGACGAACAACTTTCGATCTACAAATCGGACCCTATCCAAAACTATTCTGCAGAAGAAGGTATCAAGTGGCATTTTATTCCCCCACGTGGACCTCACCATGGAGGACTATGGGAGTCCAACATAAAATCAGCCAAAACCCATCTGCTCAAGATTACCAAAGCAGCCATTTTAACTTTTGAAGAGCTCTACACTTTGATCACGCAAATCGAGGCCTGTCTAAACTCAAGACCCTTGACACCACTTTCTTCTGATCCAACAGATCTAGAACCTTTGACACCAGGACACTTTCTAGTCGGTGGACCACTCCTTTCCTTGCCCAACCCTAATTCTCAAACTCTTATGTCTCTCGTTACTAGGTGGCAGCTAATCCAAGCTCTTAATCTACAGTTTTGGCAACACTGGAGCGCTAACTACCTCAACGAACTTCAGACCAAAGCCAAGTGGAGAACTGCTCAGCCTAACCTCAAGGTTGACCAGCTGGTTCTTCTCAAGGACCCCAACCAGCCACCGATGAGATGGAACCTGGCCCGGATACAGAAGACCTTCCCTGGCCAAGACGGTCACGTGCGGGTTGTTGAAGTCCGCACGACCTCCGGAGTGTACAGAAGACCCATCACTCAGATCTGTCCCCTTCCCGAAGAAGATTCGAGTTGGACGAGCCGTCCAACGGAGGCGGAGGATGGTCTGCACAAGAGCTACCACACGACCCACGCTTCACTCCACCAGTCTTGGAAAAATACTGATGCAAATCACCACCACGTGAAGTGAACTGAGATGACTCCGGAACTTTGCCTTTAAAGGAAGTGAACGTGTTTTCTTTTCCAGTGACAGTGACTCTCACTCGCTCTCTCGAGAAGAGACAGCTCTCGTACTGTTCGAATTACCGAAATTTTGTAATTGCAAGTCGCTACCTCATTATATGTTCGAGTTTTGTTCAACCATTTTGTATTGTTTTAGAAATTAATTAAAGTAATAGTGAACGTAGCACTTTGTTTCTTTGCCATAAGTTCTACAGAAGCACATCTTACACTTCTCCCCCAAACAATTACTATATATATTTTTTTTTTTCAAAAATATTCATACCACAATAAGAAGAAAAAAAATTATAAACATCAAGAGCACCACCTGTCCAACTAATACACACATGTGTGTCGACATATAATAAGTGTAAATTATATACAGATTGCGAAATATTTGTTTACAAGCATAGGAATTAAAATGTTTTTTCCTGGTAAAAACCAGGTTTTTACCGGTAAATACCAAGTTTTTACCATGTCTTGGTAAAAACTAGTTTTTACCGGTAAAAACCCAACCTTTGTTTAAAGTTGAAGACATTTTCTGAATACCTGATACTAATCAGCGAATCACTCGTCTCCAGCACAATCGATTGCTCAGTCTCAGCAGTGAGGAAGGAAGAACCAGAATTCGCACTGGACCCCATGGTCGTAGATCTCGACTGATTCAGGTAGTTGTAGGCGAATCCCTTGAAAGGACCCGTCACCGGCCACTTTCTTTTAATCTAATGGGGCTGCAACTTTGGCGGTCAAGCCTTTGAAGACTCGGCATATTCCCCAGAGCTGAGAGCCATTTTTGTGGCACCATTAAGGCGACTTTTGCTAATAATTTTGACACACAGATTACAATGGATCCGAGCTATCTGGGAACGTTAAAGAATGGCGAGATTTAATTTTGCCAAGACAACCCAAGCCAAATAGACCCTCCAGGGATCTTTTACATGCCACATAATCATATATCATGCATGCCCAAGATTTCTCCATCCCGAAAATCCAACGACTCAACCGGAGCTCAAACCTGCGATCTTGGGTTTACGAGGAGGACACGTTTAACCTCTCAGCTCAGTTACTGAGAGGTTTAACGTGACCTCTTTGTAATCCCAAGATGGCTGTTTCGAGCCCTGGTTGAGTCTTAAAAGAGTCACTAAAAAGAGTTTGTGAGTTAAAAGTTGAAGATATTTTCTGAATACCTGATACTAATCAGCGAATCACTCGTCTCCAGCACAATCGATTGCTCAGTCTCAGCGGTGAGGAAGGAAGAACCGGAATTCGCACTGGACCCCATGGTCGTCGATCTCGACTGATTCAGGTAGTTGTAAGCGAATCCTTTGAAAGGCCCGGTCACCGGCCACTTGAACACATTCTTGAATTTGGAGAGGGGGGGATCCTTGACAGGGGGTCTTCTGCTGGGGATGGTGGGTTTGGTGGGGGACCGTTCTGGTTCGATGACGACAGTGGGATCGATGATGGCATAGGAATGGCTGCGTCTGGAGTTGTAAACTAAAGAGGAAAATTTTTTGGTTATATGGATTATAATAAGAAGGCTGTTTTTAACCCTTTCAGTCCCAAAAATTTACCACCCAACAGAAACATCTGATATTCACAAAAGAATCTTATTTTAGGTCAAAAATAAGAGTTCCAAAGAAAAAAAAATCATTCAAATTTTTTATATGGTTTTTGAAATAATGCCAAAATTGTTTAACTGTGGAAAACAACAAAATAAAAAATATAGATATTTTCCCTAAAAACACTTCGATTTATATATTATAGTTTAAATTGTGTTTTAAATATGTAGAACTGAAGTGAACTTTTCAAAAATCAGGTGAAACACTTGTTAATGTTAGCTATTTTCTAAATAAAAAAAAATAGTAGTTCTGACTTCTATTGAGATTAATGCAAAATATTGTCTATTAGAACAAAGTGTGAAGAATCGAATGATATGTGTTTGAATGTCATAACGGACATAAACATTTGGAAAAAAAATATTGAAAGGGATGATGTAAAATGGCATCACTGGGACTGAAAGGGTTAAAGTAAACTCCTTTTTTGAATTGTTTTGTGACAGAGATTCTAAAAAGGCTGTTCTAGTGTATAACTCACTTAAAAAAAAGCATTTTTCCCGAAATATGTTTAATTCTTCACAACGCACAGAATTTTTTAAAAATAACACTTTAAGTAAGCTTTTCGAAGATCTATTTCTATTCAAACAACCTACCTGGTTAAAATCATAACAGCGTAAATAAACTATAATTAACTGCAAACATATTTGAAGTCGTTACAAATGAAGAACAGTAAAATTTCAACTAATTATGAGTTCAATATAAATACAAGAAAATATTGAACGAGTTAAGGATCGGTTTGTGAGGGTTAATAAGGCAGTCTGGAGCATTCATTAAACTAATCAGAATTTTCTTTTATCATTATTAATCATAATCATACAGTTATTCTGAATCATGCTGAGGTTGAAACAATCAAATTATTTGGTTGTTTCTATTGTACAATGTCTCTTTGTAAGCCCAGGATTCGTCCCATTTGAATTGCATTGAACTCTATATTAATAATAATTTATTGATACAATGAAAAAGCTTTACAAAATTTAAAAAAAAAACACCTTGATGGGCAGCTAAGGCCCTTACAGAGGTATGGGATATATATACTAAAACAAAAATTGTGGAAACGGAGAACAAAAGAAACTCCCGGCAAAATAACTTTTTTGGTAGACTCAGCCAATCGCAGAAATTGCGGACCAAATTTTTGTATTCACAAACATTTAATTGTTTTTCAAAGATAAAATATCTTGAAGATATACATCTTTAAAAAATCCAAAAAGTATAAAGACCGAAATTTTACTCCAGTCCTTACCTTCATATAGAATTTGGTTGACATCTCGCACTATTGCTTGGGGCCGCTTTCGGTTGTCTTGATCAATATTCCAGCATTCCTCAATCAAGTTTTCCATTTCTTTTCGACAATTAGGCGGGAAAGGAAGGGTGTTATGTCTTAAATACCAATCTTTCACCTTTTAAAATAAACAATTTTTTAATTATATGATATTTATAAAACTTCAGCCAAAATACAGATCAATTATATCAAGCATATTTATAGGTGTTGTGAATCAACATCCCACTTTTTTTTCTATAAAATGTCACTTGGTAAGATTTTAGATAATTTATTTTTATAAAATATATTTTTGTTGTCTGTGTGAAACTGTTTTCACAACCTGGTAACTGTGTAATGAAATTAGTGTTATTTTTGCTGAACTAAAATTGTTGCTATTTTCTTTTTGTTAAAATGTTTTAGCTACTGTTTCATATACATAACCTTTGCGTTATTTGTGGCCACTTAAGTTTATATAAATATACATAGTTCAAACATTAATGCAAATGCTACATTACAATTATGTTTAAAACAAAAATAATACAAAACTGTGTTTATAAAAAGAAGAACCTATGGAAAAAACAGGTTTCTGATACCAAAACTTGCTAAGCAGATTTCAATGCAGACAGATTCCCTGTCGATAAAGGGCTTTTTCCCACAGTATTCTTAAATTGTGATTAGCCTCAAACAAGGTAAGGTTAGAGTAACAAAGCTCACACCATTTCCTCGAAAATTATGCAAGAAGGTAGGGGAAGAAAGTGATTTCCAAGCATGCATTGCAATCAGAAGAAATATAATGGATATAATAAATATAATATAATGGGATATAATAAATATAACGGTATATAATTTATTAAATTGTCAAATTCTCAATCTGCTCTACTCTTCAACTTCATGAGCCTGAATCGTCCCTTGACTGTGGTTCACACTATGCCGCCTGTCGCCAATAGCCCTCGTGCAGTTCTAGTGCGATGATAATTCAAACCTACCTACATACCTCATAAGCTGATATGACACTTGTCTTTTTTCAAATAATAAGTTTCTACACTATTATAAGAATATTTGTGATTTCAAAACCAACAAACTCAAACGAACACCCCTAATACTTTACAATATTCCATGATTCCTCAAATACAGTTTCTATTTAGCTCCTTATTTATTTAAACATTATCTTATCAAATTGATAATCTCTATTGATAATATGGAAGCTTTTTTTATATTTACACTATTTAAAAAACTTGCAGAGTCCTTTTATTATTCTTTTGCTTAATTTAATTTCATAAACATATTGTATTTTATGCGATATTTATTTCTGTAGGCGATTTCTTAAGTCATTTTGAATTAAGTTTTTAGTTTGTCGTAAAGGGTTTGCTGCTCCCCTTGGCAAATCATAATTTTTTTTAATGTATTTCCTAACACATAAATGCTTAATAAACTGATTTATTTATTGATATTTTAAAATGTAACCTCTTTTGAAGACACGTCAGCCATAGGTTTTGATCCATAGGACAGGATTTCCCACAGAGTGGTTCCATATGCGTATACATCGGCAAGATTTGATCTGGATGCGCCTGAGTAGTCACTGTGATGTTCGGGAGGTATCCAGTGAATGCTGAAAAACAGAGGACGAAGAAAAAAATTAGCTTTGAAACAGATTTTGTTTAACACATTTTTTTTAAGCCTCAGCGCTTCTTAAAATTTAGACTCAACTCTAAAAACTAAAAATAAACTCCTTGGTGCAGCAGTCCATTAGTGGGCCAAGGCCTGCCATGCCAATTTCAGCTTCTGCTACCTAGGGCTCTGGGGTGCTAGGCATATGTCCCAGTAAGATGGTCAGCCTTAGGCAGAACCCCTAAAGTTTAGTACCCAAGCATGCTTGATAATTATTTTATCGACCCACTCAAAGGATGGGTCAACCTCGCCAAATCCGGGATTCAATCCCAGGACCTGTAGCGTGGCAATGCGAAGCACTACCAATAAGCCACTGGGTCTCAGACTCATCTCTAATAATTCATATTCTTCAAATCTTGTTACTTTATTCAAGAATATGCAAAGTACTTGGCCTAGCATAGCCAAATATATAAAGATAATACTCTTAAAGTTTAAAATTAAATACAGCGTAGATTAAGACATATTAGCTTTTCATTTAAAGCACTTTGGAGAATACAAAGATCAGAGGGTATTCCAGAGTGTTAGGCATTGCTGTTTTGGGTAATTTATGCACCTGTTTTTCTAGAAATAACAATACATTATAAAAATTTGTAAATAATATTTATTTTTAATTTACATTTTTTTTTCAGCTGGAACAATATCTTTAAAAAATGAACTGAATCCTGAATTTCAAAAATAATGTTACTTAAGAAAAATTACATTTAAAATGTATACAGAGATAATAATCATACAGTTTTGCCAGGCTGTTCATAAGGTTGAACAATTTTTTTTTTTATTTCAATAGCCTTAATACCTACAATTAAGCTACTTAAGGGTAGAAGAAAGTCCAGCTGTAAACAGTCTGATACTGGATAACACAGACTAGAGATAGAACTAATTTTGGGGTTCATATAAGTCTGCTAAAAACGCTCTACTAGTGTAGTATAATTCAAACAAAAAATTTCAAGGGCACACTTTTTTTTTTTGGTTCATCATGGAAAACCATAACTTAATCATTCACAGCTAAAAAAACAATCAAAGTATATAAATATTATTAATTTTTAAAATATTAAATGTAAATATTACTCAGCATCAGTATAAGAGATAAGCCCTGGATCTGCCAATTTCACTTTAAAAGAGGACTCCGTATGAGATGCAATCAAAATGTTGTGGCACCGAATATTCCCGTGACAAATATGCTGTTCTTCCTAAAAAATAAAAATATATTGATTATAATTCAGTTGGTATGCAGCTAAAAATATTCTAAAACATTGTTTAAAACAAGAAATTGTTTCAATTCTAATTAAAAACAGTTAATTGTAAATAAAACGGTTTTAATTAATAAAAAATAATGTTAAGCACTCATTCTACTTTTTTTTTTACATTAAAGCACGCTACATTATCTATAATAATAAAAGAAATAGTCTGTCTGTTTGTCTGTGTGTATGTCTGTGGATCACAAAAGACCTACTTAGACTGCTCTAAAAAATTTAAAATTTTTAATATAGATTCTTTTTAATACCTAAGTGTGCACCTGAGGCTTAGTTTTTTCATATTTGATTGTGATTTTTAATTAATATAATTAGTTTTAAAAAAACGTCATCCACGTGGGATTGCTGGACCCTAACAGGGCTTGAAAATACATGGACTGGGCCGAAACGGGGGCTTGACGCCATCCTCTATTAGTTTGATTGATTGAGTTTGGTTGAGATATGCGCTCGCCCGAAGGCTGCTTCATCCTCTATTAGTGTTTGCTTTTATAAGTGCGCATGCGCCAACGCGAATTTAATTTTGTTTTGATTTTGAGTGTATTTTCAAAAGTAAATATGCCTCTAAAAGGAGGCAATGCGAAGTTAACGGGTTCCCAGTAAGGCGGGACCATACTGCTAGTAGTTAATATTTATATAGAAATAAAAGTTAATGATATTCCTTAAATTATGTTCAATGGATTTTAGAGAAGAAACTTAAAGTTAAGTGATGTTTATTACGTAATATAATAAATGTTGCTCATATTTTGACATGTTTTAGTAAAATAATATTTTAAAATAGTCAATTTTTACACTTTATTTAAAATTAAAAAATATATACATAAGGGTATTTACCAAATACCACAAGGCTCTAGCTATGTGATAAGCAGCTTCTACTAGGTCAACTTCTTTCAGAGACGCTTGCTGTGACTGAAGGTATTTGTCCAGTGTACCAATGGGTAACCATTCCATAACTAATGATGTGGGATTTGTTAATATCATTCCTATAGTTGATACAATGGCATCATGTTGCCAGTAGAGGATTTTATCACACTGTGTCAAAAATTCCTAAAATATTAAAGTCATAATATTATTATTTTCATATATTTTTTATTCTAAGATATATGGGTTGGATCGACTATCAAAATATACGAATAATATAAAGCAATTTTTGAACTTTTAGGTGATTATATGACTGAACATAGAGTCATTCCAACTAATAACCTGACAGGCTGTTACAATAACAACACTTTGTGAAGAAAATTTACGGAGGGTCAAGTTAGGGGCTGACGACAAGTATGAAAAACTGCTCTCAATCCTAATATCTTAGTAAATAGTAATTAAAGAACAAATATCCAAGTACAAAAGTTGTAAAACTCTGTATGCTTTACAACTTTGGTCTACAAAAGCTGGGACTTATTTATTAAAACAAATTAATTTATAATTGATTGTTACACATGCCATATTCATGCCTTAAACTGCAATCTTCTAAGCAATGCACATGATTCTTTCATTTTTAAAAGTCAATCTCTTATGAAAATTTCCAGGTAGGTTCGTTTTTTTTAGAAATTAACTTATTGCATTATTCTCATAAATACAAAAATTTTGATAAAAATTCTAAAACCAATTCATATAATTATTAAAAAAAAACAATAACAAAACAAGATTAGAGCCATACATGTTCCTCAATTTCCAGAAGTTGACAAATAGCATCTCAAAATACTAAATACAAATGCTAAACTGACAGATGACTTATGACATTGGAGGGGGGCTCCGTTAGAGCCAAGCACTGCGGCCAGGGGTCTATTGTACTGTCCCCAAGCAATAAATCCCTCTCTCGTATAAGAAGAGCCCCGTTGCCGAAGCAGTATCCAGTAAGGATCTGATTTATAAGGATCAGACAGATACATTAAAAAATATCTAGTCTAATCTCACCTGCAGATGAGAAACTTTAGTATCTTTCCTCAACATTTTCACTGCAACAGCCCGTGAATCTGTGCATGAACGTCTCAATTTCCCTTGCGCCACAATAGTGAATTTGCCACAAAGTTTCGACTTGGAGCCTGAAAAGACAATGGCGTCGTGGGGTATGCACTGAGCAGAGCAGCTGCAATCCCCTCTTGTTTTCAGGGAGCTGTTGTCGGTGTTGTCTTGGCGGCAAAGCAGAAGTTTTGTCTTGTCTGAAAGTTAAAAAAAGTTATAAATCAGAAAAAGACAGAATTCCTAACCTTTGTACAACTTTAACAATACGAAAAAAACTAAATTAAAAATACGTGGCATGTTGACCAAGGGAAAGGTCGTGACAGGTGCCATGTGAAAATTAAGATGTAGCAGAGAAGAGAATGTTTAGGTCGGCGACGTAGCTTATATAGCCTGTGGCCGGAAGTGCAGAGCCTTCTGACACAATTAGTTGAAGTTTGGTTAGCTGCTCTAGCAAAAGCTGCAGATCTAGTTCAGCACAAGGCACACTGCCACACAGTAAAGAACAAGGGGTGTGTAAAAATACATGACTATTGATTACCACTCAATAAATCAAAACATAAGAGGAATCATGAAATAAACAAAATAGATTATTGCCACAATTAGTTTATCGGAACACGTTTACATGTTAGAAGAGTTTTTCTTGCATTTACTGCATAAAAATATCATTAAAAGCCATGCAAAAGCCACGTTTTGCCATGGGAAAGGAAGCAAAGAATTTTGTAGAACTAATCTGCAACAAAGTGATGTTTTTCGGACCTCCAGAAAGAAAATCTATCTTCTCCCATCATAGATATCGTGGGCGAAAGCATCAAACTTTTAACACCGAAATTTCTGCTAAAGATAGATCTTGGTTCCATGCGAAGATCCTTCCAATAACAGTTTAAACCAACAGGTCAATCCAAATTGAAACTTTTTTATCAGAAAATTTTCCTTTTTTCCATTATTCCCCCCTTTTTCATGTGGTTCTGACAATATTTTAATTGCATGTTAATATGGTGCAGAGCCAACTTTGGAAATTTTTGACCAATTTAAGTTCGAAGACGATATCAATATTTGTCTTACTCCTCTGTTAGTAACAGGTGATAGTTCATAACAAATTCGACCTGTAATGTACATATGCTGCCACAAATGTACCTTTTGGGGATGCAAGTCAAATAATCTTGCTTGTGTAACTCATGCTTAAACGAGGATTACACTTTTCACATCAAAGTTTTTGACGTAGTCAGAATGTTTCTTCAAATATTTATGAATTACATTTATTTTGCTTATTTTTATATCCTGAAGAGCTTCTAAGGGGAACAAAACAAATACCAATTGAAATTAAGAAAAGAAAGTGGCGCTGGATAGGTCATGTATTGCGGAAAAATTAAAATTTCAAGACAAGGCAGGATTTTGATTTGAATCCCCAGAGACACTGAAAGAGGAGAAGACCAAAAACCACTTGGAGGCGAACAATCGAAAAAGAACTGAAGGACATGGGGACATAATGAAGGGAGGTGAAACATCTGGCCCCCAACAGAGTGAGATGGAAAAACCTGACGGAGGCCCTATGCTTCATTCATGGAGTGCAAAAGGATAAATAAGTAAGTAAAAGTAAATTAAATATTCAAAGAAAAATATATATATACACAAGACACTTGTGTTTAGAATAGTTTTGCAGAAAAACACTGATAAACATGAGGTAGGAATACAAGTTGTTTAAAAATATCTCATAATTAGGTAAAGCTTCTTTTTAATTAAGAAAATCAGCAAATTATTTAATGAAAGGGGATTTTTTTAAAGCATTTAGAAAGTCATAGTTCTTTGAAAACAGCTTTCAATATTAAAAAATTAAATGTTGGAATAGCAAAAGAAACAGTACATAAAATACACTTGCAGTTCTCACAATGTTATTCCAAAATCAGAATTTTGTAAAAATAGATTATGAAGCATAATTCGGATATTACACTTTAAAACAAAACTTAAAGCAATATCATGCGGTTAATACATAATAAGAACACTAAAATAATATGAAATAATGAAATTTTTAAACTAAATAAATTCAAATAATTTGTTTTGAAGATCCATAGTGTCATTCAAGATATTATCATATTCTGCATTTAAAATTCAAAATCCATACCATATTCAGAAGGAGGAATGCAACGTTGGAAATTCAGCTTGTTTACAGTCGCATGATGAGACAACAACTCAGCTATTGATGGAAAGCTTCCTTCCCACCCTTCCATCGAAAATAAATTGTTGTTGTCCT
Organism: Hylyphantes graminicola; assembly: GCA_023701765.1. Taxonomy (NCBI): domain Eukaryota; kingdom Metazoa; phylum Arthropoda; class Arachnida; order Araneae; family Linyphiidae; genus Hylyphantes; species Hylyphantes graminicola. The sequence continues at coordinate 73,430,473 of CM043111.1, read as the reverse complement.
TAGTAATTTTATATACAGATATATTCTGTAAGTTCTGCTTCGTGTTTGTCCACACATCCACATAGTAGTGGTCATATGTTGTTTCGCTTTCTCGTAAGATGTAGATGCCATCAGTTTTGTCAGCCTTTTCCTCCAACTTAAGGTGAGCAAATTCAGCCCTGCAATTAAAAATTATACTTATAATATCTTCCATAGGTTAACCTCCTGAATGGCTTGGAAGTAGGCAAATGTGTATAGCTGTTTTCACTGCATAATTTTTAATGTAATATTTTGGCATAATTTTAAATGCAAATGTCCATCGTAACCCTCTGGTTTAACGATCAGAGGGTAATGGGGGGGGAGTCAGTTGTTGGTTATTTAAGTGGAAGGTCCCAGGTTCGGGCATCACCAAAATAACTGCATACAAGCCAAAAAATGTCCGACAAATAATATGGACCCTGTGGAGGAGGCTCACGTTAAATATCCTCGAAAGTCCTGATACTGTGAATAAGGTCCCTCACAATAGTTGCGTTAGGTGCCTATTCAGGTGTGAACTCTTCACTTGACTGTGGTTTTAATTTACAGCCCCTATCATTAATAGCCCTCATGTATCTCTAGTGCATTGATAATTCAAACTAACCCTAACCTATTAGGCTAATGCATTAGTTTTGGAGTTCCAATTTCTGCAAAAAATTGCTGTGTAAGCAATTTTTAAAAAACGTTTGAGAATTACCTTAAATGCAAACGAAAGAAAATACAATAAAACCAAATTAAAATCCTACAAAATAATATAGTTGTTATTTAGTAATTAATTGATAAAATTTTAAATAGGATCAATATTCAGAGTATTTTGTAGCATTTTAAAACTTCTTAATAGTTCTTTAAACTATTTAAGTAACCACATTACATTGTGCTTTTCTTGTTATATTTTGCTGTTATAAAGATTCTCATACCAATACTTACACGGAAAGCAATACTTTTTGCAGAATGTGATGTTTTTGTAGTTTCAAAACTAATGCATTAGCTGTATGGGTTTGCCATCTCTCTTAGGTGAAAAAAGAAAATAAAACATGCTTGCTAATTAACTTTTTTTTTTGGTACTATTAAGTGCATTAGCTCAGAAATAAAGAAACTAATGCATTAGCTCTATTTGTTAGACCACCCCTCTGACATGAATCAAGAAAATGAAACATGCTTACTAATTAACATTGTTTTTAGTACTTAAAATAAAATACCAACTTATAAAACACTTTCTCTTCAAAATAATTAATATATATCACATTTTCTTCATAAAATAAATCAATATTTCAAAAATACCATGATATCCAGTAAGCAAAAAATATATAACTAAACTAAACAGCAAACTTTAAACATTAACTAAAACATGCTTAGCATTTAAATAAATGTAATGAAATAAATTAGCAATAAAAGAGTACCCAACGGGCCCATGGCACTTCATTGTTCTCAATTTCTGCAGCGAAGGAGTTGGTAGATCTTTGCACAAATTAAAAATCCACTTTTCCGATAAACGATAATAGCCATCTAACAAAGATACAAAGGAGTGCATTCGGGCTTTGCCACTGAACTGCACATACTGTAAAGAAAGAAGTTTATCGAGTTAAACACAATAATTGAAGGACAGAGAAAAAAAATTGGACATGACTTTAATAATGCGATTAATAATTAACTAAAATTAATAGTTAACCCTTTCAGTCCCAATAAGTAATTTGGCATCATCATTTTCTTTAAAAAAAATTCTGATCGTCTAAAGTCATTTATGGTATCAAAAAGCACATCATTCGATTCTTCAAATTTTCGATTAGAAAATATTTTTTATTAATCCTAATATACGTCAGCCTTATTATTTTTAAAAAATTATGATCAGAAAAAAGATGATGCCAAATGGCAACACTGGGAGACTGAAAGGGTTAAGTCGGAAAAAACAACCCATAAATATGAAAATACATATTACAATGACAACAAAAAGAAAAACAATATCTATAGTTTCTATGTTTTTCCGATTTCCTGTATTGTACGGTTTTTTATGGGTTCCGGACACAATCCCGACAGCCGAAATCCCGACAAGCCAGAATCCCGAAAGCCAAAATCCCGAAAGACCATAATCCCGACAGGGACGAAATCCCGAATGGGTCGAAATCCCGACAAGGACGAAATCCCGAATGGGTCGAAATCCCGACAAATCTATAAATTAATGCCGTTATGCTTGATTACGGGCAATTTAATTGTTCATTTTTGCTTTAATATTTTTACATTTGGGAAGAGTGACTTTTCTTTTATTGCTATGTAAACATAAAATGCTTTTGGTTAAAAAAAAGGTGTGTTGTAATCTAAAATCATGTTTGTACGGAAATCCCATATATAATTAATCGACGTATATTTAATAGTCTATTGTATATGTTATTTTTTTAGTGTTTTAGTTTCATAATTATGACTTATCAATTATGTGGTGTAGTCTAGATGTATATAATTTTTCTTATAATAGGTAATGTAGTAAAAGTTAATGGTGTTTTTTTTACGCTGAGTTCAAATATTTACTAAGATACGTGAGATAAGTTAGTTTCTTTTGTATCGTCGAAATAACGTTTTACTTAGGATTAAATAAGCAAGAAATTCAAATAAAACACCAAACATTGTAATTGCATTATTCAAAAGTTTGAGACAAAAACTATGTGCAAGTCATTAATGGGCACAGTGTCGCCTTCAGACACGTTTGAAATTTTGCAATGAATGTCGTTTACTTCGTCAACAATGAGAGGCGTGTCTGTCAATGGTACAGTAGATATAGCTTTAGGGGTTAAACTAATTCACAGAATGAGATGAATGTTGAGGCTTTTGTACGTTTAGATGAAAGTCTGCTATTTTAAAGAGTAGGCTACCCTTATCTATTCACGGAAGTATTTATAGCAACACTAGAAAAGAGTACTTAAACTGGTTTTTCCTCCTGTTTTGCTACTTTTTATTTGCCCCTGATGTTGGTCAACTATAGTAGTCCAGCAAAGTTAGACTTTTATGTATATATTTATATATAAAGAAGTTATATCTTAATAACTGTCGTTGAAAGGGAATTGTCTTATTTCACTGTTTTAGGAACGAGGGACATAAAAATTTCGATTTACAAATTATTATTAATTGTCTTTAATGCTAGTTGTTAATTTGTTATTACATGTTACTTTGTATTAATTTGTGAAAAGTATTATTTTTTTTTAATTGTTAAAACTTCCGGAATGGGGTAAGAGGCTTACCTGGCTTTTAGTTTTATTAAAACAAAACACCTACGAGTTATAAATTTCTTTGCACGTGTTTTTTTCGCAAATCTATTAATATTACTATACAATCTATTAATCTAACTGAAAGAAATTTATTTCGGGAAGTGAAAGAATGAAGGAAATTACAATTAAAAAAATATACATAATTAGCAGATTTAGTTCAAGAAGTTTCAATCTTACTCTGGAGTGTCATTTCAGAGAAATCCTAAAGTGAATCATGTAAGTCTAATCACAAGGATCAATTATTTAAAATTTAATTCAAATTAATTAATATCCCATCAAATAATATAAAAATTAAATCGTATAGCTAAGGAAAATAATTATTACTACTAATTATTAGCAAAAAAACACACAGTTGCTTGTTATCAACAAATGATAAATCACCAAACAATTTTATTCAATTAATAAAGAAAAATTTAAAAGTTTAACTTATGAGATAGCGTAATAGCAAGTTCTAAAAATCCCCTTTTGGATATTTTTTATATCTATTACCAAATAGGGGAGATTGCACTGTAAAAAAACTGTTGTTTTTACAGTTCAAAACTGTAATTTTTTTACCGGGAAAACTGTAATTTTAACAGGGAGAAACTGTTATTTTATCAGAGAGAAACTGCTAAATTAGAATTGATTGAGATCATCGTTAAGCACAAATACCCAATACTAGCAATCGCGTCCGAATAATTACTATGTCGCAGACGGTTCAATATTGGACTCACCCCAAGAGGTTCCTGGATCAAAACCTCGCGTACAATAAAATTTGGTTTCTCGTTCTAATTAAATATGCATTTATCTTAAAAATAACTTTAATAGTGCATTGACATTTACAGATTTAAGTCGAAAAATGGCGACGGCCTTCAGGTTTACCTAAATTTCACGAGGAAAAAAAGCTAACAATGCCTTGTATAAAACGGGCTTTTTTTTTTGTACAATATAAGGCTTCTAGAAAATTATAATAATTGTTTTGCACATCTTGAATACATTGGATAAATAAATCGAATTCCTATATAATAAATATTTAAAAAAATTAAAAATTAAAATTATCGATTTAATTATTCAATTAAATTGATTAATTTTCAAAATTATTCCAAAATAATAGCCGAATTCCGGCTCCATCTTCATTCTGAAGGCTTTTTTCTTTGCAGACGCCCATTATTTTTCCAAAAATGTTTTCTCTAATTCAAAATGTGCATAAAATCTTTCATAAGAAATGATTGACTAAAGAGTACAGGTTAAAGGACAAAATATTGGACAGTTCCACTGATGTCCAGTTTTCAAGAGGTAGTAGTAAAAAATATGGAATAGATATAGACGACGTACAGATGGGGACAGGGAGATGAATGACTTCATTGTACTCCAGAAGGGGTAGGGTAGGTTACACAGAAGTACAACTGTTTTTCTTGACACGCCCCTTAGAAATCCGGAATTGTGTGTGAGTTGAGGGGGACGGGGGGTGGGAATGAATGGTTTGAAAAGAAAGGGTTGTTCCTGGAATTTTTAGAGGGATTGAGGATAAGCATGCTTCTTGTTTACTATGGAATATAGTATCTAATTTTAGTGAAATTTGACCCGTTGTGAAAGATTGTCTTCTCACTCGCTACTTTTATAAGTTAAAATATAGAGATACAAAGAAAAAAAATAACAAGAAAGGAAAATTTGTATTCACTATAAGCGCACTCGCATTTTCTAAGCGGTTCACTATATCCATATAAAATAACATTAGTTAAATCGGAGTTCAGAAGAGACCACTAAAAAGGTTCATTATAGCTTGGTTCGACTGTATTTTTAATATCCTTAGCCATTTCAGTCCCGATAATGCCATGACATCATCATTTTTCTGATCTTAATTTTTAAAAAATAATACGGCTGACATCTATTGGGGTTCTTAAAAAAATATCTTCTTATTGAAAAAAAGTTTGAAGAATCGAATAATGTACTTTTTATATCGTAATGGCAATAGACGACCAGAAAAAATTTCTGAATATATGATACCAAATTGCTCATTGAGACTGTAAGGGTAAAATTAAGTTCTGAATGTAAAAAGTTTTGATTCCGATTAAAAATTCTCTACACAGTAATAAAAAGTAATGTTAGGTTAGGTTTGAAATATCGTCGCACTAGAGCTACACGAAAGCTATTGGCGGCAGGCGTCGTATTTTAAAACCACAGTCAAGCGACGAGCCGACACCTGAATAGGCACCCAACACAACCATCGTACGCAGCGTTAGGACTTTGAAGGATGTTTAACGTGCACTCCCTTACACGGGGTATTATTCGTTGGCGATGACCGGACCCGATCCTGTTACATTTCGCATGAGGCGAGTGCCTAACCGGTTGTGCTCCCCGGCCCCAATAAATAGAAAGCTAACAGAATTCATACCATTAGGAAGCGATATACGTTCTCCAATAACTTTTAAGAATGAATTTAGTAACGCAAAAGCATCCCGGAACTTAAATAATCTAAATAAATCGTGAATATTTGCACTGAAAAATATTAATATGTCATGTTGCACCCAAAACTTTAGAGTAAATTGGCTGGCTTAGAAAAAGAAATTGCTCCTTTTTTTACAATTTACTTAGATTCTGGGTATAATCTTTTGGGTTATTTTAGTTTACAATAAAATGTACATAAAAAACAATGTTTTAAAGTACGTTAAATGTTTTCGAAAATAGTTAGAATATTTGCCATATCCATTTTCGGCATTTTGGGGAAATGTACACCATATACGGCACCTCATTTACCCCTCGCTGCTAAAAGGTGTATTTACTTTTTTAAAAAGTAGCAAAGATAGTAGAGGTACACTCTTAAAACGAACGCGCTATTTTAAGTGTGAGTTAATTTCCAATCCTCCAGTCCAGAAAATGCACTTCTCCTACTGGATTGGATCCTTTGTGTGTTAAACCTCCGACAGGATCACTCCAAACGAGTGATTTTAACTCCGTCTGAATTACTATTCATTCCTTTCCAAGGTCGAAAATGCACTTCTCCTTCTGAGGTGAATTTCACTCTTGTTTTAAGAGTGTAGACAGCCATAACAAAAGAAGCAGTAGATTACCAAATGAGGAAGGCAATGTCATAGTATTTTCTTCAAAACAAATAAAAGTAAATATATATATATATATATATATATATATATATATATATATATATATATATATATATATATATATATATATATATATATATATATATATATATATATAATCAAAAAGAAGAAAACACGGAACCCTAGTCCTGGTATCCCCGAATAATATTGATTGCAGCGATCAATAGATACAAAAATGGCTAAAATCAGTTTTGAGTTTTTAATACTGTTATATATATTAAATTGTGTAAATTTAGTTTCATAAAATCAACAACCTTACATTCTATCCCTTTAAGCATTCATTACTAAAAATACAATATAAGTAGGTAAATTTCAAAACATGCATCATCCCCCCCCCCCTTTTTTTTTGCCCTTCGCTTCGAGGAATAATCTTTTTATAAAAAATTTACGTTTGTACTCAATGAAACTTTCGCCTCCCTTCTCCCTCCGAACCCCCCCCCCCCCCAAATTTTTAGACATTTATTACGGCACCCACCCCCTACTGTTAGATTTACGACTACACCCTTAAACCAGCTAAGTACAGCGATAACGGCGCCAAACTAAAAGACATATGAAAACTTAAAAGAGACGGAGTTTAAATATTCACAACATATTGATAATTGAAGCAGAAATAAGATTGACAACATTTATTTTTATAGACAAAATTGACCCACCAAGTAGCAAAAAAAAACGAATAATTCATTACTAAAAAATAAAATAAACAGCAGACCGTACATTACTATACGAAGCCATAATTAAAAACTCCATAAAACAAAAAAATAATTAGAAACATTTTTTATAATGGCCCAATTTCAATAAATAGAAAACAGTTAATAGTATTTGTTGTTGTTTTTAACAACAGTTTATTATTATTATTTCATTTAAAAAAAACAATCTAAATTTGTTTTTTAAAAAATCGAGAAATGGACAAAAAATATATTTTCGGGATTTCGACCCATTCGGGATTTCGACCTAGTCGGGATTTCGACCCATTCGGGATTTTGACCCATTCGGGATTTTGGCTTGTCGGGATTTCGGCTTTCGGGATTTTGGCTTGTCGGGATTTCGGCTGTCGGGATTATGTCCCAGACCCGTTTTTTATACCCAGTCCCTTGAGAAACATAAAATCGGGGTTTCACTGTATATACAATATACCATATGCAAAACAAAAAAATATGGAAAGAAACCAAAAAAACAGTGGGAAAGGCCATTTCATCAGAGAGTAAAACCTTAAACTACTACAAAAACAATACACTTTTCTGTTTTGGGAATGGACAAAAGTCAACGTGAAATATTCCCAAATTACCCTGAAGTGCATTGTGGAGTATCCAAAATATTGACATAATTGTAAATTATAACAAAATAACTTTTACTGTAGCTATCAAACCAAAGTACTGAGATAAGAGTATTAGAGGAAATACAATTAAAAAATAACAATACCAATATGAAAAAAGTGGAACAAAAATAAACCATGTGATGGAGAACAAAAGAGTGTCCTACTTGGCATTACTTATGGAGGAACTAAGACAATTCTGAAGAATCAAATAATAAACCAATGAATATTAATAAAATGAAACTTCTTATTCTACTTACTTGTGGAACTCCGTTTTGGCGGCTGATTTCAACAGTTTCATCACTACGCATACTGACATAGCACAATTCTTCAATCGAACATATCCTAGTCCAGTTCTGAAATTTATTTACATTATTTAAAAGTTTGGCAAGATTTTAAATTAATTTAAACAATCATCATAATTTTGAAAAATAACTATCAACCTAATTTGAGTTTGAAATTAATTGATTTTTTTTTAGAAATCTGGAATGTTAGCAGCAACCACACTAAAAATAATTTAATGGTTGCTATGCTTAAGATTAAATTTTTAGCTTCTATCATTGACATAACGTAAAGTAGGATTGTCAAACTATCTTAAAATGCAGTACCATTTAATTTCAAAGTCAATCATTAAGAAAACGTTCAGAATATCAATTATAAGAACGAAAAACATGACTAATTATTAGACACAAATATTTAAAAAAAAAACTGAAGCAGTTAATTTTTAAACACCATTTGAAGAGCTTTTACATTATTTTAAGAAAAATAATGTAAAGAGCACAGAAATGCACAGGCATAGGAAAAAAGCAATTATTATAAATGCTAATAACTTAATTAACCTTTTAACGCAATACTACTATGTTAAAATGTGTACAAAAATATTTTTTATATGGTATGTTAAATGACCAAGAAGTTTTGTTTATTTTTAATCCAAATTTTATTCACGATACAAATTTGATATACAAGATCAACTTTCAAATTCTTGGATCCATTACCATAAAAAATTACATATTTCCAAAGAAATATTTATACCAGTACATTCTACAATTTTCAGAGCCTTATTATAGAAATCGGTAAACTAACTAAAGTAGTACTCTTAGTAAATTAACTTAAACTACATTGGTTTTAATTCTCTGGTTTTTAAGTTGAAGGGGGAACCCTGTAACTTCCAGATACCTAGATTATTCATTGGAATTTATAAATATATTGGTGAATTTAAACAGAGATGCTTTGTTGCCCCCATAGAATAGTAACAGTTATAGCTCTGGACTGCAAAGCAGGGGGCCTGGGTTCGATTCCGAGGTAAGGCTTGGTTGTAAATTGTACTTCTTATTTCAGTTTTATAATTAGGTGAAAATCTATTAGGCTGTGTGTCACAACAAATATGAATATATGTAATAATTACAAACAGTAGCAGGAGAACATGTTCGTTTTATCATCAGGGCTGAGATAGACGACGTTTGTGCGGGTTTACAGGTCCATGTCTTATACAAAAGTGCATTGTAAGAAAAACACATTTGCTTCAATGAGAACTGGTCACATGTTGCAAATATCTTTAAGAAGCGTCTCAATCATGACTCAGATATTATTGGCACTTACAACTGATGCAATGGTTTTATTTCAAGGGTAGATTTTTATCTGGCACATGTCAAGGCTATAATAAATGAGGTTGGCAAAGGTCTATAGTGTATAATTTTACAATATTTAAGTAGTGGGAATATTGTATCATATATATTACACTATTGAGTTCAGTTGGGTGCCAGCTTAAGTGCCAGCATTTGACCTCAATGTTTAATTCATGAGGCTTACACAGGCGTGTTTAAGCTTTGTTATCAATCAAAATTTCAGAAAAAGACAATAATAGGAAATAACTAGTTCTGTTACCTCATGTACATTATTTTTACAATAGAGTCGTCAATGAGTGGAATGCTTTACCAGAATATGTTGTGTATTCGAAGAGAGTGGAAGATTTTAAGAAGAATCTAGATAACTATTGGAAACTGGTAAGGAATTAGATATATTTTGGACCAACCTTGCTGGGCCTCTGGCCCATTGTTGGTCGACAATGTTTGTATTTGTATGCAGTGTCAAAGTTTTAAAATATTTCATACTTACGTCTTTACTTTTTTTCACACGTATGCGAATCCCTGGATAGGTGGGGTGGTAGGGATTTACTACTAAATCCACCTCATACACTTTCCCACCCTCATCTATAAGGACAGAATGCAGCTCTGCGCCATAGTCTGGCACCAATTCGGTCAACTGTTGCAGATATTTCTCCTGTAATTTAAAAAGTTTTGACTTTTTAACTATGAATTTAGTTGAACAAGTCTCTCAATTTAATAATAATATGATTAAAAAGAATAGTACAGTGTTGAAATGAAAATTTACTTGGGTTGTCATATTTTTATTAAAAAATAAAAAAATTCTTAAGACATTTAGTTATAAACCGTAGTCTGGTACCAATTCGGTCGGTCAACTGTTGCAGATATTTCTCCTGTAATTAAAAAAAATTTGACTATTGTTTATGATTTAAGTTGTCAATAAGTCTCTCAATTTAATATGATTAAAAAAGAGTAGTACAGTGTTGAAATGAAAATTTACTTTGGTTGTCAAATATTTATTAAAAAAATAACTAATTTCTTAAGACATTTTGTTGAAAACTGTTACAGTCAAAATTTATCTACAAAATTAGAAGATAAAATAATTGAGAAATAATTTGTTATAGTTACAAAACAAAGATGTCAAATACCTTAAAAAATATATGTACTACAAATCTATGTATTATTATTACATAACAACACCGCCAATAAGACTAAGGAAGGCAGATTGGAAAAGTATTGGCAAAGAGACATATTAATCCAATGTTGAATCTGTTGTTAATTCAGTGGATCGTCTTGGCACATATTTTTAATTTATTGAAGAATATTAACGCAGAAATGCACACAGCTTATAATTGGCACGTATCCGATATAGTAGCCACACAGGAGATAGAATGATATGTGCTTCCCCCCCCCCCCCCTACGGCGGCCAACCGTATGAAGCATGTATATGTGCGCGCAAGGACACACAGTCACTGAAAAGTAGTCCCCTCACCAAAAGGAATTACAGAATCAGGTTAAAATATATTCTGTGACATTGCCATCTTATAAACAGATTAAGATGTAGAAGAAACTTGACAAAATATATTTTATACATGTCATGTCAAAATAGATTTTATACATGTCTTGATCCTACATCCTGATGAAGCACAGATTAAGTGCTAATAGATGCTAATCTGGTTCAACTTGAAAGTAGTCATCGATTGCGGTTTTAAATTATATGGAAAACACATTTGATATTTTTAGGGCAAAACCTAGTTTTGGGTTGGTTTCCGCAATGTGTTGGAATTTTGTGTATGTTTGTTATCTTCTAATACTGATTATTTCGAAACAAAAATTAGAACTGATGTAAAATAAACATTTGTGTGAACTGAAGTGATTCAAATGAGATGTAATGCTACATAAATGCAAGTTGCAAGTTTTGTTTTGTAACTTTGAAAAAAAGTTTTCTCCATGCACCATTAGATATGCAAAAATCATTAAATAGCTAGATATAGATAGCTCAAATTGCATTCCTTACTTAAAACCAGAAAAGCATCTAATCTCGTTACTGGGAGGCCAGACACCGTTTGAAAAATTAAAATTGATGACTTTTTTTGTACCTTTCATATTCTATTTCTTATTTCAATTCTTGTGTTTGATGTTTTGTGTTTCGAAATTCGTGGTTACATCATTTCTTTTTTGTATTATTTGATCTCTGTAAGGCATAAGGATAATGTCTCAGTCTATATCGCCTGCTGCATTGGAAATAAAAAAATTAAAACCAGAAGAAATCAACATAATAAAGAAAATCTGTCGATACCTACCTTAACAAACTCAGGATTTTGCCGGCAGTTTTTCCAACCCCGACTAACAGCTTTCTGAAGAGGGTCGCAGAGAAAATTGTCCCACAGCGGGTTTTTCTTCAGCACCTGAGGGATGAAGTTTCTGCTGTTCAGCTTCATCGTGTCTGGAGTCTCTTGTTTCTCGAGCATGACCCTAATTATGTCGGTGGCAACAAGTCCAAGTGCGCTCTCTCGGAGTTGACCCTGGCAAAGTTCTGTGATTCGGCCCTCCAGGAAGTCGTTCCTGGCTTGGTGGAAGTAGTAGTTGAGAAAGTGGACATTGGTCTTTTCCTGTTAAAAAAAATAGATATTATATAGGCTAATTCCATGTAACTGTTGTGTAAGTCCCAATTGGTTAGGTTAGGTTTGAATTATCGTCGCACTTGAGCTACACGAGGGCTATTGGAGATGGACGCCATATTTTAGAACCACAGTCAAGTGACAAAGCGACAACTGAATAGGCACCCAACGCAACTGTTAAGGGCGACATGGTACGCAGCGTTAGGACTTTGAAGCATATTTAACGTGCACTTCCTTACACAGGGTATTATTCGTCGGACATTTTTGGCTGCACGGGCCGTTTATAGGTCGGCAGTTATTTTGCCGATGCCCGGACCCGAACTTGGGACCTTTTGCATGCTAGGCAAGTGCCTAACCGACTGGGCTCCCCAGCCCCCTAAGTCATAATTGAAAATTAAATAAATTTGAATTAGTGATAATCATTTTTTTTAAGTAAAAAAATTAAAATTTTTCTAATTAATAAATTTTATAGTATATAATCAGAATTATGGTTGCCTAAGACAAATTCTATTACAATATAAATTATAACAAAACATTTATTTCATAGTATTCTGAAACGTATGTATTTTAACTTACAAGTATTTTACGAAAAGCAAACTCTTTCTTACCCTGCAATCTCATCAAAAATTAGTTTTGAACAAACACAATCATAAACAATTCATGGAATTCATACAAGTTGGCTTCTGTCAGGGTTGGAAAAAAACATGTTTTTTTTAAATAAAACAAAAAAAAAAAATGTTTTTTTTGTTTTAAACGTGTTTTTTTTGTTTAAAACATGTTTTTTTTAACAATTAAATTTTGGTTATTGAACAAGTTGTTTAGGTTTAAAAAAACATGTTTTTTTTTGCATTTTGGTTTCCTATATTTACTTCCATCCCCAATAATTTTAGGCATATGCCTTACATCTTTATTTGTCGAAGAATCATTGGATGCAAGAAATCGTTCGATTATCTGGCGATTCGGTGTGTTCCTTTGATTAAATCGGATGGGCTAATAGAAGAATTTATAAACTAATAATGTAATACTAGTTTGTTTGGTATTATTTTAATGAACTAAAATTATGTACCACATTGATGATTAGCATAAATCTTACAAATTAGGGGCTATAGTAAATTAATGAATATTAACAAATGTCAGTAGTGTCCCATTTGGGACCTAAAGTATCACATACAAGGTTTACCATTCCATCAGGGTCTACTATTTATCACAATCTTAATCTTTAAGGTAATACAGCATGGTCATATATCCTTAAATAAAACCTATTTCCTTAAATGAACTGTATTTGGCCAATAAATTATAAAACATACAATAATTAATAAAATTGTTTTAAACATGTTTTTTATTACTATGTTTTAAACATGTTTAAAACATTTGTTTTAAACAAAATGTTTTAAACATAACAACCCTGCTTTTGATCATAAGAATTATCTGAATAATTAAGTTTCTGTGTTACTTCTTCAAGCTTTTAATTGAAAAGTAAACAAATTTACATTGTTTTTTTATTGAGAAATTAACGTAATAGGTAAAGCCATGTGCTTAAACGGCATCAAAAAGAGGCCAACCCTGTACAGAGAATTAAGTGAGCAAGAACAACAAAGATGACAGCTTGTTATATTGTGATATATGAAATTTCGGTAGTTAATTATTTTTTTAAATGAAGGATTAACAGCAGTCATTCATTTATTCATGCCTCTAGAAAATTGATGTTCAGAAGAGAAGCTATAAAATATTAAATTTGAATGGCGATCTTTGAAAGATTTCGCCTACGGATTTGTGTATCCTACTACACAGCAGCTGGATTTACTCATTGACGAATATGTTATTGAAGAAAACCCTATAAAAGATATGAAAAATAATAATTGTAGAAATGGCTCCAACAGTAAACAAACAGCAGTCCGTGCAATGTTTCCACACAAGCAGGGCCTGTTCTTCCATAAGGCCTGTCAGGCCCGGGCCTAGGGCCCCCACATTTTAGGGGTCCCTAAATTTCAAGTTCTATTAAACGAAATGCTATAAATTCCCAAACTATTGGTAAGTTTTAAAACAATCTGATACTCCACTTTGTTTTTTGCTCGACTTTGACAGAGAAGTTGACCAAATGCGATTATTTTTATCTATATTTTAAGTAAGCCAATCAAATTGTAGCAAAAATTTCATATGTGGGTCATATAGCACTACTATCATTACTGGAAATCTTAAAATTTTTCCCCGTAAAGGGCCCCTAAAATCTGTTGTGCCCATAGTCTGAGTTTTCCTAGAGCAGGCCCTGCACACAAGTATTACCAAATTGACCTGCAGGTGGCCCAAGCACCTACTCTTACAGTCTCTATACAAAAAAATTATTTTATTTAAAAGCAGAGGCTATATGCACGTCCACCGTTCATGCATTAGGTATACAGGTATTTACTGTGCATGATTAAGGGCAGGCTTGGAGTTACTGGAACCGTGTATACATTGCGTGCACAATCATAAAAGAATTAATACTTGAAAATTGAGATCACTCATTTTTTTTCTTTTTTATTCTTTCTCTAAAAAACCCCATAGTATCCAACAAGGGGCAGTATTGTAGGGAGCATTGACATCCTAAATACTTGATTTTAGCCTTGGGAATTTTGTTTTCTCTAAAAAACCACCATTTGAACTTTCATCACCATTTGTGATGAAAGTTCAAAAAATTATAAATTTAAATAATTCATGGAAATTTAAAAAATGCAAGTAACTTTTTCTGGACAAGTTTAAAACAATGATTTTCCAGGGTAAAATAAAACAGCTTATATAATAATTTGTTTTTAAAATTCAGCCAAGAGAGGGTTTTGAATCCGAGACCTGTATGTTACACTATTACTAAGCTACAACGGTGCGAGGAAATAGTGATAGGTGATAGTACTTGCAATGCTTGTACGGTGCCAGAGCACGTAGACACTCCGTTATTTTAAAGTGTGTTTGAAGTAGAAACACTGCTAATTGTTGATTAGAAAACAAACTAAACAATATCAACTTACTATGAGATCCTTTACACTGGGAGCTTTAAACCGCAGACGAAGATGCAGATACCACTGTTGGCCGTTTTTTACTTCGAATTCTTTGTTTAAAGGAAACCATAAAGAATCGGAAGGACTCCATAAACTAAAAAGATGTCGAGCGGCAGGACCAATTTTTAAATATTTACAGCTCTCGATAACCAGATCCTCTGCAATCAGAGAATCCTCAGCATTGAATGTTAAGGGCTCTTTCCCAGTATAAAATTCGACAGTGACAGCTCCAGCCATAGCTGAGGGAAATACTTAATAGCGATTAAGTATTAACAAAAGAAATATTTTTAAATGCGTTTTTTAGGAGAAAAATCATAAAGAATAGATTGCATTGGTACGTTAAATACCAAGTCGAAATTCAAACTGTTTTTGTACAAAACAGAGAAACGCAATTTGTTTCGTAAGTGGTTGGTTGGTTGGTTTGACATATATTTTCGGGCTTGTGTGCTTGGTCGCAAGGACCCGCTTATAAGCCATCGTCAAGTAGGACAACACAAGACACACACATACACATATGACAGATGTTGCCATCTGTCTCCACCTCCACAATTTAGACATGTCCCTGAAGGGGAGGGAAATTTTCTCCAGGAATCTGTACCCATGGTGAACTGCGCAATGACCGACCACAGGACTTTCGGACCCAACAGATTTTACGAGCACGTACTCCGCATATACTCGGTAGGTCTTCAGTGGCGACCGGGTCTCGAACTCTCAACCTTCTGATCTCAAGCTGAGACCCTTTGACCACTAGGCTCCCTACAGCCTTTTTGTAAGTGTTGGTAAACAAAAATTCCAGTTTGGTACAGAGATTGCCACACAAAAAGTACAAAATTAAAATAATTGTAAACAACACAAACCATTTTTGTTTTTAATCAAAGAATAACGTAGTACGTTTAGTCATCAGTCAATGAACAATTAATTTTTTATGAAAAGAAAATATTTAATGTAGCAGTTTTTTTTAGTACTCAAGTTTCTAAAGCAGGGCATACACGGAGGGACGGGACCATGGACAGGATATGTGAACCTTCACCAAACATCGCCACTTTTCCTCTCAGCCGTTACTGAAAGTATTGTCACTCGTAAGTGATTGGTGTGACGAATATCACGTGATCACACAAATCCAATGATTGAAGAGTGAAATTCCTTCAGCGCTGGCGATGTTTGGCGAAGGTTTAGGTGTCCCGTTAATGGTTCTCTCAATCCGTGTCTGCCAGGGTTTAAGAGGGACTGTCAGTCCTATACACGTAATGCTTTATTTTTCAAATCACAGGTTCTTGTAAAGTATTTTTTAAACGTATGATCTGTTTGCACCAGATACGCAAATAAGGATGAATGACAATTTAAAAAAGATTTGAAGGAACCATATCAATCAGTTTTTTAATTATTAATTTTTTTTAAAAGCTTCATTTTGAGAATCGTGGCGACATCTGTAGGACAACTTGGCTTAATTGATTAAAAAGATTTTTTATTAATGTAAATAATTCACTCATGCATTATCTTTGTATGTTAATACATAATTTAAATGATGCTTTTACATTTCAAGTACTTTTTATGACAAAAACGTTCATAACAAACGAGAATCTATGATTTTAAAATTTGATGACACACAAAAATAAATGTCGCCAAATCGTAGAATGAAAAAAAACGCCAATATCTAAAGAGTTCAAACTGTAAACCTAAACCACATGGAAAAGTGGGCGGAGCTCGTTATAAATCCAGTCAAAGAATTTCGCGCGCGACTTTTAAACTTGATTACTTTAGTTGTAGTGTAGGTTGGATACTATAAGCGATTTTGATAGATACAGCTGTGGAAAAAGTACCCACTAGTCATTATTTCGAACGCTAGTCATCCTATAGAATCGGACCTTTTTGACCTTGTGTTTATATAACATCATGAGTTAATTGCAGGACAAAAAAAAATGCATAAAGGACCGTCTTCATATTAAAAATGCTATTAACTTTCAAATTTCCAATGGCAGCACCCAATTTTAATAATTTAGAAATATTAAGAATCCTCATAAACCCTTAAATCTTAGTTTTTGTTACATTTGGCTGAATATTTGACGAGTTATTCAATCGAATCACTTGGTGACCTTTGGTTTACCATTTCTAAAATGACGGCCGTAGTCTGTGGGTTTATTGAAGGGAGAAAAATAAATGTTTATTTAAAGATCTTTAGGGAGGGGTCCTGGGATGTATAGTCAATGAAGATGATGCCCTGAAGTTATTTTTAGGATATTTTATAATCTTTTTTTAAATTCGAAGCATTTTTTAATAGAAAAGAAGGTATTGACATGTCAGTCTTCCCAAAGTGTCCCGTCTGTCTGTCCTTACTTCGGTGACGAAATCTGTTCTATCGATCAGATCTTAAGAATCATTTTTGTCATCGAAAGGTAGGACAGCAGGGACCTAACTTTCATACTTTTTGTTCTTCTGTTTGTACGTCCATACGGACATCTGTCATCGTGTCATGTCGACGAACGACCCATTAAAGTAGCATTGGAATTTAATTTTTAGTCATTTAAATTACTGTTGCCTCATCAGCAATATCACGAAAAACCTTAATTGAAATGTTACGGATTATTAATTTTTTCTTTGTAAATCGATTTGGAATGGCGTTATAAAAAATGTACCGCAATGTGATTTTTTTAATGTTTATAATATTTGTTTACTAAGAAAGTGGTTCACAGTGTTACTTTTTTTTGCTTAAAGAGCTAATTGGTATTAATTTACAATGACATTCCTTTAATTATCAGTGCAATTTGGAGTTTTTTCATGTTTATCATCGCTAAATGTTCTGGAAGTATCAGGTTTTTCAAATAATATAGTTATTGATTGTTATTTAATTATAAGAATCTCGTGTAATTTAAGGTGAGATTTTCAAAGCATTGCCAAAGATCACGGAAAGGATGCTACAGGATTTGACTCATTCAATTTTACATAATTATTCTTCAAACTGCAAATAAATTTAGTAAACTATAAAGATTATTTATTTAATTTGCGGAAGGAAAATAGTAATTATAGTAGCCAATTTTTAGAGTTGAAGATTCAAATTGTAACTGAATGCTGGGTTAGTCTATATTTGTTCTAAAGTTATAAATCTTGTGGGGAAGTGGTTATAAGTGGCAGTTAATGTTATTATAATACCCTTGCCTTTTGACGAGAATTTCATTCTAGTATTTAAGTAACTGCACATGTAGGCTTTTTAATTCTTTTAGAACTTCTCGAGCAATATTCAAGAACATGTGTCGTATGGTGGCAGAGTACTGAAAGTTTAATGTGCCAATCACGCAGTCCGACGCTATTTTAGAGGAATTGAAAAGTTTGCAAAACACACGTCCAGATTTCCCGGCTCCAAAGGTGTGCAATGTAGAAAGCTTCTTTCAGAACGAATGTACAGATTAGTGGCGGGAGTAAGGCTTTTTATAAAGAGACTCAGTGTCTAATTTACAAGAGCAACCGAGTGAACAAATTGACAAACTGTCACTAGCAATACAAAAGGTTCCTGCACATGTTTTTGGAGACCATAATTCCGCGTTTGTTTGTATCTTGCTGACCTTATTATTGCCTTTAAAACTGCTAATACGACATTGGGGCCATTATACATTGGGGTTTCTACTTTTGCATTAGTATGCCATTAGTTTTAACAAACATAAAGATTGCTACGCCAACAATTAAAGTACGGAACTAGATTTAAGGGATCATAGGAGTCTTAAAAATTGTGGAAAAAAGGTACTACAAAGCATAGTTTGATCTTTCATGTAATTTTTCAACTACTCAATATAAAAGTATAAATTTTTTATATGTAATTCTATAAGATTTACTTATTATAAAACAAATTTTAAAATTTATGAAACTTCAGCCAAAACTAAAATAAATGATAACAAACATAAAACCATTGGAACACATTGGGATTAGGCTTGCGAGCGAAATGTTGAGGTCAAATTTGAAGAAATGACCAAGAAAATGACTTTATATTGTACAAATATGTACAAACAAAGACTTACACCAAATTTTAAGCTCAATTTTAATTAGAAATTATTTTAAGAGCTTTTTTCTAAAACGTTTATAATTTGTTTTAAAAAAAAGCTTTTAAAATAATTTCTAACTAAAATTGAGCTCAGAATTTAGGTATAAGTCTTTGATTGTACATATTTGTACAATATAAAGTCATTTTCTTGGTCATTTCTTCAATTTTTGAACTCAAAATTAGGCGCGCAAGCCTAATCCCAATGTGTTCAAATAGTTTTAAGTTTGTTATCATTTATTTTAGTTTTGGCTAAAGTTTCATAAATTTTAAAATTTGTTTTATAATAAATAAATTTTATAGAATTTCATATAAAAAATTTACTAATATATGGAGTAGATAAAAAGTTACATAAAAGATTAAACTATGCTTTGTAGTACCCTCTTTGCACATTTTTAATCGTAGCGGTATCACATCTCGATAATTTTAAATAGAAAGATAATATATTAGTACGTGCAAACCAGAAAAGAAATTGTTTCCTGAAAGATCGTAAGATTTACAAAATAAATATAATTTATTAAGGGGTCACAGGAGTCTAAAAAAAATTTGCAAAGACGATACTACAAAGCATAGTTTGATCTTTCATGTCATTTTTTAACTACTCAATAAATGAGTATAATTTTTTTATATGTAATTCTACAGGATTCATTTATTATAAAACAAGTTTTAAAATTTATGAAACTTTAGCCAAAACTAAAATAAATGATATTAAACATGAAGCTATTTGAACACATTGTGATTAGGCTTGCGCGGCAAATTGTGAGGTCAAAATTGAAAAAATGACCAAGAAAATGACTTTATATTGTACAAATATATACAAACTAGGACTTATACCTAAATTCTCAGCTCAATTTTAATTAGAAATTATTTTAAGAACTTTTTTCTAAAAAATTTAATAAAAATTAAAAAATTTTGATTTTAAATTTTAAAAAAATAATTTCTTATTAAAATTGAGCTGAGAATTTAGGTATAAGTCCTAGTTTGTACATATTTGTACAATATAAAGTAATTTTCTTGGTCATTTTTTCAATTTTGACCCCACAATTTGCCGCGCAAGCCTAATCACAATGTGTTCAAATAGCTTCATGTTTAATATCATTTATTTTAGTTTTGTCTAAAGTTTCATAAATTTTAAAACTTGTTTTATAATAAATCAATCTTGTAGAATTACATATAAAAAAAATTATGCTTATACATTGAGTAGTTCAAAAATGACATGAAAGATCAAACTATGTTTTGTAGTACCGTCTTTGCACATTTTTAAGACTCCTATGACCCCTTAAACAAATAAAAAAAATTAAATGAAAGAGAAATAACCAAGCAACACAAATAATAAATTTCCAGAAATCGTCCCGGCTATCAAAAGTGTACGTGTACCGGAACCAGTATTCGTTAGTCTATCCCTGATTACAATCAAATGCTCCTTATCTTGTGATAAAATCTCTCCGTGCACCACTCCCCAGAAAGAGAAACGTATCCCCTTTTTTAAATCGCCAGACGTATCATTTGGCGAAAATTTGTAATGCCACCTGGTGAGTCAGAATCAAAATAAAGTTGGCTGATAAATCCTCTTAATTGTTAACAAAAGCAAAATCTTGCATTTGGGTAAGAACAATGTTAAACATTTTAATGTTTTATAAGAGAGAATCCTGGAAAATGAGTGTAAGATTTACGAGTTTTGGTGAGCAATGATTTTAAAATGAGTAAAGGGTGTGTTGTAGAAAATAAGAAAGCCAATCGAATGTTGGGATATATTTAATTTTATAATAAAATTTAATTATATGATATGTATTATTAATTTTAATGAATTTCTGTAAAATTCAAAACAAAAAAAAATGCCATTAATCCAAAGCTTACATATTTCAATTCAACAATACACTATGCTTATCCTTTGGAGAAATGTGCTTCTAAAATACGACGCCCGTCGCCAATAGCCCTCGTGTAGCTCTAGTGCGACGATAATTCAAACCTAACCTAACCTTTGGAGAAATAGGCTCCCGTTTTGCTTTCCTAGGAACGTACATGTTTGAATTTCGAAAAAAAGAACTCTTCTTGAATGACGCTTTCTGTACAAAAGAAATAAGATTCAAAAATATGGACACTCTTCTTGAAAAGGTTTGGGTTACGCGATACGTGAATTACAGAACAGTCAGTGAGGACTTCTTCCTTTTTAGATCGATATTAATACTTTTGCAACACATATTTTACATATTATCTTACATAAGATAATATGTAAAATATGTTTACAAAAGGGGGGTCTATGTTTTAATGGTCTCCCTTATGTCTTAAGAGCTTAAAGTTTATGACTGCTCTTCAATGCTGGTATTAGGTTGAATGGGAGAAAAAAATATTAACGGGTGCAGATTTAGAACTGTTGGTGAAGCAAATATATAAAATATTCGGCCCAGATAACCATTATTTGCAGAGACAAACATACATAGACAAGGCAAGACAATAGTTACAAAACAGACGAATTTTTATGAGTTTTTGAATTTTTGAATTTTTTTCACTTTTTTAACTTTTTTTCCACTTTTTTTTAAGAAATTTGTTTGGTTTTCAAGTTTTATAGTTTATATTAAAGTCGATGATTTCTTTTACTTAATTTTTCTCAACATACCCCGCTTCCTTGAAGGCTTTTAGGTCATAATTCTTAGCTTACACCGCTTCCTTGAAGGCATGTGGCACTGCTCAATTTAAGAGGATTTATCAGCCAACTTTATTTTGATTCTGACTCACCAGGTGGCATTACAAATTTTCGCCAAATGATACGTCTGGCGATTTAAAAAAGGGGATACGTTTCTCTTTCTGGGGAGTGGTGCACGGAGAGATTTTATCACAAGATAAGGAGCATTTGATTGTAATCAGGGATAGACTAACGAATACTGGTTCCGGTACACGTACACTTTTGATAGCCGGGACGATTTCTGGAAATTTATTATTTGTGTTGCTTGGTTATTTCTCTTTCATTTAATTTTTTTTTATTTGTTTAAGGGGTCATAGGAGTCTTAAAAATGTGCAAAGACGGTACTACAAAACATAGTTTGATCTTTCATGTCATTTTTGAACTACTCAATGTATAAGCATAATTTTTTTTATATGTAATTCTACAAGATTGATTTATTATAAAACAAGTTTTAAAATTTATGAAACTTTAGACAAAACTAAAATAAATGATATTAAACATGAAGCTATTTGAACACATTGTGATTAGGCTTGCGCGGCAAATTGTGGGGTCAAAATTGAAAAAATGACCAAGAAAATTACTTTATATTGTACAAATATGTACAAACTAGGACTTATACCTAAATTCTCAGCTCAATTTTAATAAGAAATTATTTTTTTAAAATTTAAAATCAAAATTTTTTAATTTTTATTAAATTTTTTAGAAAAAAGTTCTTAAAATAATTTCTAATTAAAATTGAGCTGAGAATTTAGGTATAAGTCCTAGTTTGTATATATTTGTACAATATAAAGTCATTTTCTTGGTCATTTTTTCAATTTTGACCTCACAATTTGCCGCGCAAGCCTAATCACAATGTGTTCAAATAGCTTCATGTTTAATATCATTTATTTTAGTTTTGGCTAAAGTTTCATAAATTTTAAAACTTGTTTTATAATAAATGAATCCTGTAGAATTACATATAAAAAAATTATACTCATTTATTGAGTAGTTAAAAAATGACATGAAAGATCAAACTATGCTTTGTAGTATCGTCTTTGCAAATTTTTTTTAGACTCCTGTGACCCCTTAATAAATTATATTTATTTTGTAAATCTTACGATCTTTCAGGAAACAATTTCTTTTCTGGTTTGCACGTACTAATATATTATCTTTCTATTTAAAATTATCGAGATGTGATACCGCTACGATTAAAAATGTGCAAAGAGGGTACTACAAAGCATAGTTTAATCTTTTATGTAACTTTTTATCTACTCCATATATTAGTAAATTTTTTATATGAAATTCTATAAAATTTATTTATTATGAAACAAATTTTAAAATTTATGAAACTTTAGCCAAAACTAAAATAAATGATAACAAACTTAAAACTATTTGAACACATTGGGATTAGGCTTGCGCGCCTAATTTTGAGTTCAAAAATTGAAGAAATGACCAAGAAAATGACTTTATATTGTACAAATATGTACAATCAAAGACTTATACCTAAATTCTGAGCTCAATTTTAGTTAGAAATTATTTTAAAAGCTTTTTTTTAAAACAAATTATAAACGTTTTAGAAAAAAGCTCTTAAAATAATTTCTAATTAAAATTGAGCTTAAAATTTGGTGTAAGTCTTTGTTTGTACATATTTGTACAATATAAAGTCATTTTCTTGGTCATTTCTTCAAATTTGACCTCAACATTTCGCTCGCAAGCCTAATCCCAATGTGTTCCAATGGTTTTATGTTTGTTATCATTTATTTTAGTTTTGGCTGAAGTTTCATAAATTTTAAAATTTGTTTTATAATAAGTAAATCTTATAGAATTACATATAAAAAATTTATACTTTTATATTGAGTAGTTGAAAAATTACATGAAAGATCAAACTATGCTTTGTAGTACCTTTTTTCCACAATTTTTAAGACTCCTATGATCCCTTAAATCTAGTTCCGTACTTTAATTGTTGGCGTAGCAATCTTTATGTTTGTTAAAACTAATGGCATACTAATGCAAAAGTAGAAACCCCAATGTATAATGGCCCCAATGTCGTATTAGCAGTTTTAAAGGCAATAATAAGGTCAGCAAGATACAAACAAACGCGGAATTATGGTCTCCAAAAACATGTGCAGGAACCTTTTGTATTGCTAGTGACAGTTTGTCAATTTGTTCACTCGGTTGCTCTTGTAAATTAGACACTGAGTCTCTTGATAAAAAGCCTTACTCCCGCCACTAATCTGTACATTCGTTCTGAAAGAAGCTTTCTACATTGCACACCTTTGGAGCCGGGAAATCTGGACGTGTGTTTTGCAAACTTTTCAATTCCTCTAAAATAGCGTCGGACTGCGTGATTGGCACATTAAACTTTCAGTACTCTGCCACCATACGACACATGTTCTTGAATATTGCTCGAGAAGTTCTAAAAGAATTAAAAAGCCTACATGTGCAGTTACTTAAATACTAGAATGAAATTCTCGTCAAAAGGCAAGGGTATTATAATAACATTAACTGCCACTTATAACCACTTCCCCACAAGATTTATAACTTTAGAACAAATATAGACTAACCCAGCATTCAGTTACAATTTGAATCTTCAACTCTAAAAATTGGCTACTATAATTACTATTTTCCTTCCGCAAATTAAATAAATAATCTTTATAGTTTACTAAATTTATTTGCAGTTTGAAGAATAATTATGTAAAATTGAATGAGTCAAATCCTGTAGCATCCTTTCCGTGATCTTTGGCAATGCTTTGAAAATCTCACCTTAAATTACACGAGATTCTTATAATTAAATAACAATCAATAACTATATTATTTGAAAAACCTGATACTTCCAGAACATTTAGCGATGATAAACATGAAAAAACTCCAAATTGCACTGATAATTAAAGGAATGTCATTGTAAATTAATACCAATTAGCTCTTTAAGCAAAAAAAAGTAACACTGTGAACCACTTTCTTAGTAAACAAATATTATAAACATTAAAAAAATCACATTGCGGTACATTTTTTATAACGCCATTCCAAATCGATTTACAAAGAAAAAATTAATAATCCGTAACATTTCAATTAAGGTTTTTCGTGATATTGCTGATGAGGCAACAGTAATTTAAATGACTAAAAATTAAATTCCAATGCTACTTTAATGGGTCGTTCGTCGACATGACACGATGACAGATGTCCGTATGGACGTACAAACAGAAGAACAAAAAGTATGAAAGTTAGGTCCCTGCTGTCCTACCTTTCGATGACAAAAATGATTCTTAAGATCTGATCGATAGAACAGATTTCGTCACCGAAGTAAGGACAGACAGACGGGACACTTTGGGAAGACTGACATGTCAATACCTTCTTTTCTATTAAAAAATGCTTCGAATTTAAAAAAAGATTATAAAATATCCTAAAAATAACTTCAGGGCATCATCTTCATTGACTATACATCCCAGGACCCCTCCCTAAAGATCTTTAAATAAACATTTATTTTTCTCCCTTCAATAAACCCACAGACTACGGCCGTCATTTTAGAAATGGTAAACCAAAGGTCACCAAGTGATTCGATTGAATAACTCGTCAAATATTCAGCCAAATGTAACAAAAACTAAGATTTAAGGGTTTATGAGGATTCTTAATATTTCTAAATTATTAAAATTGGGTGCTGCCATTGGAAATTTGAAAGTTAATAGCATTTTTAATATGAAGACGGTCCTTTATGCATTTTTTTTTGTCCTGCAATTAACTCATGATGTTATATAAACACAAGGTCAAAAAGGTCCGATTCTATAGGATGACTAGCGTTCGAAATAATGACTAGTGGGTACTTTTTCCACAGCTGTATCTATCAAAATCGCTTATAGTATCCAACCTACACTACAACTAAAGTAATCAAGTTTAAAAGTCGCGCGCGAAATTCTTTGACTGGATTTATAACGAGCTCCGCCCACTTTTCCATGTGGTTTAGGTTTACAGTTTGAACTCTTTAGATATTGGCGTTTTTTTCATTCTACGATTTGGCGACATTTATTTTTGTGTGTCATCAAATTTTAAAATCATAGATTCTCGTTTGTTATGAACGTTTTTGTCATAAAAAGTACTTGAAATGTAAAAGCATCATTTAAATTATGTATTAACATACAAAGATAATGCATGAGTGAATTATTTACATTAATAAAAAATCTTTTTAATCAATTAAGCCAAGTTGTCCTACAGATGTCGCCACGATTCTCAAAATGAAGCTTTTAAAAAAAATTAATAATTAAAAAACTGATTGATATGGTTCCTTCAAATCTTTTTTAAATTGTCATTCATCCTTATTTGCGTATCTGGTGCAAACAGATCATACGTTTAAAAAATACTTTACAAGAACCTGTGATTTGAAAAATAAAGCATTACGTGTATAGGACTGACAGTCCCTCTTAACAACGTGTGCCCCACCTTGTATCCCATTCAGTAATTAAAATGAAAGTGTTTTTTCTTAATTACAAAATTTACATGTAATATAAGTTGGTTGGTTTGACATATATTTTCAGGCTTGTGTGCTTGGTCGCAAGGACCCGCTTATAAACCATCGTCAAGTAGGACGACACAAGACGCACACATACACAAATGACAGATGCTGCCATCTGTCGCCACCTCCACAATTTAGACATGTCCCTGAAGGGGAGGGAAATTTTCTCCAGGAACCTGTACCCATGGTGAACTGCGCAATGACCGACCACAGGACTTTCGGACCCAACAGATTTTACGAGCACGTACTCCGCATATACTCGGTAGGTCTTCAGTGGCGACCGGGTCTCGAACTCTCAACCTTCTGATCTCAAGTCCGAGATCCTTGACCACTAGGCTCCCTACAGCCCCGTAATATAAGAGTTTTTGATGTAATAAAAAAGAATATGTTCTGCTAAATAAAAGTACCGTTTTTTTTTTTTAAGTTTTAAATATCTTTCTAAGTCAATCATTGTTTAATAGGTAATTGTCAGTATTTGTACAGTGTTCGCTGACACATTTTTAATTTATTGTTCAGATAACATAAACTATTGTGATATTCATGTATTTATAAATACTAGTTAAGTGATCATTTGACAACTTCATATTGTGCAGATATATATTTGTAGAAAAAATGTTTTTTTTAATAGTAATGTAAGTTATTGGTAACTGTAGTTGGTATAAGTAACTTTTCTAATTGTGCAATCTAATTTAATCTTTATTAAAGCATTTTTGGAAATATTAGAGGGATTCGAAGAGTACGATGTTAGGTGATTTTTGTTTATTTTTACTCCGCTAACTTTGAACTTGAACAATCTAAGTTGCCCAAGAGTGCCAATCTGGCACTCCACATATGAAGAGTATACGGGACAACCGCTTGATTTATTAGGAGTATTCCCTTAATTGTGTCTGCTTGGCGGACATTGGCGACAGGAAACCGGTTTTTCTTTCGGTTCTTCATTCGTGGTACAAACGTGTGACTCATGTCCACTGATCTCTGGCGGGAATCAGGGTTGCCGCGAAAGAAAAACAAAGCTAATAACCGGCTTCTTTACACCAGTTTAGGCGATTAACTAGTTATCATCGCCAAAGAGGCCTATCGAGGAAAGCATTCTATGAAATCAAGCGGTTTTTCCCTTGTACTCTTCATTTTATTGTAGTTCAGTATATCAAATAATAAAAAACTCAGGATTATGTAAATGTTTTGGAAAATTTCCAACACCTGCTACAAAATAGCAATTTGCTGCTGATACGGTGTTTATAAACAGTTTGATGTAACGTTTTGTTGTTTACACTCTTAAAACAAAAGAGTGAAATCCACTCCAGTTTTAGAAGTGCATTTTCGACACCGTAAAGGCATGCATATTAGCTCAGACACTGAGTTAAAATCACTCGTTTGAAGTGATCCTGTCGGAGGTTTAACACACAAAGGATCCACTCCAAAAGGAGAAGTGCATTTTCCAGTCTGGAGGAGTGAAATTCACTCAGACTGAGTAAAATAAGGAGTGTTTGTTTTAAGAGTGTAGATTTAAATGTCTGTTAGATGAAATAAAACAACACCATTAACGAAACAAATTTTATTTAAAAAAACAAGAAAATGACATTTATTGAATACCACTTATCAGCACTGATGATAAATTTGAATCAAGTGGCATTCAATGAAACTACGTACACCGAGAAACGTGGAAGAGTAAAGAATAAATTCAAGTAATGTGTTCAAACATTAGCTGCTCATCATGGGAAAAAAAATCGATTCTTCGCTGAAATAAACATAGCAAGATTAAAATGTTTTCAATTAATTTCATATGCAAAAAAAATCTTTTCCATGGCAATAATCGATACCAAATTAAAGAGCCGCCCCGGTGGCTGAATGGTTAGTGTACTAGCCTTTGGAGCTGCTGGGGTATTTCTTTGAGGGCAGTGCTTTATCTGCCCTCAACTTATTAGTTACATCTGATTATAAGTAATGATGTATGAAATAGGAGGTAAATTTAAATGATAAAATATCGTCAAACAAATTCAGCTCATTGAGATTAGAGGACAATGTAAATCGTAAAAAAAAATCGAATAAAAAGTACTTCAAATATTAAAAAAATGCAAAATTTTATGCCCACTTAAAAAGCATCATTAATAATTTTTATTAGAATTAAATCACTATTGCCATTAACAATCGCTCAAAAAAGTTCCTTTATTTTAAATAATAAACTAAAAGAAATTTACTTTAGCGACATAAATCAGTTAGAAATATCGTCATATATATTTCACATAGAGATTCTTTGCTTGTATGCTGATATGAAATGTATTGCTTCTATTTGAAAGCTGGGAATATGCATATCTATCCTTTGAAATATACATTCTTTTTGCAAACGATAATTATATAATTTTTGAAAGAAAATAAATGAAACTAGCCAAATGTGAGTGTAAATGTTTAATATAGAATTAATTATGTGTTTGGCGCCTTTTTCCCTGTTGAACACAATATTGCTGTGTGGAAGCGGGTTAAGTGACATATCCTGTTATAAACCTAATTGTTTGCTTTAAATATGCTGCTATACAACATCAAATCTTGCTATGTTTACTTTTCGCTTCACAAACTTGTTGATCTTGAAAATAAAATGTTTACAAATGATTTTCTAATACATTCTACACCATATATATATGAAATACACTTTATATTTATACACATTTAAACATCCACTTTTGTTTAAAGTCTGGAGCAGGACATAACTCTATTTTAACAGCCATTCTTATAAAATAGAATGCAATCTTTTAAAGAAGAACGTATACAAAATCACAGTTTCATCTTTCGATATATATATCTCACTCTTTTTCCATCACTTGGTGTCTGCTAACATTTATACATTCCCCTTTACTGGTCCTTTTTTTTTTGTTTCAACCATTATATCATCTCTCTCAGGAAGTAATTTTTTTGTAACAGCAATTACAAAATATTATCTTACACACATTTTTAAGTCTCATGCCAAGGTGTTTTTTTCATTTCAAATTAAAAAACAATAACTTTAGTAATATCACGACAGTTAACTTTTCATTAACATAGCACCTAAATATAATAACATACCTATCACTAGTTCGATATGCAGAAATAATCTCCAAAATCATCTTTTGTTGAGGAAATTCCACAAATACAAAATTAACAGAGCAGAGTTTTAAAAAGATTTGTCTAAATTAAATAAATTTCTAATAGTAATTAATTTGTAATTAAAATTTGTGAACTATATAAAGCAATAAAATCTTATAATGTTACAAATAAATGAACTATTTGAGCCAAAGGTATCGAATATTCGATAGTAGGTTTTTAAATTACTTATATCATTAACTGTCTGATATATTAATTCGCTTCCATTTTTTAGCCCTTGCAATTTCCTGTCACTTTCAAGCCTTCCTTATGAAGTGTTTTATTTAAGCATTGTAAAATGTACTTGAAAAAGTTGTGTTAGAGTATAGACTAATATCAACTAAAACATACAATTTGAAGATGACGTATGTCTTTATCCACAATTCGAGTAGGCCTGCTAAACATAATTTAAGTAAAAATATCAACCTAAAGACTAGACATTTAGGATTTAAGATGGTGATTAATATACAAGAAAAAGTATAGTAAATGGTCTCTGAATACGTTACAACAACTTGTTGTAATTGGTCTATTCCTTCTAATTTTTTGCTATATATGCCACAGATGTATAGTTCTTTACTATCTCACTTATTTAAAACTTTAGCAAATATAATCAAAATATCTGTGTTAACCATTTTCAGTTGGGCTGTGGCTATACCATCTGTAGACTATATACCATCTAATACGAATCTTACCTTACGTTTAAAAAAATACAAGTGAAAGAGAGAATGAGTTAAAACATCTTATGATGTATCTTATTTCGTCACTAAATTTCCCACATGTTTTTTCAGTTTGCACAACGTATCAGACTTACTGTACGGTAACCCTTGGAACGATTTTTTTTTAGAGTTGGCGATAAATAATCTTTTGCGGCAGCCTGTCTGACATCAACTGAGGATTCGAATTCTTTGACTTAACAATGAGGATGTTTTCCGGCAACCCTATCTGACCATTGTTTTTTAGCGCAGTATAGGGAGCGTGACGTCAAAAATCGCCAGAATACGGACTTTTGGCGCAATTTTGAAAAGCTCGCCAATGGTTACAGTACAGTAAATCTGATCCGTTGTGCAAATTGAGATAGCACATGTGGTAACTTCAGTGACGATTTGTAGTTTTTATTTTGAAGACTCATAAAAACTATGTTAAACATATTGTCACAGCCTACATGAAATGGTATGCAAGCTCAATAAAATTATACTTCTAGACTTGATAATGGGCTCGTATTAAACCTAACTAATAGACGATTATGTTTTATAGAAATTGATCTGCTATCTTTACTAAATCAAGCAATCATATTCAGGGCCTGTTCTAGAAAAACTCGGACTATAGGCACAACCTATTTCGGCCCCCCCCCCCATTTACGAAAAATATTATGTATGATTTCCAGTAATGATGGTGCTCTATGGCCTATGTATCAAATTTTTGCTGATATTTTATGGGCTTCCTTACACTCTTAAAACAAAAGAGTGAAATCCACTCATATAGGAGAAGTGCATTTTCGACACAGGAAAGGAGTGAAAATGAACTCAGACTGAGTTAAAATTACTCGCTTGGAGTGATCCTGTCGGAGTTTTAACTAAACAAAAGAGTGAAATCCACTGCAAAAAGATAAGCGCATTTTCGATACAGAAAAGAGTGAAAATTATAATTCCTTAATTCACTCACCTTAAAAATCACCTTAGGTCAATTTCTCAGCCGAAATCAAGCAAAAAACAAAGCGGAGTACCAGATTTGTTTAGTTTACTAATATTTTGGAGATTTACAGCATTTAGCATAACAGAATCTGAAATTTATAGGCCCCCTAAAATTTGGTTGCCCTAGGCCCGGGCCTTATGGAAGAACAGGCCCTGATCATATTTTTAGAATTGTTAAGTTTCTCTTAAATGATAAAGATTCGACATTTTTTTTATATTTAATTTAAAAAAAAAAGGATTGATGTAATGCATCAAAATTACATAAAATAAACCTGAAATTATTTAGATAAAAAAGTTAATTCATTTTTTTTTTTGATATAATGCACCCTTATATTTTAGTCGAATAAAGTAGGTTTAAGAAAATAAATAAATAATGGTTAATATAGGAACTACTAAAAAACTAGTCATATTGGGACATGAACTGTAGAATTTCTATCCTGTTTTGAAAATCCATCAAATTTAGATTAGTTTAAGTTTATTAAATTAGGCCTACACACAACTTTTTGAACATTTTTAATATTATAGAAGGACAGTTTTTTAAAAAAGTTTTTTTTTATTAAGAACATTAATTTGAATTATGGAAAAAACTTGACTTTAAGTACTATATTTGTATTGTAGGACTTAATTGAATTACATGAGTATTTTTTGGTTCTATAAAGACGTAAGCCCTACCCTAAAATATGCAAAAATACAAAAGTCTAAAACTCTCACCTTTACAATAACACGGTTTAATTCTATTTTATAGCGGAAGTAAAAATCTTCAATATATTTTATAAACATCTGTCACTTATCCTTATAAATATAAGATTCTCTTATAAACAAGCTTTCTTGTCTCAAGGACCTAAAGACCAATCACGTTCAAGCTAAACAAACTTCTACCCCCCCTTCCAAAAGTGACGATTCATTTTAAGCAAAAACATGTTTAACCCTTTCATTCCCAGTGATGCCGTTTGGCATCATCGTTTTTCTGTTCATCTCGCCAAATTATTAACTAGAACTCGCCAAATTGGCAAAATGTTTTTTTATAAATAATTTATAAGCTGGTTGTTTGTTTGAATGTCATTGTATAATTGTATAATGGGTGTTTGTAGCTATATCTATTTCCTCGCCAAATTATTTCCCAAAAAGCGCCTAATGAGTTAAAAGGTTTTATGTATTCATGAGGGAATTGTGATGACATTTATGAGTGCATTTTACAGCGTATTTTTGATTTTGGAATTTTAAAGTAATGAAACGGTGTTTTATACTTGATAACGAGCGAGAAGAATAACTTTAGTTTATGATCCTATAACAGGTTATATGGTACACAGACTTGGATCGATATGATGTTTTTTTAATCCGTGCGAAGTACGGGTATAAATTTGCTAGTAAATAATAAAAATATTATATGGCTGACATCTATTGGGATTAACAATTTTTTTAATAGAAAAAAGATTTGAAGAATTAAATTATGTGTTTTTTGATATTATAAATGGCTATAGACGATCAGACAAAAAAAAATCCAAAATGATGTCATATTGTCATTGGGACTCTGAAAGGGCATTTAAAGTCAATTAATAACTTAAGCAGAGCCTTAGCAAGTGCGTGTGTGGAAGGGAGGAGGGTGTATAAATGAAAATGTAGCTTTTCGTGTAATTTAGCTTGTCTACATAAATTATTCAAGACAGAGGTTATCATGTGTATCAGATTTTGTTTATTTAGACAAATTTAGGAAAACAAACAAAGGTCCATTTATTTAAATTACTGGGCATGACTGGGTTGAAGATGCCTTGCATGGAAAGGAATCGTTACTTTTGGAACACTCTTGTATTTGAAATTGTGAAATAAAATTTTTTTAAGCACATTAAATGTCATTATTTACAATGAAATTTACCTATCACCAGGTAGTGTTGAACAATTCCGATTACTGCTAGTTTAAAACAATATTTAAAAAATATATATTTGAAATAGAGCTCAATCAAAGCAAGGGGAAACGGGAACTTTTCTTTAATTTGGTTCATCGTTCAAAGGTTAAGACTTATTTACCGCGTTTCATAATTTAAAGTATTGTGGTCAAGGTACGACGCGACGATACAAATTATCTTTTAAACGAAGAAAATGATTTCTATGAAGATAGATAAAAACTTCTATTTTAAACAAAAAGAAGTGGCTAACTGAAAAGCGGATATATTTACTTTTCATGATAGAAAAATTGCGAATTCTTAGTGAATTAGAATATATGTTTTATGGCTTTAATAATAATTAAATCATGAATTATGTATACTGAATAATAAATCATGTAAATATAAATATGACAATTAGTATGACGACATATTTACAAGGAAACGTTTTACAGTATGATCATATGAGAATTATGATCAGTAGCTTACATAAGTGATGTTTTTTTTTTATTATTTACAAAAGAAAATTTTCTAAGAAAAACTATTTAACGAAAGTGATTATTTTTTTTACCTAAATTAATTGTGGGAAATTTGAGTCAGAAGATGAAGTAACAATATGAAGTTTATTGGTACATTTTTAATTCGTCATGGGTGAGTGCAATTTTTTTTAAATAATTATTTAGGAAAAATAAAAATAATTTTGATTAAACGCAAATAAAAGTAATATAAAAAAAATTAATTTTAGTGATATTGGAGCTCCAGTTTAATAATAAATAAAACATAAAAACTCACAATTTCACAAAAGCATTATATACAGTTTTACGCAAACACACGCTTTCAATTTTTAGAAAACTAAAATGTTAATGTTTTGGGAAGTTATGAATGATTCGCCTTTTAGGGAAGACCCATTATTTGTACTTGAATTGTACATGACACATACGGAACATTATACAGATGAAATACGTTTCGATAGAATTAAAATAGTAGGATTTTTTTAGGGGAGGGGGGGGGGTACAAGTATTGTAACATTTGTTTTTGAAAAAAAAAATGAAGTTGTTGATATTAATTTTTTCACCTCATTGTTAAGAAAAATTAAAATTGTTGATGTCTTGGATTCATTCATATAAAAATAAAATAGGCCAATTAACCCTTTCCCTACTCAACGACGGCCGTCCGACTGGGATTCGATAATGATATTCCTATCACATATTACGAGGAAACAAAAATCCTTCGAAGCAAAGGGGTTTAAGTTTAGAATAGAATAATGAATATTTTTTTTGTGTCATTCTTCATGGAAGCAAACACTGATATTTTTATTTTATATTTTACAATTACCACAATATAACTGAAATTATAAATCCGAAATTTCAGAATGCATCATTAAATATTGAAGTTAATAATGTTTTGCAAAGGTTAATTTTTGAATCCCTTGTTTATTTTTTGATATTAGCATGTAAGTTCGCAACATTCGCCTTAAACTTCTTAATTATATAATCTGGTAATATGCCTCTTTACTTATGCACATAAGTGTTTAGTAAATTTCAAATTTCTCACTTACAAAAACAATGAATGAATTTGAGATATGCACTAGATTCTACATACTGTTGACAAAAACATATTCATGTAGATATAATATTAACTCATACAAATAACTACAGTTATGTATCGCATTGCATGGCACACTAACATCTTATAACATATGAAGAGTACACGGGAAGAACCACCTGATTTTTTAGGAGTCTTACCTTATGTGTTTGTTTGGCGGACATTGACGACAGGAAACCGGTTTTTTCGTTGGTTCTTCATTTGCGGTACAAACGTGTCACTTGGTTCTACTGATCTCTGGCGTGAATCCGCCACGAAAGTTAAACAAAGCGAGTAACCTGTTTCTTTACAACAGTTTAGGCGATTTTTCGCTATCATCCCCAAAGAGGCTATTAAGGAAAGCCTTCTACGAAATCAAGTGGTTCTTCCCGTACTCTTCATATTTCTAAGGAACTGAGAACTAAACATTTTATACGTTAGTTGAATTTTTTTTAAAATTTTAAGTGAAATTCACAAGCTTGGTGTATTTAAAAAGTTATGTATTAGAATGAACTTTAAATAAAATACTTAATATTCTATACATTTATTTAGATTTAAGGTAACAAATGTCGAATGACATTGGTCAATTGTCTACTGTTAACTAATACTATTGTTAAACTATAACCATTTAAGAAATATTAACCATTACGAAAAATATACAGGTTGTTTAATATTATATTATCAGTCTTTATTTAAAACTAATATACGTAATATCAAAATATGCCTAAAAAAAGTGCAATGCCATAAGGCCAATGCGCAATGCTAAGCGAGACTTAAAGTGTACCCTAAATAATTATCTGAACTATATTTATTTATTTTCTGTAATTAAAGTATTCTCTAATTTTTATTAAAAAACATTCTTTTTGTTAATAAAATAGATAAACAAACTATTCATACAATTTATATAAGTATACAATTTTAAACGGAGGGACCTTATTCGTTGTATGCGCATACTTTTTTTTATAATTAAACTTTCCATGTAATCATGAGACGTTTTCTAAAAACTGCAATATCAAATAATACCGTTAATATGCAACCAACGTAAGTTTATGGTGTTTTTTTTTGGGGGGGGGGGGAAGGGGATTTACACTTAAAAGAAGAAAGTCTATTTAGTGCTATAATAGCGGTCATTTCTTCCAAAAAATGTTTCGTCAAGTATAGTATCTGATAACAGTAGAATTATTTTTTTGAGACTATAGTTTTACCTCATATAAAAAATTAATGCTTTCAACACTAAAATAAATATCATATATAACAATAATAATCTGACAATGTAAGTTGTTAGGAATAATATTTATGATAATTCTTTCTAACAGTGATATAATTTTAATATTTTAAACTTCGTCATAATTATACAAAATAAAACACATCTAGGACATTATACCTCCATACGTTTAACAAATTAAATACTATTATTTTTCCAACACTAAGCACATGGCTTGTAGGCACTCCTGACTTCCTTTGTTACACACATTACTTTGTTACACCATTCTCCTTACACACAACAACAAGCACATGTCTGGCTTCAATCTTAAATTCATGCACTATTGGATATGAGTATAAATATAATCACAACGCATTCCTATTTGAAAAGTAAAGGGAAAAAACTCCTTCATCGACTCGGAATCAGTCCGCATTGAGGTGGTAGTGGAGATCGGAAACAGGTTTCTCCCTTGGTTCTTCTCCCGCAGTTCAAGCTTCGGACTAGCGTTTGGCACTAATTTCAATCATAGGGATAGTAAACCCGTTCGCCTAGTGATAAGAACCAAGGCAAAACTGTTTTTTTTTACATCAGTTTAGTCGATGACTCGAAATCTTCGCCACAAGCAGATCTGATACAGACAGATTCCCAGTGGATGAAGGGGTACTTTCCTTGTACTCTTCATTAAACTCTGTCATCGAAATATATTTAAAATAAAATTAAGTACACATTCTCATAACAGGTATTAGTACTAATTTAAATTATTAAAAAAATACTTAATGAAGTTGCTTAGTTAACTTTCTGGTGACTTTACTTGCATTCCTTAACTAACATTTCTGGTTAGTTTTACGTAACGGTAAAACTGTTATGAGTAAGTAAGTTGAAATTTGTTTACAAGAAACCATAAAGGCAAAAAAAATGTATTTTTATGTCCTGAAATCTATCAGTTTCGGAGTTTACACACAAGTTAAGTGCCAAACGAATGTTTTTTTTTAAACTTTTTTTTTCTCACAAACCTTTTCTTGAAAAATGACACTTTTTTATATACAACAATTTTCACAAAAAATTCTAGATCTAGTGTTTCATGTACCCAAACAAAATAAAATTGATAATTTTTCAGCATTAATAACGAACTTAACTTAATTTTTAATGAATTAGGGCAAGAATGTATGCATAGCATATCAGTAATCAAATAAGATATAAATTTTCTTCAAACTGAAAATCGATAATGAAAAATATTCCCCACCCCCCCCCCCAAAAAAAAAAAAATAATAAAGAAAGAAACCTACTGACGCAAATACCAAAACAGGATTTTCACTAATTTAAAAAAACAACAACTTTAAAACAGAAAGCTCGTCAATTTTTTTTTGCCAAAATTATGTATCGCCAAAACAAAAGTACGTCAATTTTATATACCTATAATAGAAAAAGAGAAATTGTAACACCAATAATTGTAACGGCCCAAATCTCGTTAAAGCAATTGTTCACCAAGACTTTGTCGCACAATGACTTAAAAAATGACACTCACATAAAATCCCATTCAGACAATATGTTCTTTCTAATAAATATCTATATAATAGTAACAAAACAAAAAATCACTACAATATAGAGTTCAATTAACGAATAGGTAGTCGCACATTACGAATTGTTTGACAGCAAACAATAAATAGGAAGTAGAGAAAAAACATTACATCAAACAACCATACATTCATGTTAACATGTCGCCAAGACGTAAAATTTGGCCAAATAAATAATCGCGCTGATATCGCGGAAAATGCAGGCAAGATAAAATGTCGCTAGCCGCAAAAAAAAAAAACGTAAAATTTGGCCAAATAAATAATCGCGCTGATATCGCGGAAAATGCAGGCAAAATAAAATGTCGCTAGCCGCAAAAAAAAACGTAAAATTTGGCCAAATAAATAATCGCGCTGATATCGCGGAAAATGGAGGCAAGATAAAATGTCGCTAGCCGCAAAAAGAAAAAAAAATCAAAGCAGAAGTC
The DNA here is from genome assembly GCA_023701765.1 of Hylyphantes graminicola. Lineage (NCBI taxonomy): Eukaryota > Metazoa > Arthropoda > Arachnida > Araneae > Linyphiidae > Hylyphantes > Hylyphantes graminicola. The sequence goes on along the minus strand of CM043111.1, from coordinate 73,392,869 downwards.
TCACCAAAAACAAAAGTTCGCAAAGACTTCCACTTAAAAAAATACTATACAAAAACCGACCTTAAGTTTGCAGCAGAAAAATGTACTAGGCGGAGGAAACTGCGTAAACAACGCTGCTGGCGCCGAAATTTCACCTGCTCCTATTGGTTGCTCCTTTGACCCAGATATTCGTGCGTCCTGTTACGTCAAAATTAAAGTAAAAAATAATTAAAATTACACTCTAACTGAAGCTAAACTAATAGAAATAATAAATGTTGATCTTGAAATAACAAATAAATTTGTTTATTGAATGGGAAATACCTTTTGTATTCGATTCTCGCACTCGAAAATGAAAACTATTTACCATTTTCCTCGTAGAACATTTGTATACTGCAAACTTAAGGTCGGTTTTGGTGTAAGGTAGAAATCTTGCCAAAACGTAAACAAATGTTCGCCAGGACTCCCACCTATAACAAAAAGTGAGGCTAGAAATATGATTAAAATAAAAGTTCGCCATGACTTTGACCACTGCGAAAAAAAAAACCTCATCATCCGTTCTAAAATCTCACCATTACAACAGAACACAAACCATCGGCAGATTTAGTTCATTCCCCAAGCGGGTAATAGCACGACATGATTCCGTACTAGAGTAGCAGCCAGCAGGCGATGAAGACGATGTAGGGGAAAACCAGGACCCATGGCTAGTCCGATGATGGATATGATAACGAAGAGCACCATCAGTAAGATAAATTATAAAAGATATCGTAATAAATTATATAAAATGTAACGGAATGGTAAGGACTAAAGAAAAAAAAATACCACCTGCGCGAAAAAGAAACCCAAAAAAGATTTCTACCTTAAAAAGTATTAAATTAAAAATCGCGCCAAAACGACTTCCATCTTAAAAAAATGTCAAGATAAAAAATCTCGCCAAAACAATGGTTCTCAATGACTTCTAACTTGAAAGTCAAATTAAAGGTCGCCAAGATTTTCGATTTAACAAAAGTGATCCTGGAAATCTCGTCAAAATAAAAAGTTCTTCAAGACTTTCAACTAAGTTTACATACATGTAGAAATCTCGCCGCAACAATGATTTAATAATGTTTGAATCAATGTTTAAATCGCACCAAACAAAAGTTCTCTAAGGTTTTCCCTTTACAAAAAGGTGATCCTGAAAACTCGTTAAAACAAAAAGTTCGCTACCTCAAATTACATCCATGTAGATATATCGCTGCAACAAAAGTTACGCCATGACACAGATTTAATAATGTTTGAGTCAAAGTTGAAATCGCATAAAAAAACGTTATTCAAGATCTTCACCTAAAAAAAGGTGATCCTGTAAATCACGTTAAAACAAAAAAAAATTCGTCAAGACTTTCAACTAAAATAACATTCAATAATGGAAATCTCGTCACAAAAAAAATATAAGTTCGCCATGACATTAACATAATAATGAATCTATAAATCGCACCAAAACAAAAGTTCTCCAAGATTTTCACCTTATAAAAAGGTGATCCTGGATATCTCGTTAAAACAAAAAAAATCACTAAGACTTCCACTTAAAATGACATGCATGTGGAAATCTCGTCACAACAAAAGTTCTCCAATATTTTCACCTTATAAAAAGGTGATCCTGGATATCTCGTTAAAACAAAAAAAAAATCACTAAGACTTCCACTTAAAAATGACATGCATGTGGAAATCTCGTCACAACAAAAGTTCATCGTCAGTTTATAGAAACCACGACATTTCTCACATCCACTCACATACAACGACAGATCTTATAATCTCGCCAAGAAGACCTTCTTCTTCACACAGATTTTTTTCATTTTCCAAGTAAGTCGTCGCAAGAGACGACGCCGTACTCGAGCATCAGAGAGCAGGCGATAAAGACGAAGTACAGGAAGAACATGACTCCTGCGAGGCCGACGTTCATCTTCCACTTGAAGGCTGCAATGGAGATGATGACAAAGAGCAGCATCAGGAAGAGCAGGAGCAAAGAGCAGGCCATTCCGGAGGAGCTCACATGAACAGGACCGAAGATGAGGGTCGAGATGAACCATGGCAAGGGCAGCCTGCAAAAAATCATTTATTACTGTTCAGAGCAGTCATTTTATTCATTACTATTCAGAGCAGATCATTCATTACTGTTCAGAGCAGAGAATTCATTTATTACTGTTCAGAGCAGTCATTTTATACTGTTAAAAATTTTGGTTTAAAATTGTACTGACATCTTGGAACTTTCTATCTACCACCATTATTTTGAGCGTAAATTTACCAATTTTAGGTTAAAATACAAACTTTAATAAGCCGCAAAAGTGTTGACTCAACGCTCCAAATAGTGGTGGCAGCTACAAAGTTCTGTGTCCAATCTTTAGCCAAATTTTTAACGGTGTAGGGGGAGTTCATATGTCAAATTATACAGTTTTTTATTATTTTTACAGTTTTGGCGATGTTTTGAGCTAACATGGAGGCGCTAACATTTGGCGATGTTTTGAGCTAACAAGTTTTGGACCGGAGTAAAATTCCTTATGAGCCGTTTTGACTATTTAACATACTCAGATTTCAGTAATTTTACTCATGTTGAAAATATGTTTTTAATAGAGTTTTTGCAGTTTTGAGGCGCTAATTACTAGCAATTAGTTTTCTCTAACGGGACTGGTTTTCGGAGGATTAGGTTCTGGTACACCCAGCAAGTTCCACGTATTTGAGAGCCATTTTTTGTGGCACCATCTATAAGGCTCTCGTTGCCAATTATGAGGCTTTTATTAACAAAAATATGAGCTAACCGGATTTTAAAGTACGAAAAAATATTTTTGTCGAAATTTCCCATGCCAATTAGTTAATAAGGGCCAGTAACCTGCTTATATTTAACCTAAGTTTGCTAATCATATTCCATTACTGTATACTAACTATTTATTTTGCATAATAATAAATATTCTATTTACAACTTTTGAATGCGTTCCATTTTTGAGTCGCTATATTATTGTATTGCTATTTTGATAACCAAAGTTTTTCTGCTTCTTACGGGGATTTTTAAATCTAGGTTTATAATGAGCAGTAATTCTCATTTCAAAAACCATTTTATACAAAAAAAAAAAAACACTTATCATGTAACGCACTTTATTTCAATAGATTTTTATAGCATGATTTTCTTTACAATTAAGATTTCAACAATAATTTCTTGACCTTATGATCTTTAAAGAAAATACTTATCCCTAGAAACAAAGTAATCTTTTTACTCGTTCTTCTTATTACCATAATGAAAACAATATCCCGATAATAACTGTGTCAATTTAGCCCCCCCCCCCCTTTGCAATTCTAATGCAAATATTATAGGGCGTGCTTAACCACTTTCGCATAAAGGAATTTCAATAAGCGAGCAGAAAATCACTTTGAATCAATATAATAGCGCTTTCAACGTTTCTTATGGCGGAGGTGAAATTAGATAGTGCCGCAAAGGAGAAATACAATGTAATTATTGGGTCTGAAGTAAAGCCGCGCTCGCTGCAGTTAGCTCTGATAAAAGACAAGTAGGTTTGTAGCAAAATCTGTCGCTTAGCTCGCTTCCACATAACTTTTGTTTTAAACATCAGGTATAGGGCACCAAACCCAATATTTATTTAATATAAACATTTACACACTAAATTTGGCTAGTTCCGTTTATTTTCTTTTGAAAATTCAATAACTATCGTTTGTTAAATTATTTTATATTTCAAAGAATAAATATTCCTCACTTTTAAATGGAAACAAAACTTTTTATATCAATATACAATCAAAGAACCTCCTCGGTTTAAAAGAAATATTATTTTTCGAGAGATTGTTGTGATAGTGATTTAACGTGTGTACGTGAACGTTATAATTTTACGTTTTTAGTGATACAATAGTGATGAACAAATAACTGCAATAAAAATGGCTTCTTATGCTTTTTAAATGAGCATTAAATTTAGCAGGTTTTTTTCAAATTATCGAAGTATTTCCAATTCAACTTTTTTTCTGAGATTTTCATTATCTTCTACTTTGATGCACTGAATTTTTGGAAGTATCACACTTGCCTACATCATATGCAGTTTGGGCTAAGACAGTAAGTGACAGACGGACGGACTGAACGATTATAACACCATCCACTTTTTACGTTATAAACGTAGTGTGGAAGCCAAAAACTAGGGAGGGGGGATAACATTGCACAACTTTTACAAGAACCACTCAATAGTTTAAAGGTAATTTGAGACTCTATAAGGTCATTACATAAGTATTACAACCTAAAAAAATATGGCAGGCAACATTTGTCCTAGTGATATTTTTTCAAAAAACCTTATTGCGTCCGCTAGATACTGGGAACTTGTGCACCAAATTTGCAGTCTGTAGCTTTTTCGTTTTTCAGGAGTAATTTTAAAACCCTAATAAGTTCTAGGACATTTATCTTTGTGCGATTTTCTCTAAAACTAAATTAAGCAGTCCAACTAGGAACTTGTTTACAACATTTGAAGTCGGTTGCTGTTTTATTTCTTGTTGTAGAGCGGTATCAGACAGACGAAACAATGTTCAAAAACCTCTAAAATCAACCCTCTCTAAGAAGTGTTCTTTGTGTTAGTAAAAAATCTTTTTGTGTGTGTCTTACTTGAAGAAGGCTTATTTTATTTTAAAAGCAATGTTAAAACTTTTTGAAAATGCGAAAATTTTCATTATTTAAGTTTTAACAGCATACCCTTACAGATTTGAAACATGTGTTTTGCAACACACGTTCGACATGAGATTGACACACACATGTCGTTGTAAAATTGACTTGGCGACTTTCAGATGGATAAACTTTTCTTTTATCGCCAAACAACTCAATTTTAATGAACCTATATGTTTCACCCTGAATACAAAAAAGGCCTATGTCCAAACCTTGACCTATGCCGCACTAATTCGTCTTCCACTAACTGTAACGAGCACACAGAAACGCTCCACACAATACTACTATCGATTGTATTTTTCTTTTTTACAAAATGGGCGGTGTCTTTTCCTGTTCTTTTTTTTCATTCCATATCAAGTTATTTTTATTCTTGTAGGTGATTCCGAAATGGAACGAGGAAATGTCATTAATGGTTTCTATTGAGGGAGAAAGTTTTCGCGGCAATTCTGATAAGTTTCCGCTTCTTTTTTTAAGTAGTAAAGTTTTGATCATTTCGGAGATTGTATTCACTGTTTTAAAAATGGCATGGTTGATTTCCGCGTTTCTATTGCATTGTATGAAATATTTTTAACGGTCTAATATTAGCGCAGGCCTGTGATGCCCTTGCTACATTAAACCAAAATATCCATACAAAGATCTAAGAAATTTACATAATATGGAATATATCAAGTTTTATATGAAATCTAATACCTTTAGTTTTAATTCTACTGCATTGTTTTTAAAATGTCAAGCTGCCATATACACTGTTAAAAAAAACCTGAATTTTACGTGCATATTTCGGTGATTATTTTCGGGAATGTACGGAAAGATTGCGTTTCTTTAACAAACAGACGGTTTGTCTGAAATAAACAGCTTGTTTCCGTTTTCCTTAATCGCTTGACAAGCGAAAACGGAAAAACACCGTATTTCTGCGTGCAGAATTTCACTAAAGACCCGTATGAACGTAAATTCTCCATATAACCTCGCACCCAACAGCTTTTAGCCTCGACACTTCCGCCACCAAGTTTATTTTTGTTTTGTTTTGACCACATCTAAAGCAAGAAAGATAAATATACAGGTGTGTTCATTTCTTTTAATAAATAATTAATAAATAATTTAATAAAATAAGATTTTATTTAAAGAATCCAGTTATTGTATTTCTTTTCTATTTCTGTAATCGGTAATATAGTCCAAAATTCACCGTGGCGTAATTCCTGTAATTAATAACTCCCTTTGTTTACCAACACGCGCAACTAAGTAAATTTAATTTAAATGTTTAAAGAAGCCATCAAACATATGAAATAAACAGTGTTTATCAAGAAACCCGTGCACATTATTAAAATAAATAATGAAATGATTTGAATTTATTACATTTAAATTCGATTGAAAAGCAATAGCCCTCGTGTAGCTCTAGTTCGACGATAATTCAAAACGTAACCTAACCTCAATTGAAAAGCACGGTTACGCTATCGCTATCAGCATCGTTTATTTTGAACACTTTTGTTGATTTTAATGAATCAATGTGTGATTATATGTATGTCTGCAGATCACCTGCTTTGATTCGATTCAGAAGTTACATACGCTATTGCCAATGCTCTTTGTTTTGAAAAGTCTGCACTAAGAAAAAACACAATGTCCAATTAATTGCAAACTTTCTAAGGAATTCAAAATTTAGCAATTGCAAGTGTACGCAGAACGCTATTTTAGTGTTTATTTAGAACTAACTGCTAAGTGATATCTCATTTTCGGTAGAGGATTTGGAGTCCAGTCGGTTAAGCACTCGCCTAGCATGCGAAAGGTCCCAGGTTCGGGTCCGGGCATCGCCAAAATAGCTGCCGACCAATAAACGGCCCGTGCAGAAAAAAATGTCCGAGGAATAGGAAGTGCACGTTAAATATCCTTCAAAGTCCTAACGCTGCGTACGATGTCGCCCTTAACGGTTGCGTTGCGTGCCTATTCAGGTGTTAGCTCGTATCTTGACTGTGGTTCTAAAATATGACGCCTGTTGCCAATAGCCCTCGTGCAGCTCTACTGCGACGATAATTCAAACCTAACCTAGCATCATTTTCGGTTCACCGTCTACATATCGGTGATATTAAAAAGGAATGGTTATTAGCTTTTACTAGAATACTAATTATATATATAAAATTGTATTTTATTACTATATAAATACTATTAAATTAAATTAAAATTATTATTTAATATTAAATACTATTATAAAATTGCATTTTTAAAAAAGCGTTTTTAACTCTGATATTAAATACGGTGCAAAAACTTGCTCGGAAAAAAAAGCCTAAAATTGACAAATTGCTTAATTTTAGAAGGCTTAAGAAGATGTCTGGTTAACGCCTGATTACCAGTTGCTTTTTTACATTAGATCTATTCATTCATAATTGAATTTATATATATTAATCTATTATTTTTTTAGGTGCTTGTTTATCATAAATCTCCAAAGAGGGTCGAAAGTTCAGAAAAAGAAGAAAACTAAATATGTAGTTCCTGCACAAATTGTTAAATTAGTTGAGGATTTGAAAAACCATAACAGTCTTTTTTAATTATGAAAGAAAAATAAAACATGATTATATTCTGTAATTCTTTTGTTATTCACATCTTGTTATTTATTGTTTTTGATTACAAAGGTTACTCTTAAAGAGTCTCTCGGTTAAGGGGTGTTCAACCCCTAAGACACCCGACTCATTATCCCCTACCCATGATTTTGCCCTGGATATGCTAACTGTAAAGTACAATACCATTTAGCCACAGAACAATACTAAATATATACATTATAAAAATATGACAGAAAAGTTACCAAAATTAGAAAAATTATTAAAATTTTTCTTTCATATTAAAATTGTTTTAAATACATGAAGAGTGGTAATTTTTAAGTTTCAAAAATGTGAACAATGTCCTTTTTATTCAGATTATATACCAAATATGGTTAAAAAATATCAAAGGATTAGAATGCATTAGTTTTGAATAGATTTAAGGTTAAAGTATGAAGACTTTATTTGCTTGTGTTTTATATAACAAACAGGATGCATGTTTAAATTTCCCTATGCTTATATTTATAACACCATATACAAATGGATATATTTAGAATGATTGATGGTTAAATAGTATATAGAAGCAAAATTGGCAAGAAAAAAAGCAAAAATGTCTTGGAATTAACTAGAAAATACTATGTAAGTTTTCTGAATTTAAGAGAGAAATGCCAATTAGAAATTCATGAAATTAACAGGAAGCAGCTAAATGAAAATTCCTGAAATTAACAGAAAAAATCTAAAATGGAAAATCCTGAAATTAACGGAGAAATTCCGAAAAGGAAGATCCTGAAATTAACGGAGAAATTCCGAAATGGAAGATCCTGAAATTAACGGAGAAATTCCAAAATGGAAGACCCTGAAATTAACGGAAGAATTCCGAAATGGAAGTTCCTGAAAATAACGGAAAAATTCCAAAACGGAAGATCCTGAAATAAACGGAAAAATCCCGGCAACTTGCTGCCAGTAGTTTTTCCGTTAATTCAAGGATTTATTTTTAACAGTGTAGTTGGTTCTTTAAGTATAGGATATTTTTCACAATAAATTTGTGAAGGGAGATAATTTTTTTTCTCTAAAAGTATGTTAGATTTTTTTTTTAATTCAAGAGGTTATAGCTTATTAATATTTGCTTGCAATATCTTAATTATCTAAAAGCTTTAAACATGCCAGATATGTTTGTTTTAAAGACAATACAATCTTAAAACAAATAAATTTAACGTCACTGTACCATAACTTTCTTTACCTTTGAAAAAAGCAATACTGGATGCGGCTACTTAACACACATCCAGTATATGGCAATTTCTCACATTGCATTTTTTTAACTTTGAGCAGTCCATCCTGTCATGTTATTCATCGATGAGTGTCAAATTAAATAGGGTAAGGTGGGGTAAGTGGGCCATTGGGGCAAGTGGGCCACCCCCCTAGCATTTCCCGAATTATGGACGTTAAAAAAATCTGTTGCAATATTTTTACGTATTTACCCCAATAGATGCAGGAAACATTATGGCATCATTTTCATTTAAGTATGTAACAAGGTACAACCCTTTTTGTGAAATTTTTTAAAATTGCATCTTTTCGTAATTCACGCCATCATACTATTTTTTAATTTTATTTCCAAACGGTTCATGATACAAAACAAAATGTTATATATTTTGAAAGTGTATAAAACATAGTATCTTTTTGTAGTGTCATGTATTTGTGATGTTGATAAGGTTAAAAGAAAATTGGGGCGGCCCAGTTGCCCCGCGTTTGGGGTAAGTGGGCCACCACAATGGCGGGGTAAGTGGGCCACCCCTGGCCAACTTGACCCAACTCTTTAATATACTTAAAAAAAAGTCATATTTACTGATTCATAGGGTTAGTCATATACACTATTCATAGTCCTATTCATTGACATAGGCCAGTTTTTAAAATCTGTAGCCCTAACATTTTTTTTTAACTACATGCAAAAAATGAAGATGAAAATTAACGTATTTTTTCTTGTAGTAAGCTTGCAAGCCAGAAAAGTTGTTGCTATGGGGGAACTATTAAAGATCATCATTACTTTTTTTTTCAAACACTCAAATTTCATGTAGAACACACAAAAAATCATACCAGTTATGTGTATTATAAAAATATATTAGGGGGGTGGCCCACTTACCCCACCTTGCGGGGGCAAGTGGGCTCTCGGAGGGGGGTGGCCCACTTACCCACCTTGCGGGGCAAGTGGGGCCACTCGGATGACCAAAACGAAAAACATATTTTTTATATTTATTTTTTGCCAATTTGTGTTAAGATTGTCATGGGTACAGTAATAACATATGAGAGAATGGACCACAAAAAAAAATAAATTGTTAGGCCGATTATATCCAGTGCTATGAGGGTCTAAAGTCGAATTATGCCAAAAAGGTGGCCCACTTACCCCACCTTACCCTATAGATATATTGTAAAATTGTTCGAGATTCGTTGTGACAATCTTCGAGATATATCAATCCAAGTTCACCAAAAGCTTATCTTAGAGAACATTTTTTAAATATTTCTTTTCAGTAAATTACCCCCCCCCCCCTAAATTTCAAACTTGATCGAAATATTAGCAGGATTGGAATAGTTTGTATGATTTGGAAGGCTTACAAACATTAAAAAACGATTATAACTGAACATTTACTAGTATCATAACTTGTCAATACAGAGTTCAGTTCATATTAAATTTCGTTTCGAGCATAGAAAAAAAAACACAAAATAATTGAGTTGTTTCAGCTTGTGATCGTTCTTCTAGCTTTCAGCTTTCATTCTCGCACTTCCTGCAATTGCAATACTCCGCTGCTTCCACATGATTTGGATTCACTAATCAATTCTTAAGGAATAACTTATTTTCATTTGAACCTTTCTGTTGCCACTCAAGATCTGAAACATGCCCATTGCTATGCGATTACTCTATACATTAAGTTGAGAAGTAACGACGTCCCTAGATGTTTCTAGTCACATGTGATTTCTCGATAATTTCATGGATTTTCTGTTTTTCAATGTATATTGAATATTTATTAAAAAATAATTATGATTTGATATTCGTAATCAGAAACTTACAATTTATTATTTCTCTATTAGTATTCTACTTATTGCTGTATTTTTTAATTCTTGTAATTTTTATTGGAATATTTCACACCGTACGGGGAAAAGTGACATATCAGCAAAGAGCTAGTTTTTCAGAAAAATCGTTGGAATTTAATTTTCTTCATTGCATATTGCATTAAAGAACGAGTGAAGATCAGCCTACTGTTTCCCAACTATTCAACTATTCGATTTAAGATTTGCTCTAATCTTTAGATATTTTAGTTTTTAATATTTGAGAATTTAAAGCTCAAAAAGTCATATTTGTCCGATAGGTCATTTACATAGAGTTAGGAAGGAGTAGGAGAGGGGGCTATCAATTCAAATGGTTTGAAGCAGGGCTGTCTGATTTTTCGAGCTACTGCTCGTAACAAACCGGCACTGAGGTATCCCAAGATGAACGGCTTTAGTAGTCTTTTGAGCTACTGCGCATAACATAGTAGCCGAAACTATGGAAACTGGCACTGAGGTATAACAAGATGCACTTCTCGAGACTGCTTCTTTTTTTTGCGTTACTGCGCACTTACATGGGACGCTCTATTCTCTTTACTAACTCGATTGCCATTTATCAGTGAACGGTGCAATTTTATTTAAAAAATGCCCCATGAAAATATATAGTCTACACTGTTAAAAATTTCAGTTCAACGTTGAGCCAAATATTGGTGAAAAATCAAAAACTTCTTGTAGATACACCATAAAATGGTTCAACCAAATATCACACTCTGGGAATAAACCTGCTTTCACGAAAAATTGGTTCAACTTCTACTAACTACAACCAAAAATTTAATTGTTTACTCTAACGCAGGCAACATTACTAGCATTGTTTCAGCTTAAGAATTGTTGTCAGTCCGTGGCAGAGTGGTTATGGCATCAGCCTAGAGATTTAACCTGCTCAGGAGTGCGGGGGTTCGAATACCATCTACTGCCAATTATCCTATAAATCTGATCTCTGTACTGGAAATAGTAGAAATAATCCTCAATTGGGAGACCCTTTTTAATGGTTCAACCTTTTACTATAGTTACGCGTTGGGAGAATCCCGTATATAGTTCAACCTCTCACCATAGTTACGTAATTTGAAAATACCGTTTTATGGTTCAAAAGTCAACCAAATCATGGTTGCAGCAACTTTGAAATGTCATTTGGTTCAACCTAGGGCACCTTCAATGCACTGTGTGTTGTACAGGGTAACGACAAGGAGCTTAGCAGGTGTGTCATGCTAAAATCGTTATCGCTCAGCCAAACTCGCCAATAAAACAAAACTAGTTATTTTCCCAGGTTTACAGATATTAACATTATGTTGTTGCTTATAGTTTGGAAGAAACAAGAATGTTTTAAACTTTCAAGTAAGCAATGACTTTGATTTGCAGTTTGTTTACGTTACCCCGCCAACTATATTGTTCCGCCAACGCATGCCAAAGAAATGCCAAATACCGCCTGTTAGCTTCGACATTAAAAATGGCAGTTTCTGGTAGTATAATGATAAGACATACTATTTTTAGAAATGTAGTAGTCCACATGATGTTTAATTTACAATACAAAGATTAAAAAGTAAAGCTTTATACATTTTTCCCGAGTTTAAACAACTTTTGTATTCCATAGCAATAGGGTGGAGTGAAAAAGAAAAGTTTTTTATTTAACATTTCTAATAGTGAAAAAAGGTTGTTTCACATCTTACTGAAACATGATATATAGATTTTTTTAAGTTTAAGTTAAATTATCAGGGTCCACATCGAATTTATAAGTACGAATATGCTTGCTATAGTAGTTTACTGATGAAGGACTCTGGATCACAAGCACCTGTTTTAATGTTAAAAGGATAGGAAAAAGCACTCTGGATCACCCGATGGATAGTGAAAAAAGCACTCTGGATCACCTGCCTGGTGAAAAAAGCACTCTGGATCACAAGCACCTGTTTTAATGTTAAAAGGATAGGAAAAAGCACTCTGGATCACCTGTCTGAACAGTAAAAAAGCACTCTGGATCACCTGCTGTTTTAATGTTAAAAGGATAGGAAAAAGCACTCTGGATCACCCGATGGATAGTGAAAAAAGCACTCTGGATCACCTGCCGTTTTAACATGGAAAGGATAGGAAAAAGCACCATAAGGAGAGTGAAAAACAGCACTCTGGATCACCTGCTGTTTTAACATTGCAAGGATAGGAGAAAAGCACTCTGGATCACCTGTCTGAACAGTAAAAAAGCACTCTGGATCACCTGCTGTTTTAATGTTAAAAGGATAGGAAAAAGCACTCTGGATCACCCGATGGATAGTGAAAAAAGCACTCTGGATCACCTGCCGTTTTAACATGGAAAGGATAGGAAAAAGCACCATAAGGAGAGTGAAAAAAAGCACTCTGGATCACCTGCTGTTTTAACATTGCAAGGATAGGAGAAAAGCACTCTGGATCACCTGTCTGAACAGTAAAAAAGCACTCTGGATCACCTGCTGTTTTAATGTTAAAAGGATAGGAAAAAGCACTCTGGATCACCCGATGGATAGTGAAAAAAGCACTCTGGATCACCTGCCGTTTTAACATGGAAAGGATAGGAAAAAGCACCATAAGGAGAGTGAAAAAAAGCACTCTGGATCACCTGCTGTTTTAACATTGCAAGGATAGGAGAAAAGCACTCTGGATCACCTGTCTGAACAGTAAAAAAGCACTCTGGATCACCTGGGCGTTGAAAGCACTAGCCCCTAACAAAAAGAAGCACCTGAATTCGACAAGAAATATTTGTTTCATCAAGCATCTCCAAACAAGACGACTCCGAAAAAAAGCAGTGGTTCGATTCCTTACCAACAAGACTCGGTTCAGGCGAAGCATCCCCAAACAAGAAGACTCTGTCTTAGGGAAGCACCTGAATTCGTAAGGATCGAAAAAGCAGGCGGGCGATCACGCACACTCCCAAACAATGGTTCGATTCCTTACTAAAAGTGAATCTGCAAGCAACATGCCCAGTGACACGGTTCTTTTCGAGGAACATGTAACCCTTGTAGTTGATCTGAAAGAGTTATTCCCTAGCGCATTTCACCCTTCTGGCGTATAAAGTCATATTGAGGAAAAAAGGACTCTGGGCCACTTTCGATCAGTCAAGAGTTTCCCTAAACAATTATGCATTGTTCAGAAACAATTTTCTTCCTTCAAGATTCCTTATCAGACTTGAGAAGCAGGTGGTGAAGTTGTGTATCGCACCTTACCAAAAGTCGTTCTTTCATTACAGGCTGCAAGACAATTTGAATGGCAACGCTACTCTCAAACCCATAATACGTTACCGGTTTATTTAACCCTTGTAAGAGTTATTAGAGATTTATTTTCTTTAAGGAGTAGAGTTGGGATTTTTTTAACAAGAGGGGGAAGAGCCCTGCCTATGGTTAGTGGGTTCGAATCCCAGTAAAGGCATGGATGTTTGTGACTGTCTCTTCTGGCGAGCTGGGCTACACTCTCTTTTCTGCATTCACTGTCATGAGATAGTATTTGTATAAAAAATAATCATTTTTTCTAAAGGTGGATGATTACGCTACTCCATGTTTATTTGATGTTTTTTTATTAGTTCATTTTGGCGTTTGGGAAGCAAATCAATTGTTTACTAGGATGTGTCTGTAGTACGATGCAAGCTAACTCGATTTGTATCGCAACTCACCAAAAGTTGTTCATTCATTTTGTTTTCCATTTTCAGGCAGAATTGATTGCACATGCAGGCAATTTGAAGTGTGCTGGCAACAGGTCCGCTGTGTTCATTCCGCGCTCAAACCCAGAATACGTTACCGGTTTATTTCGAACCTAGCCCGACTCTGTTCTTTTTGATTAACATGTAACCCTTGTAGACTGAAAGTTTCATAATGATATCTTCTCTAGAAAAAAATTAAATATTTTCTGGAGTCATTCCTTACGTATTTCGTCTGCTTTCAGCCTTTTTTCTCTATGTCGCGTTTTTCAATTCTTGTTTCCCCTAAGATTTTTTTTTTGCTAATCAAGTAAGAATTTTGAAATTTTTAACCTGTGTTCTTATGATGCGCAAAATTGTGCATGGAATAAGGTCTACTATGCATAGTTTTTTTTTTTTTTTTTTTTTTTTTTTTTAAAGATGTTTAATTCAATAATTTGTAATTTTTTGTGATTTTCATCATAAATGCATGTTACTTTTTAACTGTAGTTCACATTTTAATATCCTCATACAGTTCCTGAAAAAATATTACTAAAAACAAACTATAAAAAATTGGTGGAGTTATTCTCAAAATTGAAAGAGGAGTAGCCTTTTAAAAAGTTCAAAATTTTGACTTTTCGTTTAAATAAATGAAAAACTACTATAGTCCAGTGAATAATAGATTTTACCAACGGCCCGGTATCGCTGATTTTTTATATGTTGTGTGTGACCCCTAGGTAGTAATGATTGTGAGTTTTCGTCATCCTCGTTCTATTGCTTTTTCCGACATTTTGAAAAAACGTTCGAAATTTCACCTATATTTTAGTTTTTGGCCTATAACTTTTCTCCTTAGCATTTTTAAATGGAACGTTTCGACACAAAGTTGTAGAAAATAAATTTTTCTTCAAAATCGGTATCAAAAGTTTTTCTACGACAAACAGTTAAAGAGCTAAGAAGCAGCAAAAAGTGTGTGAAATAGAGTGTTCCGAAAAAATATTACGTTCCAACGACTTTCTATCACCGTAACTCAGATAAGACTTCATTTTAGCAATAAAATATGATTTTACAAATCGTAGGAAATTTCCCATTAAATACACTTATCAAATATAAATTTCGTGTAGATTGTATATGAAGAAAGGTTTTTTAATGTTGGTCCTGTAACGGATTTACAGAAACACGAAAAAATGGCTATTTTCTACCCGACGGTACAATGTTTTATTTTTAACCTATTGCTCTTTCAAAGTGTATTTTTTCAGTATTTTTGTGAATTCAAAACTTGTAGAACATAATTTTTTCTGTAAAATGATACTTTTGTGTGTTCCATGCGATGAAATGCAACGGAGCTACACAGTGCCAAAAGTAGTGTAAAATACTGATTTTCGCCAAGGGTTTTTACCAATAATGAAAGAAAATCACCAAATCAAATCCATCAATAAAGAAAAAATCATTGTTCTGCTCTTACGAAACTCGACCAAGTGCCGTAGTCCGAAAATTTATTTTAAACAATTCAAATAGTTTCGAATATAATTTATATCGGTTGCAGCATCGTCAAGCAACGAGTTGCGGCCTTTATTGCCTATATTTTTTATGGCATAAATGTAGGGGATTACCAGTGACGCAACTACGAACACGCGATCCGTGCACCAATGAGAGAACTCTCCATCAATTTGCACGGGAACATTTCAAGTCGTTAGCCAATCCCGGACAATATGGGAGTGTCCAATATTGCTTATAAAAAACTCCTGCCACCCTCAGACATCAGCCATCATGTCGTCGAGTGAACCACAATACGGTTATCTGTTCCTGGACCGAGACTGCTCCACCGAACAATATTCAGTAACTGCTGTCTGCAGTAAATTATTCACAAATATGTGGAAATGCATGACCGAAGCAACTGCGTCTCTCAACCAAAGACCCAGCTCCACCAAGATCGCCTACTTTCAAGTGTTGTCGAACGGAGCTATCGTAAAAAATTTACATTCAACATGCCGGTTGGAAGAAGCAAGCTACGCTTAAACTACTAATTGGACATGTCATAACACGCAATCATTTATAACTTGGAATGCGTAACCTGTATTCATCAAGACAATAAAAATGTATTCTCAAAAATTATGGCTTTCTTATTATTTCTAGCTTTACAATATTCCACATAAAATCAAGTTATAAGTTCTTTTCAGTAATGAATCCTATACCGTCTAACAAATAATTTCTTTTAGCATTGTGTGAAACAGAAAGGAATTAGACAAACAACGTTCACAAACATCCATGCCTAACCGGGATTCGAACCCGACCCCACTTGCTCCAAAGGCTAGCGTCCTAACGATTGCACCACCGGGACTGGCTCTTACCTTAACACTTTCACTACCCTGTTGTAGTACTAATGATTAAAAAATAAAGTTATTTCGACATATTGCGTAAAAATTCGATTCGAGACTGAAAAATAATAATATACTCGACCTTCACCGTGAAGTTCTTTCCCCTTGCCTTTCCAAATATTGCGCTGTTCTTATCCGATCGTCTTTTTCAAGACTATAGAAATGGCAGTAATTCGATACGGTTGATTTGCTTCAAGGAAAAAAAGACGTTTAATAATGCCCGTTATGCGATAATTTAGTTACATTTGGATTTTAAACAAGTGTTACTTTTGTTACAAAGCGCCTCTGAGTTGTCTGTTTTATTTTTCGCTGGACAACGGCTTGCGGTAAGCGGGTTTTTTTTTAAATTTTATTGCCATATAGTTCGCTTTAAGCGAAGTTTCGCTATCATAAATTTTCAATAACTTGTGTGCAAATTTGATACCGTAACACATTTACTAAAAACTAAAAAAATTTCAACATATTTGTTTTACAAAATATATCCTATTCTGAAATAAAGTTATAATAACGAGTAAATTTGTTTTCTGCTGAATTTCTGAAATATTATGTTGATGAGAGTTGGAACATACACCTTTATATATTTTTACTTGCAATATTTTATTAACTTTAAACAGTCTGGAATAACCATTAGTAGACGAACTTTGTTAGTGCGATATTAAGTTTATTTATACAATAGTACGCTAATGTATTTTCAATGAAACTTGATTTAAAAAATCGTTGTACCTTATTCTGAACGCTATTTTATCTAAAATAGTCAGTTTGGATGGTTGTTGTGGCAATACCCAAAAAATTGGTTAAATATAATTTTTTTAGTTTTTATTATTCATAATATCTTAAAATTATTAAATATTTTCATTCCTATGAACTCGCCAACCTTTTTTTTTCAATTCTTGTGGAATCTTGAAGGATTGTTTAGGGAAACTCCTGACTGATGGCCTTTTTTTTCCTCAATACGAGAGAAGGGAATAACTCTTTCAGATCAACTACAAGGGTTACTTGTTCCGCGAAAAGAACCGAGTCTTGCAATTCTTTTGGTGAGGATTTTGGGGATTCAGGTGCTTCGCCTGAACCGAGTCTTGTTGGTAAGGAATCGAACCACTGCTTTTTCGGAGATCAGAGTCTTGGAGGTGCTATGCTTCTGATGAAACAAATATTTCTTGTTTGGGGGCCATTCAGATGCATCGCCTGCTATGTTAGGCGCTTCGGTTGCAGACTGCTTTTTTCCCCGTCTTCGCCCGCTTGTTCTTCCACAGTCCCTCAATACGCTAGGGAATAACTCTTTCAGATCAACTACAAGGGTTCCGCGAAAAGAACCTGCTTCTGTTCTTGTTTGGAGGTGCATCACACTGCTTTTTTTTCTACCACAGAGTCTTGGGGGGGTCGACCAGCTAGTGCTTTCAATGTTAAAACGCCCAGGTGATCCAGAGTGCTTTTTTACTGTTCAGACAGGTGATCCAGAGTGCTTTTCTCCTATCCTTGCAATGTTAAAACAGCAGGTGATCCAGAGTGCTTTTTTTCACTCTCCTTATGGTGCTTTTTCCTATCCTTTCCATGTTAAAACGGCAGGTGATCCAGAGTGCTTTTTTCACTATCCATCGGGTGATCCAGAGTGCTTTTTCCTATCCTTTTAACATTAAAACAGCAGGTGATCCAGAGTGCTTTTTTACTGTTCAGACAGGTGATCCAGAGTGCTTTTTCCTATCCTTTTAACATTAAAACAGGTGCTTGTGATCCAGAGTGCTTTTTTCACCAGGCAGGTGATCCAGAGTGCTTTTTTCACTATCCATCGGGTGATCCAGAGTGCTTTTTCCTATCCTTTTAACATTAAAACAGGTGCTTGTGATCCAGAGTCCTTCATCAGTAAACTACTTGCTATACAGTAGTGTAGGACGAAAAAAGTAAATTTTTGAGTACAAACTTCTAATAGGGCTCAATAGTTGCGTATTGTAATGCTGATTAATGGAAAAATAATAAAAAAATTCCCAATTAATATTAAGTGTTGCCGCAAAGCGGTTGAAGTTTGAAAAAATGAAAAAAATTGACTTGCCGCCAAAATTTACTGATTACACTTCGAGCTTTTAAAAAAAGAATTTATATCATTCAGTTATGTATCCTTTATTATAAAAAATATAATAAAAATTCTCTTTAAAATTTTATACTCCCGAAAAAGTGTTTAAAATACACGATTTTTTTTTCATTTTTTTCAAACTTCAACCGCTTTGCGGCAACACTTAATATTAATTGGGAATTTTTTTATTATTTTTCCATTAATCAGCATTACAATACGCAACTATTGAGCCCTATTAGAAGTTGGTACTCAAAAATTTACTTTTTTCGTCCTACACTACTGTATAGCCAGCATATTCATACTTATAAATTCGATGTGGACCCTGATAATTTAACTTAAACTTAAAAATAATTATATATCATGTTTCAGTAAGATGTGAAACAACCTTTTTTCACTATTAGAAATGTTAAATAAAAAACTTTTCTTTTTCACTCCACCCTACCATAGCAATGACACACGCCGGTATTAAAACATGTATTACAGCTTTACCGTTACGAATTTTAATCCAAAAAAGAATAAATATTGAAGAATATAGATAATTAAAAACAAAATCACTAACAAATAGTGGTTACGCTCCTTTGATTATATCGTTTAGATGCGATTTATTAGAGCTTCGCTGAGTCACCGTGTAATGTCTACGGGGAAAAAATAACAGCGCCGTATCTCTGGAGCATGGCTATGCTCCAGCCAATCAGGTGAAAGCATCATGTCGCAACCCTCATACGCAGATATTCCAGTAACCCTAGTTCAACCTTGAACTATTATTTTTAACAGTGTATATTCTTACCCGACTGAGACGTCGAAGATGTTGCTGCCGACCGAGCTCGATACTGCCATGTCTCCGAATCCTTTCCTGGCTACCAGGACGCTGGTGATGAGATCGGGAATGCTGGTGCCAGCGGCCAGGAAGGTCAGGCCCATCACCTGCAATCAACACACATGTGTATTATAATAGGGTACTTGACTGTATCGAACTTTCCAATGTTATTTTAATTATAGTTGAAATTAAAAAAATAACAAATGCATATTTAATTTTTGCGAAATAAATCTTTTAATCATTAAAAAAATAGTTTAAAAACAAGTAGGTTTGACACAGAATCTGTCACTTACACCGCTTCCGCACAAAATTTAACGCTCAGATAGAAATTCACCAAGCAGTCCTTAAGCTAGTTCTAATTCAAACTTTTATAAGTTAAAATTAATAATTTTCTTTAGTCTTCTGCAGATTTGATAATTAATATTTGTCGTTTGCTAATTTTTTTGAAGTTCGAAGAATAATGATAAATTTTATAAATAACTACCTTTTTGCAGCCACAAGTTTACATTTCGAAAAATAAATTTGTGAAATTCTTGCTTTAAAAATAAAAGCGAAGCTTTGCATATTTTTATGCAAATTTACAATTTTGTATGCATCTTTCTTCATTCATATATGATGAACCTTCAAAATAACTTTATTGTGCCATTACAACAATCCAAATTAAATTATATCACAAAAATAAATATTTTTTCAAGGATTTTATTTTATTTTAAATAAAGTTTCTCGGACGTTTGATTTAATGGCAACAGTGAAAATCTATAATAATAAAAACGAAGTTTTGTATGTATGTATGTATGTATGTATGTATGTATATATGTCTCTCTGAAACTCACAAACACATTTGTTTGACTCGTAACTTGGCACAAATGCGTAGTTCATACTTGAGTTACAAAATAAGAACTTTCAGAGCTCAAAATGTTCTATTTTTAGAGAAAATTCGAATTTTCTGGAAAAACTACACCACTTTGGCTCAAATCCGATCATTTTTTTTTACTTTCCTGATGCCATCTGCTGAAAAAAATTAAACAAAACTTTCGACGAAAATGAATAAAATTGAAAATGTTTATTTTATTGTGTTGCCATAACTTCAGAAACTAAATTCATTATTTGAAAATTATTGATATGTTTCAAGTGACGTATTTTCGACAAGTCTTCATTCCTGGATTTATTGTGGGTTTAGGTTAAGTTGATGATTTCTTCAATGATGGTTCTGTTGATTACAAATATGCTTATTCAGGCAATAAATGAGTAGTTAACCTATAAGTTCTAGAGCTGCATATTAGGTGTTTATTTTTTCGCCAAATACTTTGCCAATCCCGCCAAATTATTAATTAAAACTCGCCAAATGTGCAAAATGTTTGTTAAGCTTTTACTGAACAATGATGGTTAATAAAGACCATCGCACGAGCTGCATATTAGGGTTTTATGTCTTTATTTTTTCGCCAAAAACGTTGCCAATCTCGCCAAATGGGCAAAATGTTTGTTACGATATTACTGAACTATGATGGTTAAAAAAGGCCATTGTACTAGAGCTGCATATCAGGGAGTAATTCTTTATGTTTTTCGCCAAATACGTTGTCAATCTCGCCAAATGGGCAAAATGTTTGCTAAGCTATTACTGAAATGTTGTTAATAAAGGCCATCGCACTAGAGCTGCATATAATGTCTCGCCAAAAACTTTGCCAATCTCGCCAAATGGGCAAAATGTTTGTTACGATATTACTGAACTATGATGGTTAAAAAAGGCCATTGTACTAGAGCTGCATATCAGGGAGTAATTCTTTATGTTTTTCGCCAAATACGTTGTCAATCTCGCCAAATGGGCAAAATGTTTGCTAAGCTATTACTGAAATGTTGTTAATAAAGGCCATCGCACTAGAGCTGCATATAAGGTCTGCATCTAAGGTTTTATGTCTTTATTTTTGCGCCAAATATGTTGCCTATCTCGCCAATCTTGAAAAATAGACAAAATGTTTGTAAAGCTATTACTGAGCTATGATGGTTAATAATGGCCATCGCCCTAGAGCTGCATATCAGGGTTTTATTCTTTTTTTTTCGCCAAATATGTTGCCAATCTCGCCAAATTATTTTAAAAACTCGCCAAAAGGGCAAACGTTTTTTAAAAATAATTTATAAGCTGGTTGGTTGTGCTAAGGTCATTGTGCCAGAGCTGTATAATGGGTGTGTTTGTAGCTATATCTATTTTCTCGCCAAATTATTTCCCAAAACTTGGCAAAAGAGTTAAAATGTTTTACGTATTTATGAGGGAATTGTGATGACATTTATGAGTGCATTTTTCACCGTATTTTTGATTTTGGAATTTTAAAGCAATGAAACGGGATTTCATACTTGACAACGAGCGGGAAGAATAACTTAAGTTTATGGTCTTAACAGGTTATATGGTATACATACTTGGATCGATTTGATATTTTTTTAATCCGTGCGAAGTACGGGTATAAATTTGCTAGTATTAAATAAAAATGGAATATGCATGTTATTTCAATGTAGAATAAATTTTTAGTTATTTAAATTTTAAATAAACTTCTAATTAAAATTTTTTTAATGAAATTTGGAATGTAGCCTAAACTGATTATTTGCTTCAAAATGACGCATTCGACTTGTTTGTAAGACTTGCGGTTCGTTCTGTGAAAGTGGGTAACAGACAGACAGACGGACTGAACGATTATAAAACCTTCCACTTTTTACGTTATAAACGTAGTGTGGATGCTAAAAAGCATTTATTTTTTCACTTGATCATCACGTGATCAGAAACGCGTTGTTTTGTCTGACGTCACTATGAACTATAAATAAAACCGGTGTGACGTTTTTTGTTTTCTGATTAAAATTGATTTAATCAAATTTGCTATTGAAATAATAAATATTGCGAAAATGTAGGGCTGTTTTACAGAACCGGATATTTCAAATTTGCCTAAAATCGATTCTAATATGGTGTTTCAAAGTTTGTTTATAGTCACTAGAGACTTCACAGATACCACGTGACAGCCAGAAAGCGTTTTTAGGAGTGATTTTTCGCCCTAATTTTTAAATTCATTTTTCTGCCCTTTTTTGGACTATTAGAAAAAAAAGATAAAATACGGGTCGAATATTTTTGGCGTAAGAACATTTTAAGACAATAAAAAATGTAACCAAGAAACCTATTTAAAAAATGTAATAAACTTAACCCCGTTATGACATAGCGACTTCTGAAAACAGACAGAAATAACTGTTCCATATATAACTCAAGGATTTTTTTTCTCTCTAATGGATCATCAGCTCCAAAAACTTAATACAATGATTCTGAAATCATTTTAACTTTTGTAATGTTTCTGATCGACTTAAAAAGGGAAAATATCATCTCGTTTTTTATTTATATTTTTCTGCTTTTATAAACAATATACAATACTAAGTAGGGTATCTTTGTTAATAAATAATCTAGGAGGGTTTAAAGTTTGTTGAGTATGTTATTATTTGTATTGCTAAAATGGATTTCCCTTATAATCTATATAGTTTTTCACAACGATTTAGTTATCTTTTTCAATTAAAAAAGTTTTCTATAAACTTAAAGGGTACTTTGCATTACTTTTTCATACCTGATGAATAAACATTTTACAGTAACATTTTCGACAAATATTGGATTTCAGAATAAATAACTTCACGCTTAGATCGTTAAGACTAACAATCATTCTGAAATCATGATCCAATTAACAGCAATCTACTTACTAGTGCTTTGCCATTTTATGCCACCCTCTAGCCAACCCTTGCCCGTTAAGTTATAGCGTTTCGATATCTTTATCTTAATATTCACAAAGCTTGCAACCTAAATGTTGAACACTTCTTTTATTCTGTTATCTGCTATGTAGATAGTATTCTGCAAGTATTTTAATACATAATCTGAGACAGCTTAAAGCTCCTTGAGTAAGTTGTAATTTGTATCACAGCAATAAATACACGCACAATTTATTTGGGTCTTTCTCATCCGTTTAGTCATATCTTACAATTAAAAAAATTTGTCTTTTAATTTTTAAGGTGATTTGTATTACTTTTTCATAATGGCGATCTACTTACTAGTGCTTCGCCATTTTATGCCACCCTCTAGCCAACCCCTCCTATTAAAGTATAGTGTTTCGATGTCTTTATCGTAATATTTGCGGAGCGTGTGACATAAATATTGGACGTTTCTCACACGGTGTTATCTGGTCTTTGGAACGTGCCCTCTGAAAGAAGCCATTTTATTACGAAAAAAAACAAACCAGATGACTCAAATATTGATTCTTAGTGCAGTGATGATGATGTAGGGATGTTCATGTTTCAACATTTGCGTCCCAGGTTCTATGTTATTAAAGATCTAGTATTAACCTAGGCAAAAATAGAATTAATATGTGTTTATTTAAGAAATATGCTTATCATTAACTTTGTTTTTTGTTTACTTTGTTTTATATTAACTTTGTTTTTTGTTTACTTTGTTTTTTATTAACTTAGTTTTTCTAAGTTTAGTAAGTTTTTTTTTATGTTATTGAAATCCATTTAAGAAATCTTTAGATTGCAATATACTCAATGAAATTTCTGTAAATGGAACTAATTTATTTAAATTAAATGAAGTTTTCAGTAAATTAAATTCCTGTTATTGCTCTTTATTTTAGCTTTTATTTTAGGTGCCTAAGAAAAAATTCTTATATTATATGACCAGGAAGAATCTTTCAATAAGTTCTTCATATATCAGATGCTGCGGTAGTACAAGGGTAAAATATCAATCAAAACCTTTATTTGGGTAGAAAGAGCCCTTTTAGTACACATAGATTATATATTTTTTTAACATGCAGCAAGAAACTCTTCTCATGAAATAACGCATATTTACGTATCTTGTATACGGGTGAGCGAAAGGTCATATTTGCAATTTTTCGTTTATCATCCCATGCTATTGTAGGTTAATCGCTTCGGGTTCAGATAAGGCATTCAATAGGATGCACAATATTTGCTTTTCCTCAAAGGTTAGTCTATCCTTAAGGTAAATCTTGCTTGAATTGAGACTACGAGACATTAACTAGAATTGGACTTAAGTTAGCATAATATATTGACGAGCGGCTCAGTGGCTGAGAAGATAAACGTGTCCGCCTCGATCGCGGGTTCGAGCCCCGGCTGAGTCGTCGGATTATCTGGATGAGAAAATTCTGGACACGCATGTCATATGATTATGTGGCATGTAAAAGATCCCTGGAGGGCCCATTTGCCTTGGGTTCCCTCGGCAAAATTAAATCGCGGCATACTTTAACATCCACAGAGAGCTCAGATTCATTGTAATCTGTGCGTCAAAATTGGTAGCTAGAGTCGCCTATATGGTGCCACAAAAAAAATGGCTCTCATTTCTGGGGAATGTGCAGAGTCTGCATAGGCTTGACCCCCAATGTTTCAGCCCCATTAGAGAAAAAAAAATATATTGATGAATTTTTTATACCTTAGGGATTTTTTTAAGTGGTTGTTTAGATCATTTTTATTTATTTTCATCATTTCGATTTATTTACATCATTTTTATTTATTTACATCATTTTTATTTATTTACACCATATTTCTTTGATTAAATTTTTTATTTTTAGTTTTCGAAGTATTCCTATTTATTTACGTCATTTATGTGAGCAAATATTGCCATTGATAAAAATATTCAGAGTAAAAATACTTTACAGAATTGTTTGTTGTCATTGGGTCGTTCAAATTTAAATATCTCTAGCTAGGGATATGATTGAATTACACTGGGCTATTTGCTGTCTGACTTTGGTATTTCATGAATTAGAGGCTTAATTTTCAGTTTTCTCTCTCGGACTACTGAATCGCAAGTTACATTTTGGTAAATAGAATAATATGTCTGGAATTTTTCAAAAGTCAAGAAACGTTTTTTGGTAGAAAAGGACATTTCAAACTTTTCATGCATGTAAAATTAAATGTCAAGTTGCATTCTAAAATTCCATATGAAACAGCATTCCGTTTTATTTTTAATAAAGCCTTTCAGAATCAATTTTTTTTTCAAAGAACTGCATAAATTCTTCAGATTTTTTGTGTAAAAATTACTTTTTCCCAATGAAAGAACACAACAGAAATTATGTTGATTTCTTATTTGAATCTCTTCACTTCCAAGAAAAATCGTTTGCATATATTATTTTTAAAAAACCCATAGTTTTCAAACTACTATGTATTTAAAAGTATGTTTTTCAAAAAATTTTGAATAAAAAAATAACGCTTAGCATTTTCAGGGGTTCCCGTAAATTCTTGGTAATTTGAGGTTCAGAGCCTTAAACATTTTTTTTGCGTGCTAAATAAATGAATAAGCACGCTCTGTTAAATGTTTACAATTTATATTCTATTCTAACGTTTAAAAAAAAAAAACACAAAACGTCTTTTAAATGTACCACTGAGAAAACTTTTGGGACTCCGGAATGCAAGTGCTAAGTCCTTTTTATACAAATATTCTACTTATACTTGTAAGGTGCTTCGGTATTGTTTTATTTTTGAAAACGTTGTACATTTCGCTTTTAATACAAAAATAGCATTAAGAAAAACCGTAAGGTGAAGTAGAGAAGTGAATACCACAAAGGACCCCGTAGAGGTTCCTCGGGAATGAATTTACTAATTTATAACCTCTTGCGGTATGGCGTCCCTATTTAAGGAAATTTTTTTAAAACCTAACCACAAACAATAACAAGTTAATTAGTTCCAAAATTGATCTGAATGGAAGAAGATTCAAATATCAGTTTTTAGCCTTTGATTGCAGGTATAAATAATTTATTTCCATAAAAAAATGAAGTTGAACGAAAGTCAATACGATATTAGAGTTCTTAAAAAAATATTTAAACATTTGTTTCCAAACTTTAAAAAAAGTTTTTTTAGTAGTTCATTTAAAAGGCATTTTGCATTAAAAGCAATTTTAAAATAAACTGTTAACTAGAAATAAGTGATACGGCCTTTTGGTTTGCATTTATAGCACAAAATTAGGGCGTGTCTCAAAGTAACTATTAAACATAGGCTTTTTTAAAAATAAGTAATACATACTTTTTAGCATATATTTTTTATGAAAAGTATGTTTTGATTAAGAAAAAAAATGTAGATGATTTTGCACGGGTCTTAAGACGTTAATGACCTACATACAGACATCTAGAGTTTGACAAACCAGTAACTGTCGATTAAAGCCAGCGTTTTTGGCTAAATAACGGTTCAATGATGGTTGAAATTTTATGAGCCCTATAGACCCGACTTTTTCCGTATTTTATACACCAGTCTTTCTAGCAATTAACACGAATTTCAAAATTTTATACATAATTAATTTTAATTGTTTATATTTTTTTTCGTTTGGAAATAATTTTGTGAATATCTCTTTAAAAATAAACACAGTTATGATTTTCTAAACAAATATTTAATTCATCAAAAGTTAGTTAAAAATTATTTTAGGGAAAATAACCGTACATTTTTGCACATTTTCTGGCCAATTCGGAAGCTTTTAAACGCAACGAACCGTATCTGTAAAACCCGTTTTTCCTTTGTAGAAGTTAATATACAAAGAAACAAACATTCAGTTTCAAGTCCCACCTTTTCGGTTGCTATTAGTTTTTTTAAAAAAATTACTTTCCACTCAAATTAATAATGTTTTTTCGTCATGGATAAATGAATACCGCACAACATCTTCGCGAAAACTAATTATGACACGCCTTGAAGTTTTGAACCACGGTTAATTAAGCCGACAAAATGCAAGCTTGTAGGGTGGCCCTACTTGTAGCCACATCGTATGGGGGTTGGATCATGGCAGATATAATGTCGCGTATACGGCGTTGTTAATAGGTGGGACTTAATTTTGTCTAAAACAATCCTTTTATTCGATAAATAACACAAGAACAGATGCTGTGAGGGTATCTCCGTGGCATGATGTCTTAACCCTACGAGAGCTGCCTTGGAATAGCTGCTAATTGAAGATCAATAGCTGCATTTATATTACGTACTTTTATGAATGCAGAACAACACGCACTATATACAGAAAATATTCCTCTCATGTAGCAAAATATGTTGGTAGGTTGGTAATTGACAAACATGGAAAGGGAGGAAATGTCCTTATTAAAATAATGAGGACATATTTTCGCTACAGCATTTACTTTTAGAATTAAAACCTACTACCATTAAACCCAACTCCCGCATTTGGTGGGGGCGATCTTTTCTCCCCCTCCATCCCTCCCCACCTAACTTATGTTTAGAGAGCAGTGGTGTTTAACCAGTTAACGTTGACCCTCACAGCAGAGCCGCTTCAAGCAAGGTGAAGCGTTTTAGAACATACACGTTCAGGTTTAGAACTCCACTTCACGTTGTTTCTAAGAAAACTACACAAGGTGATAATAGAAGCCAAGCCTGCGTTATAATCGTACGGACTGTAATGTTGGCTTTTTACATTGTAGTTGTGGTATAGCGAAATATAACTAGAAAACGAACGTACATTCATATTGATTGCTATGTAGGATGGACATAAAATGTAGTCTGGCTGCCACAACTTAACATCCCAAATATTTTGATTGTGGAAGATTCCACTTTGAATTAATGTTTTATGCCGAAGGAAAAAAGGGTTACCAGCCCAAGGCGTTTGGCGAGAAGAGGCTATTGTTAGTTAGTTCTAGTCTAGTTCGATTGTAAATATTGTATCAAACTCGAACTACACATCAGTTATCGGCGATAGAGGATTGTTGTTATCGATATACCCTTCAATTGATAACCTGTTTCTAAACCATAAATAAATCGCTCCCATAAAAGCAATGAATCGCCAAAGTTTTTAAGCCTTGTCTTGTCATCCTTACCTTTTTTCGAAGTGGACTGTTCCACAATCAAAATATTTTGGATGTCAAGTTGTGGCAGCCAGACTATATCTAATATTTTATTATGGACTTAGGTACCTGTAAAGTCATTCGAAAACATCATAATTACTTTACAAGCCTAGGTTTCCTAAGCACCGTAATCTTATTGTCCGCCACAATAAACAAGCTGTTTAACCCTTTCAGTCCCAAAAATTTACTACACTACAGAAACATCTGATATTCACAAAATAAGCTTATTTTAGGTCAAATATACGAAATCCATAAGAAAAAAAAATCCATTAAAATTTTTTATATGGTTATTGAAACAATGCCAAAATTCTTTAACCGTGGAAAACAACAAAATAAAAAATATATATATTACCTAAAAACACTTCGAGTTATATATTTTAAGGTATCTGACCATATTATCAAAAAAAATTTAGTAATTATTTTAACCGAAATAGTTTAAATTGTGTTTTAAATATGTGGAACTGAAGTGAACTTATCAAAAATCAGGAGAAACGCTTGTTGACTATTTTCTAAATTAAAAAAATAGTTGTTCTGACTTCTATTGAGATTAAAGTAAAATTTTGTCTGATAGAACAAATTGTGAAGAATATAATGATGTGTGTTTGGATGTCATAGCGGGACATAAACATTTTGAAAAATATATTGAAGGTGATGATGCCAAATGGCATCACTGGGACTGAAAGGGTTAATGAAAAATAATTAGATACGTTCATATAGAATTGCTAATGTCTCGGTGACTTGAAAGGTGTACGGAAGTTGACAACAACCCCTTTGCTCACGCCACTGAATCTCAACAGCCAATTAAAAAGACAATTCAACCTCCAATTAAAAAGACAACTTGATAAGTGGCTGCTAATTCGTTTAATTTAGAACTGACACGCCTATGGTAGCATTCCACATTCCCAAATTCAATAGTCTTCTATGCTACAAACAAATTACGTACTGCCTCGTTCGAATTCTCAATTCTGAACTTTTACATCTTTGCATGCCCGTTGAAAGTTTCGTGTTTTAATCATTTCCTTTTAGCTACCGCGGAAATAGGCGAGGCTAGGTCTCGCCTACTTTTCCTCTCTCTCGTGATAATTCGGGATGCAGTGTTCGGTAGGAACGTACCAATAAGATTAGAACTGATTTAAATCTACTAATTAAAACATGAATGGCTGGAGTGTACAGTTGTAACGCGTTTATAAGATTAAAACTTTTTGAAATCCCACCAATTATAAAACGCCAATTAGATTTCAAAACTTTTTTTAAATTTCAATCTAATATCAACTGAAAAATTAAAGAAAAAACAACAATATGTATATTGTCCCCCCCATATTTTTATAAATTTTTAGGGAGGAAAAAAATAAACACTTTTATGACGTTTTACTTGAAATTTATGTGATCGTTAAAACAATTCCCATAATCTACTATACAAAGTGCCTAAAAAGATTTTTCTCAATGGGGCTGCTTCATTGGTGGCTTTCGTTTTAAGTAACTGCAACGAGTTACTATTCATGTTAATTAACTGCAATTAGTTACTTATACTATGTAACTGTAATGCACTCTCAGAAATAACACTTTCACTTTTGACGATTCATGAATCTTCAAGCCTCATTTCGTTAATTTTGAGGATTGTTTCGTCAAACTAATACGTGACTTTTGAGTAAACACGAATCCTCACTTTTACGATCGTGATTTGTCGATTCTGTATCTTGATTTTGAGGAAACTGAATCTCATTGTTGTACTCACATGCTCAAAAATGACCAAAATATTTCTTTAGATTAGACGACATTCAAATCCTCATAAAAATGACGATTCAAATGTCCTCACTTTGAGGAAACGAAAACTCGGAGCATTTGCCAGTAAGCGGATCGTCAAAATTAAGGAAAATTTCGTCGTTTTGGAGCATTCATTTTTTAGAGTGTAGGCATGGCTGAAAGGCAGGGATTGGAAAGTTACTTTTAAAAAGCAACTCTGTTACAGTTACTTAAGACGAAAATTAAGTAGCTACAGTTACTTAATACGAAAAATAAGTAATTACAGTTACTTAATACGAAAAGTAAGTAATTAAAGTTACTTAATACGAAAAGTAAGTAATTACAGTTACTTAATACGAAAAGTAAGTAATTACAGTTACTTAATACGAAGAGTAACTCCACACTCTAAAAAATGAATACTCAAAAACGACGAAATTTTTCTTAATTTTGACGATTCCGTTACTGTCAAATGCTCCGAGTTTTCGTTTCCTCAAAGTGAGGAATATGAATCGTCATTTTTATGAGGATTTGAATGTCGTCCAATCTAAAGAAATATTTCCTCATTTTTGAGCATGTGAGTACAACAATGAGATTCAGTTTCCTCAAAATCAAGATACAGAATCGTCAAATCGTAAAATCGTAAAAGTGAGGATTCGCGTTTACTCAAAAGTCACGTGATAGTTTGACGAAACAATCCTCAAAAATAACGAAATGAGGCTTGAGGATTCGTGAATCGTCAAAAATGAAAGTGTTATTTCTGAGAGTGTAGAAAACGAAAAAAGTTACAAAAGAACTCCCTCACCTCATTCGGTATTCCGGCCGTCTCCCCTACGAGGGAAGCCCACCACACCATCAGGTAGGAGAAGATCGCGATCCAGACTATGCTGCCCAGGAAGGAAACGTAGAAGTATTTCCGCTTCTCCTGTGGAAGAGAGAAAACACGCGGGATCGTTACTTTTCAATTGTACCGCTTTATAGGGAGGTTGGAGGAGATGTTGCGGATGCGGGGTCGCCTGGTGAAGTCAGTGATCGCTTCCGAAATAGGCCCAAGTATATCTCTCTAGGCGCGTTTACATGAGCCATCGAATCCATGGAATGCCAAACCCTCCATTGGGGGAAAAGTGGTTGAACAAGATTTCTAACCCAAATGATCGTCTGTGGCCGAATCCATGGTATGAAACATCAAACCTTCATTGGAGGGTTTGTGAAACTCCCCAATGAAACTCTGCAATTCTGGTTCTGCCTGGGCGAAAATCCCCTAGATGGAAAAATTGCTGAGTTTGCTCTGCATTCCATGAAATCGATGGCCCATGTAAACGCGCCTTCAGAGGAATAAGTAAATTGGGGGTTGGGGGGATAGCCTGGTCGGCAAGGTCTTGGACTGGCTTCCTTAAGGTTGAGAGTTTTAGCTCCGCTGCCTTCCGAAGACCTCCGCGTACACTAATGGTGACTGGATCACTTTAAATCCGTCGTGGTCACAAAGTCCTACAAATTCCCATGCCAAATTCTGGGGATCCTCTTACAGTTAAGGGGACTTAGGAGTCTTAAAAATGTGCAAAGAACGAACTAAAAAGCATAGTTTGCGATTTTATGTAGTTCTTTAACTACTCAATATATTTGTATAATTTTTTTAACTGTAATTCTATAAGATTTATTTATTATAAAACAAATTTTAAAATTTATGAAACTTTATCCAAAACTAAAATAAACGATAACAAACATAAAACTCTTTGAAAACATTTGGATTAGGCTTGTTCGCAACATTTTGAAAGCTAAATTGAAGAAATTACCAAGAAAATGACTTTATATTGTACAAATATGTACAGATAAAGGCTTATACCTAATTTCTAAGCTCAATTTTAATTAGAAATTTAAAAACTTTTTTTAAATATTAATAAAATTTTAAAAATTTTGACTAATTTTTTTGTGTCATTAAATATTGTTTCATTTTTATTTTAAACAGGTATAAGTCTTTATTTGTACATATTTGTACAATATAAAGTCATTTTCTTGGTCATTTCTTCTATCATGACCTCAAAATGTGGAGCGCAAGCCTAATTCAAATGTTTTCAAATAGTTTTATGTTTGTTATCATTTATTTTAGTTTTGGCTAAAGTTTCATAAATTTTAAAATTTGTTTTATAATAAATAATTCTTATAGAATTACATAAAAAAAATTATGCTTTTATATTGAGTAGTTAAAAAAATTACATGAAATCGCTAATTATGCTTTTTAGTACCTTCTTTGCACATTTTTAAGACTCCTAAGACCCCTTAACCTATCTACCCTAAGGATCCACTTATGTGTGTGTGTGTTGTGTCTCTCTTACTTGACGACGGTTTATAAGTGGGTCTCTGACCAAACACACAAACCTGAATACATATGTCTACCAACCAACCATATGTAAATTTTCTGAAGGACAAACTTGTTTTCACTGTATGAGATTTAAGTAATATTTTTAACGGAAAAATTAATTTGTAAATTTTTTAAACATTATATTCTGTAGTAGATGGTTATAAATACTCCCTATATAATGATCCATGCTTCAAATTTTAAAATTCAACAAACTTATTTAATGTGTAAATTTTAAAAAAGTATGTGTGTTGCGGGTTTATACATCTGTAATTCTCAGAGGTATATATTTATAAATAACTATAAAATCATTTATAAAACTTAATATTTCTTAAAAAAAGGTGAGGGTATTTTTCTATTTTGCGGACGCACACTTCGCTAAACGTGAGAAAACACAGTACATACAGCTAAAGGTTATCATTGGCAACATTCCTTTTGGCAACCTAATCCCTAGTGCTAAATGAACAAGTACTAAATTCAGTTTTTCAAAAAATGAAAAAAAAAAAAACATTTATTCATTTGAAAATTAATGTTGCAGTGTTTGGATGATTTGTAGTCAACTAAATTTAAAACAAATTTATTTCATGTCAAAGTCGCAATCCTTTGCTTAATTGAAAATCATTTGCAAAGTATTTCTGTTAAAATTTAACATTTTTAAAATATCTTTATGATATTTAAAAATGAATTTAAAAAATGTCTGAATCTGAACCTTTTGAAAGAAGTTTTAAGAATTTGAAACGTTTAAACTTTAACAACATAAACTTATTACGCTATAAGCAGTTTAAATGATACAGATAATTAGAACAATTTGATACTTTGCTTAGTTCCAAAGAGCAATGCAAAAGTGCAAAGAGCGGATATTTATTTATCGTCTAATTAACCCCTTGTCTCAATAAATGTCAAAATATTCGTAAATAAGCTACATGAATGTGCTGCATTTTGTATATTACAAATCTGAACTAAATATATGAGCAACTGCATTGGCAAAGTAGCAAAGTTTACATAATCATAATTATGTTTAATTTACATATTGCTAAGAATTCTTTCTTAAAATGTTATTGTTAATTATTAATTTTTAGAATTGGTTAGGCTTATCAAATAGTTTACTGTTAATTAAACATGCTCAGCATTAAGTATAAGATTTTATACCTTCTTGATTCTAAACTAGTTAAGTTACTTCCTTTGTCCCATCGGTATTTTCCATTTTGTTGCTATAAATTCTTCAAAAAAAAATTACAACTGCCTCAAAACCGAATATTCACAATAGTAATTTTTAACTATGCACTATGCATACTGAGTATTGCCAATAAACCGTTCCATAGACCAAGTGCTTTAATATTAAAAATACAATATCTGTGAAAGTATAGTTCTTAAGAATAAATTATTTTCAACTGGTATAAATACCTTAATAACAAACATTGAATTAAAAATCATTTGGTTTTATAATTATCTATTATAAAATATCATGGGTAATTCCGTGTAACTGTAGTGTAGGTCACAATTTAAGAGAAGATTAAAAACATTTTAATTTTGAAAAAAAAATCAATATAAATAAAGCACATTACATTATTTAGTTTTCATAAGTGTACATCAGCTATTACACTAAGTTTATTTTTTATTTAATGTTAAAAGTTTTAGTGATTATCACTTTTTACACGTGTGACTTACACTATAATAAAAGGATAACTTTGTATGGAATTATCCTTAATTGTTTTAGAAAAATCATGTCACCATCCTTCGATTAAATACGAATCTTCTATTAATTAAAGAACCGGACGCTCTTTTAACTTCAATTTGTTGTTGTGGCAATTTTTAGTTCTCATAAAAGGTAAAAAAAGTAATAAATTTTGAATGAACTTTGTCAGGTATCGGGGACTTTAAAAAGAATGTATTAGGTATGTGGGGCTAGCCATCTCTCTGTAACCTCACAAGACCCGAACAAAATCCTACATGTACATTCATATAATCTAAAAATACTTTTCATACAAATATATATTTAAAAGTATGTTTTGCAACGAAATTAAAAATATTATATTTATAGTTACTTAGGGACACACCTTAAGGTAGGCGAATACCCAAAATTTCCCAAAATTCTAAAACTTTTACTATTGCTTTAATCGTTTCCAAATTTGGCATAGTGATTTCAAATATAATGAATAATACTATTTAGGCTTTTTTTCTTATTTAAATATAATTATTTATTTTAAACGGTGTTTTTCTACTAAAAAAAGAGGTTTACGCCAACAAGTCTGAACTGATACATGCAATGACCCTCTAGAGTTACTTACAAATTACAAGAAAAAAAGTTATTAAGAAAAATATTATAAAATAAACACAAAAAAAGTTTTTTTTTATTAACTTTCACTTGGACATTTTTTAATAAAAAAAACTTGTATACTTACACTAGATGTTAGAGGTCATGGCACAGATATATATTGAAATTGCATCTGTGAAAAATTTCAGGTAAATTAATGTAAAACTTTTTATGCTAGAAGTGTTGGCGTAAACCCCTTCTTTTAGTTGAAAAACACCCGTTTAAAATAAATCAATGAAATTTAAATAAAAAAAATGCCCAAAAAGCATTGTTCATTATATTTGAAATCACTGTGCCAAATTTGGAAAAGATTAAAGTAATAGTAAAAATTTTAGAATTTTGGGTATTCGCCTTCCTTAAACTCTAAAAATACAAATTTTTTGTGCCATAAAGGCTGTATCAATTATGTGTAGTTAACAGACTATTTTAGCATTGTTTTTAAAGCAAAATGCCTTTAAAATTAACTACTAGAAGAACTTTTTGAGAAGTTTGAAAAAAATTAAATAATTTTTTTAGGACCCTAATATCGTGTTGACCTTTGTCCAACTTCAGTTTTTTTTTATCGCAAACAAAGGCTGAAAGCTGTTATTTAGATCTTCCATCGGACCAGGTCTATTTCGGACGAATTAACGCGTTACTTGTTTGTGGGGGGTTTAAAAAAATCCCAAATGGGACGCCAGGTCACAAGAGGTTAATCTGGCTATACAAGGAAAGAAGTGGTCTAGATGAACCGTTGCCAAGCAGTAGTTTTTTCCTCGATATTTTTACTCGCCGGTGATTGGGGATAAGTGCCCAAGTGACACATAACCTCCTTCCAATAAAATATATAGCAATAAATATTTTCGGAGTTCCATATTTTTATAGCACGAGATCAAATAATGTTTGATATAGCGATATAAATATTTGATGTCAACTAGATATGTTTTGATCTATAACATATGTTTTGTAAACATTTCTTTTACTTAGCTTTCAAATTATACAATAGATTGAATATTGATTTACTAAATATTAATATTTATGCTACCTCTAAAGCAGGCAATTTGATCTTCCAATCAATATTTACTACTTTATTTTTATCTTTATTTTTTACTTTATTGAAACTCACATAATTCTCTTCAGTTATAACAACTTATTGCTAAACTTTCATGAGTAAGTTGCTACTTAGGATTATTGTTAATGTTTTTTTTTCAGTGTTATTTGCGCGTGTGCACATGCAAATTGATTTATTATTTTTTTTTATTTCGCTTTATATATGGGATTCACAGCATTTCTTTCTCTATCCCCTTGACATTAATATTTTTTTCCAAGATTTTCAATTACAATTTTATGCAATGATAAAGTTTATATGTGTCACATGGTACTTCTCACCAATAATTGACAATCAAAAATACTTCTTATTGTGATGTTTGGCGACGGTTCAGCGACATAAATACAGGGTGAGGCAAACAAAAGTGGCAATACAAAAACAGGTTTCAGGCGTCTTCAAGAGTTTTTCTCGCTAAGAATTTTAACTAATTCCTATCTCTAGACCGGGGCCACTTTTGTTTGCCTCACCCTATGGAATGAATTGATCATTAAATAGTCAATCATCTTCCAAAAACGTACCAAACTACCATTGTTTTTAATGCAAACTGCCATTAAAATTTTCTACTAAACGAATTTTTTAAAAAGTTTTTTAAAAAAAAATTGTTTACGAACTCTAATATCGTATTGACCCTCGTTCAACTTTATTTTTACCAGCAAATCCTGTTCTGCCTGGGCGAAAATCCCCAAGAGGGAAAAATTGCGGAGTTTGCTCTTCAATCCATGGATTCGATGGCTCATGTTAGGCGCGTTAACATGAGCCATCGAATTTTCCATGGATTCGATGGCTCCTTTGGGGGGGTTTGCGAAACCCACCAATGAACCCTGCAATTCCAGTTCTGTTTGGGAGAAAATCCCCAAGAAGGAAAAATTTCTGAGCTTGTTCTTCAATCCAGGGATTCAATGGCTCATGTAAACTCACCTTAAGCCCATTTCACACCTTTTCACAACTACTTGCAACTCCCTTAGGACACCGTGCATTTAAAAGTTGCACTCTAGTCGTGAGATTTTTTCATACGAGCACAAAAAAGTCTCAAGTTACATGTAAGTTTAGCCAATCAGAATTCAGTATTTGTTTGGCTGCATTGTGGCGAATTAGACTTCGCCAACTGGTTGTTTATTTACTTTTTAAGACGCCAACTTAACTTGCTTGGACGGCAAAAATGGAAATAGATAGGTTTTAGGAAGTTCGGAAACATAAATTTCTGCATGGATGCAAGCGATGCCTATGGTTTGATTCAAGTTTGCTTTCAAAAAGATGAATCTTGCCAAATAGTGATATAAATAATTTTTTGTGGAAACCCGAAAGACCAGGTTATCACAAGTTGCGAGTTGCAAGTAGTTGTGCAGGTGTGAAATGGGCTTAAGGCGCGTTTACATGAGCCGTCAAATCCATGGATTGAAGAGCAAACTCCGCAATTTTTCCCTCTTTGGGCCTTTCTTCCAGACAGAACCGGAATTGCAGGGTAAATTGGGAGGTTTCGAAAACCCTTCAATGAAGGAGGGTTTGATGTTTGATACCATGGATTCGGCCACTGACTATCATTGGGGTTAGAAATCCTGATCGACCTCTTTATCCCCTTACGTTGATTTGGGCATTCCATGGATTCGATGGCTCATGTAAGCGCGCCTTACATGAGTCATTGAATCCATGGAAAGCCAAACCGTTCATTAGGGGAAGATTTTTTCGAGAAGGATTTCTAACCCAAATGATAGTCTGTGGCCGAATCTATGGAATAAAACGTCAATCCCTACTTCATTGGAGGGTTTGCAAAACCACCCAATGAACCCTGCAATTCCGGTTCGGTCTGGGCGAGAATCAGCAAGAGGGAAAATTGCTTAGTTTGTTCTTCATTCCACGGATTCCATTGCTCAAGTAAGGCCCGTTTACATGAGAAATCGAATCCATGGAATGAAAAATCCCCATTAGGGGAAAAAGAGGTCGAGCAGGATTTCTAACCTTAATGATAGTCTGTGGCCAAATCCATGGTATGAAACCTTCCTTCATTGGAGGGTTTGCGAAACCCACCAATGAACCCGGCAATTCCGGCTCTGTCTGGGCGAAAATCCCCAAGAGGGAAAAATTTCGGAGCTTGCTCTCCATTCCATGGATTCGATGGCTCATGTCAACGCCCTTTATGAATATGGTTACGTACCGGCCTCCGCGTGTCCGGCAGGGTGAGCCACAGCGGGAAGATGATGGGCGCGAGCAGGATGTAGTTGAGCCGCTTCTGCCAGGTGTCCGGCCACGAGATGTCCAGGGGCTTGTCGTCGTCGTCCTCCTCCTCTTCCGCCGGGGCCTCCGCCTCGGCATCCTGGGGCGCCACCACCTGAAACAGTGGGGAACTTGGTTAACTAGAGTGACCTAGAGGGTTTGATCACAGTACCTTACGCAAACGGTCTGAGTACTGCGCCGAGGGCGTTTTCGATTCCTGCCTTTTCCCTATGTGTACTACGGGAGTGGCAAATAAAAGCGGCCCCAACGTAGTGAAAAAGAAATTCTCCAAAGTGTTTACTAAATGTTATAATTTTATCATGAAAACAATATTTGAAAAAGTAAATGCGTTGAAATCTCAAATATGAGCACTGTTAAAAATGAATATTTCAAAATTAGTACCTTAGTAGTAATTAGTATATTAGTAGTAATTAGGATGTGTTTTCAATTGATTGCGAAAATAATATTATTAAAGTAAGTACATTGGACTATTAAATTTCAGCACGGTTGATAACTAGACTTTTAAAAATGTGATTCTAAGTATGTTCTGATTTTATTGCAAGAACAATGTTAACATACACAAGTAGTATTGAATAACACATTTAAAATTAGAAACTTTCTTCAAATTCAACTTCAAATGTCCCAATCGCTTCTGGCGTTGAGATGACTTGGTTAAAATACGAACTTTATACTTGGTTTAGTGTAGATAGGATAGACAAACCAGTGAATGAACGTTTAAGGCGTCACGTTCGCCAGTGAATGTACACCAGGATATAAGGACCAGGACAACCAACCATTGTTAGATAGCTTTCTAGTAGATGGGAGGAAGTCAGTGTTGCCAATCCGTATGGGGGAATGACTTTCAATCCTTATTTTTTAAAAATTATATTTACCAATTGTTCATTCACTGGGGCCTGTTCACTCACTGGTCAGTCTACCCTAGATCCAAATAACGAGGCCCCGTTCCCAATAGAGCTCGTGTTTCTCTGGCGCGAAGTTGTTCAACTTACCCACACAAGAAAATAATAAAGTCGGTTTGTTATTAGAAAGCGTTTTATCGGGTTTTTTTTCGTCCGAATTTTAGAGTTCATATTTTATTTTTTGTTGTTGTTGAAATTTGGAAAAAAAATGCTTTTTTTTTGTAGATGCGCTTAATTTACGATGATAAAACATTTAGCTAAATACCTCATTGTTAATATTAAGGGAAACATGCTTAAGATATAGGCTCTTACGATTCAGTGTTAGATATTTTCGGCATTCACAAATAACAATTTTGCGAAACTCAACTTTCCAGGTATTTTCTAATATGAAAATCCCATACAGGTTCTCTTTATCGGTGACTACGTAGCTATAAGCAAGTATACAACCACATATACAAAACCACGTATTTTTGTCCTGTGATATTCAATCTTTGGAATACGTCCTTATTGGTTGAAGGTATAAGGTATTTTAAACAGTGGGGTCTGAGTCAATTTTGAAGATATGAATGCTAACATATGCTCACAGAAAAATGTTTACTACATATATTGATACTCGGTGAAAAGATATGTATCTTTTATATCATATCACCCAGTATCAATATCATGCTTGCAAAAAAATTTCATATTTGAAACATATTCACTGCATTCGTAACTGTGCGAGTCGGTTCACGTTTCCGGCTTCATTTCCAAAAGTATTCTTAAAATTCCAGCAGGTCAATTTTCCATGTATTCATTCAAAACGCGTTTTCATCTATTGCCGGCTCGGGAATTTTTTTAGAGGTATTGGGGTATAAAATTTCTAAACCGTACATTTTTACATTTCGCAGAATTGTTGTGTAGCATTTTCCAAATGAATAGTGGTTCTCCAAAGCACCGAAGGACTGCTCTAAAAATTCGAACTTGGTGCATAACTATAATATGTTGCATATCTATGCGGGTGCACATCTATATAAGATGAAAAATTTTATAAAATTGTATATCTACCACAAATAAGATCCAATACCGCACTCAATTCGGACGATACATAGGAATTTTTGGAATCGATTTGAAATGGACCTTAGCCCCATATACGTATAGCTTCAATTCGACGTATAATCTGTGTCGGCTATTCTGGTTCATGTCGTCGTACTATTGTTTTAAAAATTTGACTCTTGGTTGCACCAAATGTATGGTTGTATGTCGTTTAGTGTTTAACCATATTTTAGTAATTCGTTGAACCATTTATTTGGTTTTTTCTTTCCAAAATCTGATTTCTTCATTTCATTACCGAAAAAAAAAGATATTTCATACTATTTCACAATTTTTATGAACTATTTTTTTATGGTGAAACCATAAAGCTCTAGATTAGCGGTCACCAGTCGCCAACTGGAGATTATTACATCGAAAGTGGCTACCTAAAAATCGAACCCCAGTAGCCAAATGTGGCGATCATAATTTTTCCTTTTTGTTCAACAAATAATTAATACTGAAGCTGCATTTCTAAAATAATAAAACGTTCCGATTCGATTCTGTCGGGAAGAAAGACTTGATGACAGTTGTTGCTCATCGGTGAAATTTTCCATCCTCCTCCGTGTGACGTAAATGGAGCTGGGGGATGAAAATCTTAAATGCAAAATTTGATTTTTAAATTTTGCTTTACGATTTCTGTAATCTACAGGTGATTGATTTATATCTGATTAAGAGATCAACTATTCATTTAAACAATTTTGATATGGGAAAATTTTATGAACAATCGTGGGTCGTGGGCGACGTCAAGAATTCTCCGAAACTAATAGTAGTTGAACCGATTGTACATAAAATAATTTTCTTCTGACAATAATGGCCAATCACATAATACTACATATTTTGTAAGTTACTTTTTTTACTGTCAATCTTTTCATATACAAAATGTCATTAATAAAATTTTCTTTTGTGGAAAATCGCACTTTCTTTTTGTCGTATATACTTAAATTTAAAACTTGCTACTAAAAATCCAAATGTGGCTACCATTTTTTTCACTCTGGTAGCCACTGGCTACTATTAAAAATTCCCAGTCTAGAGTATTAGAAACCTAGCAATTTTTTTCAAACATACACTGCTTAAAATAATTAAGGGAGGACATGGCACCCCTTCAGTTAAAATGATAAAACTTGGAATCATCAGCTTGCGATTTTTCCATCTCACCAAGTTAAGCTTGCACTTATTTTAAATAAGTGTTATCAAATTTTTAAATACATTTTTGTATGAAGTTATATTTTCTATTGGTATAGTTATAAAGGATAATCATGTCTTTTGAAGAATTAAATAATGTTTGCTTTAATTAAATTGAAAAATGAAAAACGTGGTAACATAAAAATTACTCTGAAACATTAAAAAAAATATTTTCCAAAATTAATATTAAAATTTTTATACTTAAATTTTAGTTTAAAAAATTAAGATTTATTCTCCTGGTTTTTTTTTACCATTTCATTCTGAAGGCATTATGAGTCAATTTCACAAATTTTTAATTTTTAGAATAAACAAGAAGTATTAGAATAAACTAAAAGAACTAAAATAACCTACTTTCCAGTTACTTAATCTTAACCAGTCTTATCGGGAAACAACTAGGTTCGTACCAGTAAGAGTCATATATAACCGTTTTTGCATAAAATTTATACATATTAGAATAGATTTCACTAAATACAGAATCCAGCTTCTTAAAGTCAAAATCAGCGATTTCATTAATTTTCTATTGCAAATAAAATTAATATTACTTATCGTCTGCTTGATTTATTTGTAGATCTACGAATAATTAAATATTTATTTATATCAAAAAACATAAACTACTCCAAAATTCACTTAAAATAAGAAATGTAAATTAAAACTAATCATTACTGTACGCAAAAAAAAAAACATCTTGCCATTTACATAGTAAACAAATATTAAACAATCAAATAATCACATTGTGACGTCATTCTCAAACTGACTTATATGAACAAATTAAATGTTGCTTCAAATAATATTAAATTAAATAAATTAAGTTTGTCATCCCATTGGCATATGAGAAACTTTATGTTGAGTTGGCAACAGCGATTTAAATAACTCGAAATTGAATTTCAATGCTAATCCAATGGGAAATTCGACGACAAATAGCAGTTTTATGTCCTTCCGATCGTACAGATAGACGGACAAAACGTATTAAAGTTGGGTCTCTGAGGTCATACCTTTCTAACAAAAAAATAATTTTTAAGATTGGATGGATAGAACCGATTTAGGAAGGGGGGTACGGACAGACGGACGGTCATCTACCGCATTCCAATACCTACTTTTTCATTAAAAAAAAAACTCTTTTGAATTAATAAAAAAAGAAAAACAGGGTAAAAATAAAAAAGTATTGACTAAAAGTGTAAAAAATGTACACAAAGTGTTCTCTTAATTGTTATGAGCAGTGTAGTAGGTGACTGACGGACGAACAGACACAAAATAAAATAATCAATATACCTTAGCTTCCATCTTTTTTACGTTATAAACGTGGTGTAGACGAAAACACATAAACATCCTACCTGCTTTGTCAATTAGATCGAATGCGTCGATATTAGAGCACGAAATTTTTGTAATTCAAAATTGCGTGACCCAATTTAGTTTGTGATATGCTCACAAATTATGTTTCACACGTTATTGCTAACGGAAAGTACAATTATTGGCAATTTTCTCAGCTTTTGTTTTGATGTATAGTTACAACGAATTCCAAACTTTTCAGTTTCATTTTTAGTGTGTGATATATATTAATGCATCTCATGTTGTGTAGAAAGACTTAAAATAGAAATTGGGCTCTAGTTCATGATGATTGATGTGTTCTGTTTATGTCCCCTTAACATGAAAAGGTCGAAACGTTCGCTGTAAAATTACTTTTGGAGAAAGTAAAACAAAACTTAAGAAATACTGCAGCAAACTATTTCGATTGCGTCTTTCAATAGGGCACTTTGTCTATATTATGGTAAACATTAAAAGCTTAGACTTTTAAATATATTATTTTCTTACTGAACTTAAAATTTGTTAATCATGGTGCTGGGCGTAAAAAAAGAAACAATGTACGTCCGAAAAAAAAATTGTAACCAAAATGATTTTTTTCATAAATTATTCTAGTTGTTCCTTACATTTCACGTGAGTAAGTTTTGAATAAAATTATTTCAAACAAACGAAGATATTTTTATTATGAGTAATTGACAACAAC
This sequence comes from Hylyphantes graminicola, assembly GCA_023701765.1. NCBI lineage: Eukaryota > Metazoa > Arthropoda > Arachnida > Araneae > Linyphiidae > Hylyphantes > Hylyphantes graminicola. The sequence goes on along the minus strand of CM043111.1, from coordinate 73,349,977 downwards.
ACAAATAAAGTATTTCGAATTTTTTTTTATCTCCTTGTCTTCATTTAAAAAATAGAATATCCTGCAAATAATTTTAGACATGTGTGTTTAGATATTATTTTAAAAGTTTTTATAGGATGTTATTGATATTCACAACAGCAAATTCAAAAGGTATTGGTAGTAGTTAAATAGTAACTCGATTTTTCGTAGCTTATGATCACGTGGTCCAGATAACCTTTTGATGAAAATAACCAAAAAATAACGTGATATATAGTCTGGCTGCCACAACTTGACACCCAAAATATTTTGATTGCGGGAGATTCCACTTTGAATTAAGGTTTTAAGACGAAAGAGGAAGGGTTACCAGCCCAAGGCGTTTGGCGAAAAGAGGGGATTCTTGGTCTAGTTTAGGTCTGTTTTGGTCTGTTCTTGGTCTAGTTAGATGGTGAATAATGTATCGTATCACAATCGAACTACACATCAGTTATCGGCGATAGAGGATTGCTCTTACCAATCTATCCTTTAATTCGTAATCTGTGTCTACAGAAATGTGCGCCCATAAAAGCAATTAATCGCCAGACCAAATAACTCTTGCCCAGAATCAAAACCTTCCTTACCTTTTTTTTGAAAAGGACTGTTCCACAATTAAAATATTTTGGATATCAAGTTGTGGCAGCCAGACTATACTGTCAGCTCTACGGAAAAATGCCAATAGGCTTGTGCAACAAACAACTAGCATTGGTCGGTTAAAAATGCAAAATTTCAATGCTGTCCTTGTTAGTTTTAGTTTGAATTATTGGGTCGCGCTCTAGATGGCGAACTACGCGGGGGCTATTGGTGATAAGCGTTGTAAGTTTAAAACCATTGTCAAGTAGCGAGTCGACACCTGAGTAGGTGGATCACTCGTTTGGAGTGATCCTGTCGGAGGTTTAACACACAAAGGATCCACTCGTTTCGGGGAAGTGCATTTTCAAGACTGGAGGTGTGAAAATTAACTCAGACTGACTTAAAATCGCTCGTTTGCTTTAAGAGTGTAAGGATATGAATTCCTGATAGAATGTTCCATACCAACTGGGCTCTCCCTTGAAAAGTAACAGAATTCTGTTGTACTCTTCTTGCCAATCTAAGTTGGGTAAATAGAAATATGCTATGGAGAAGATAATTCCGTGGATGTAAAGAGTCCCATAAATTATTTGTGAATTAATTTCGAAAGCATGTTAAAAATATTAATTTCGTTTAAGGTCTAGCGGATTTGAAAATTTTTTGAGAAAATTTGGCAATTTTATCGGAATGAAAAGTGTATTTTGGTAAAATTGTATTCAAAACATTTTGTATGTAAATATTACCTTACGAAAGTTTCCAACAAACGAAACACCCGCGCTTTTCTCCCTGCCATTTTACTTTTTGTTTTTACCCAAGTTAGGCTGGCACGGAGTGTAGAGGGCATTCTTGGATCGATACACCGTTTCCTCTTTAGAGAAATTATCACTCTTTAAATCAGAGACACGTCGAGGCAATAAAACAGTTCCCTGGCAAATTCGTTTTGTTCCCTTATTTTTTATCATCTCTTGGATCGTAGGATAGTTATGTTATATTTCCCCTGTGGAGATTTGGGTGCGCTACAGTTTGATGTTCGTTAGGTCTTAAACGTTGAATGTGTACTCTGAATGAGCAAACTTGGTCAATTAGCATTATTGAGAACTTAGAAAATTGATTTACCAATTTGCAATATTTACTTTAAAAATACTAGTTAAATTAACAAACTTATACATTATAGTTTGAGCAAATTTGTCCATTCAGCATTTAAGCTATGGAGGACTTTGAAAATTGATTTACCCTTTTGCAATATTTACTTTAAAATACTGGTTAAATTAATCAGCTTATACATTATAGTCTGAGCAAATTTGTTCATCAGCATTTAAGCTATGGAGGACTTTGAAAACTGATTTACCCATTTGCAATATTTACTTTAAAAATACTGATTAAATTAATAAACCTATACATTATAGTTAAGCAAATTTGTCCATTCGCCATTTAAGCTATGGAGAACTTTGAAAATTTATTTATTCATTTACAATATTTACTTTAAAAATACTGGTTAAATTAATGAGCTTATACATTATACTGTGAGCAAATTTGTTCAAACAGCCTTTAAGCTATGGAGAACTTTTGAAAATTGAATAACCAAATTGCAATATTTACTTTAAAAATGCTGGTTCAATTAATAAACTTATACAACAAATTTGTTCATTCAGCATTTAAGCTATAGAAAACTTTGAAAATTGAAATACCAATGTGCTATATTTACTTTTAAAGCGCCGGTTCAACTAATAGACTTATACATTATATTTTTCGTACGATGTCACCCTAAACGATTGTGTTGGGTGCCTGCTCAGGTGTCGGCTCATCACCTGACTGTGGCTCTAAAATATGATGCCCGTTGCTAATAGCCCACGTGTAGCTCTAGCGCGACGATAATTCAACAATTAAACTATACATTATAGTTACTAAAAAAAAACTAAGATACATTTTTTTTTTTTTTTTGGAAACGGGCTGGACTTTTTTTTAAGGCATTGCAAACTTAACTGAAATAGTACATTGTTGCAAACCTAGAATCAGAATATTTTTTTTAAATAAGTAAAATGGTTCCTAACTAAAAATAGTATACTATTGTACTTTTTTTGCATGCAAAAATTTTTTTAAAAATGCTTACAAAAGCTGCATACTTTTTGAAGTATTCAAAAAATATTGTCCGTCCACGTGCTTTAATAAGAAAATTCCAATGCACAAATTGTGAATATTATACGGTATGTTTTTGCAAAAAACGTGAACACTTATTTTTCAGTTGCTATGATAGATCCGATTATATTATGAACCAATAAAATTATTCTCAATATATATAATTATTACTAAAATATCGTCACTTAAGTTATCACATGGGATATCTCACTTGAAATATGGATCAGATTAACTGTACGGTAACCCTTGGCGCAATTTTTTCGGATATGGCGATAAATATTTTTTTGTGGCAACCTGTCTTTCTTCGACTGATGATTCGAATGTTTTTGACTTCGCAACGATGATGATTTCCGGAAAACCTATCTGACCATTATTTGCCCGTTTCGGTCGGGTATATTCGGCCGACTTTTTGCTCAATTTTGGAAAGTTCGCCAAGGGTTACGCACAGTACATTTCTACCGAGATATCTATGAGATAGCACATGTGGGGACTTAAGTGACGATATACTCCCTCTTACAGTACGCATACAGAATCTTTGCCACTCCACCAAACACTAAATTCCGATCAACTGTAGTTAGTCCAGTGAATAGAGACTCAAAAAGGGGTTTTACTATACAAACGGTCCGGTATCGCTGATTTTTTTTATCTGTTGTGTGTGACCCCTAGATTTTTTTATATGTTGTGTGTAGTAATAAATGTGAGTTTTCGTCATCCTCGTTCTATTGCTTTTTCCGCCATCTTGAAAAAACGTTCGAAAATTTCACACATTTTCTAGTTTTTGACCTATAACTTATCTCCTAAGCATTTTTAAATCAAACTTTTCGACACAAAGTTGTAGGAAACAAAATTTTTTTCAACATCGTTATCAAAAGTGTTTTTCTACGACAAATAGTTAAAGATCTAAGACTCACAACTTTGTGTCGAAAAGTTCTATTTAAATATTCTTAGGAGAAAAATTATAGGCCAAAAACTGGAAAATGGGCTAAATTTCGAACGTTTTTTGAAGATGGCGAAAAAAGCAATAGAACGATGATGACGAAAACTCACATTTGTTACTACCTTGGGGTCACACACAACATACTATAAAAAATCAGCGATTCCGGACCACTAAATTCCGATCAACTGTAGTTGAGATATCAAAAGTAACAACATATGAAGACAATGTTCTCCCCAAAATCGCCCACATACCGCATTCCGGGAGTGCAGCTATTAGGATGGAGCTGTAAGGCGGCCGATTGGATGCCTTAACAAACTCATTTACAGGGAAGCTCTTTATCCATGTCAAGTTTGCCGCGGATTAATCTCCGAGGGAAAACGAATGTTGCATTAAACATACGGCCGATCGTTTAGAGGACGGATGGGAGTGATTACTTAGATCTATGTATTCCTAAAACTGCAAACCGGAGTGGTTATTTACCATAGGTATACTTTGAACTACGTATTGAAGCTGGAAGTGACGTTATTGACTACTATTGAAATTGATTTTTCAAAAACTTAACTTAAATAAAACTAAGCTCCTTGGCAACCTATCTTATTTCGACTGATGATTCGAATTTTTGGACTTCGCCAAATAGAAATATGCTATGGAAAAGGTCGATTCGGGCATGTAAAGAGTTCCATAAATTATTTGTGAATCCATCCAAAAAACATGTTTAAAACATTAATTTCGTTTAAGGTCTAACAGATTTCAATATTATTTGAGAAAATTTGGCAATTTTATCAGAATGAAATGTGTATTCTGTTTGAACTGTATTCAGATCATTATGTATGTAAATATTACCTTACAAGTAACATACATTATGTATGTAAATATTAACTTTTTACTTTTTGTTTTTACCCATATCAGGGTGGCACGGAGTGTAATTATGATCTACTGAGTTAAATTGTTGCTTCATAATGATTTTTACAAGCATCTAAATTGTAGGGAATAATATTCAACCCGTTTTGTAGTATATAGATAAATAAAATTAGTTAGTATTATTTCTAGGATGAAAAAGGGATGGTTTGTCTCATGGACTTAAGGCATTAGTTACTAGAATTCAATTTTTTTTAAAAAAAGTATTGCTTTGATATGTACGTATTTTTTTACTAGCCGTGAAAATAGTATTAACTACAAAAATATTTTAATAGGAAAGTATCACCCTGTTTTTAAATATTAATAGATAAAGCTTAAAAATAGTGCCGCCATTCTGTTGAATGTTTTGGGATTTCTGATATTTGAAATAAACAAAATAATTTAATAAATTAATAAAAAATTAAATAATTTAATAAAAAGGCCATATTTTTGTTTGAAATTTATTATATTTTGCTGTTATTACGGATGCCATACCTGGCAAAAATGAGGTTAACTTCAAAAGCAATACTTCCTTGGTTAAAATTATTTTGAAAACAATTTAATGAAAGGGAAAGCTGTTTTAACAAGGTTCAATCTGTAGTGTAGTTCAACGCTTGACAACAGACAGCAATAATTGTAATACCTCAATGTTAGTATTATTAGATTTACTGTATTTTTTTAACGTCTGGATTAGAACCACTCCAGTTTAAATACAGATTATAATTATAAACGCGTTTCCTACTTCTTACTCATTTTACCGGTTTATGTTTTGTCATGTTAGTTATAAAATTTAAATTTAAGTTAATTGCGTTGTATGTCTTCTTCCTACGTTAAGTAACTTCTCAAAAGCTTTTCACCTGTGCTTATAAAAATGAGTAGAGCTTTTTTTCATAGATTATAATATAAGCACGTTTTTTCCCCAAAAATTTTACAAGTTAGATTCGGAAAATTTAAGAGCAATTTGACGAATAATTTACGCACTAGAGTATACTGTATATTTTCTTATGATTCAATTACACATTAGTTACTATGAATCGGAAAAATAAAACTGAAATTCGGAAATGATGACATAACTTTTCTAATCATAATATCGTCACTTAAATCCCACATGTGCTATCTCAATTCGCACAATGGATCAGATTTACTGTACAGTAACCCTTGGCGAACTTTCCAAAATCACGCTAAAAGTCCGTATTCTGGCTAATTTTGACGTCACGCTGTCTATACTGATAAAAAATAGTCAGATAGTTTTGTCGGAAAATGTCATTGTTGCGAAGTCAAAGAATTCGAATCATCAGTCGAAGTCAGACAGGTTGCCGCAAAAAAATTGTTATCGCCAAATAAGAAAAAATCGCTCCAAGGGTTCCAAATATAGTAAAAACTGATCCTTGCATAACAATGAGATAGCACATGTGGAAACTTAGTGACGATATATCTTTCATAACCGGAAAATCAAGCAGCCTTTTGTATGCAGTTAAAAATATTATCAAAGCACATCATTTTATATTTTACACATCACTAATATTTATGAAGCCATTAACATTAAAACTGTATAAATTTATGCTCAATTGACTTTATTACATATAAAGCAATGAAAACAAAAACTTGTACCAGAAACATAAATTTAAGTTTAATTTAATAATAACAAAACAATCAATTCTGACAAGACCAGTTTTTATGACATTTTTTGAATTGCATTAATGCTAATAGTCGATTTTTTTCAGTATTAAATTAACTATTTTGAAAAAAGACAATCATTGATCATAAAAATCTTTATTTTCATATTGATTTCAGTATTAATGATCTTAAGTAGTCTTGTATTTTGAAAACAGGATAATAAGTATAAATGGGTTTCCATAACAAATTATTTATTATATTTATCGTTTAATGACTGATTGGTAATGCAGTTTTGCCTTAAAAACAAAGAGATGAATAAATGAAAATGATATGAAAAGGGTAATTTAAACCAAATTTGGATAAACAAACAATTGCGTTTTTTCCTGAAACGTTTATTTGTAAATGGCATGAAAATGTTTTAATTAAAATAACGTATATCTGTTATCAAATGTAAAGAACCTACGGTTAAATAAGTGCAATTTTAAACAAAAGTGGGTCAGCAGAAAAATCTGCAACTCAACCTAAATGAAAGGTTTGAACCTGACAAAAATGACATATCTAACGAGATACAAATGGGAAAAGGGCATTTGAACCCATAACCGTAACAAAAGTAGTTATTAATACTTAACTATTCATCAACTGCGAAGGGCTTTCTACTAAATTGGTATCATTCATCATGTACGAAGCAGGCATCTTTTAAAAGAGCGAACTTGTACCTCGCTTATCTTTGTATTCAAATTACTTCCAAACGGAATTGTGTAATATTAATTAGGAAAAAGAATTGTTTACTTAGGGCGAAAGTGTTAATTACCAGTAATTTTTAAGCACTTGTTTTGGGGATAAACCATAGATGAGTTAAAATAATACAAGAACTGAGGATTAATTCGACAGTTTTCAGCTTATCAACACAATTAGGTATCAGGTATTAGCAAAATATAATACATAGCTAAAAAATCGCAGTTAATTAGGATTCTACGTAGTCAAAGAAGTAATGTTACTTTAATGCGTTTTTACAAGATGCAAGTACTTATATAAGAACGAAAGTATTGATTTACTTCCGACGTAGAAAACCTCTCAACACGAATACATAAGTTCTGCTGGTCAATGGAACAAATGAACGGACATTATAGGCCTATAAAACGAATAAAGCTCGTTTAATTGGTCAGGGAAAAAATAAAACCATGTTATTGGACAATAAAACGAGGCAGATTGCTTAATGGAAGAACAAATTAAGAAGTTCCGTTGAAACATGGGCTGTGAGGCGCCCTGTGGTCAGTGTCTCGATCTACGGATCGGAAGGTCCCGCGATCGAGTCCTGGTCGATGAAAACTCACCGAGTATATGCGGAGTACGTGCTTGTAAATATGTTGGGTTCGAAAGTCCTGTGCGCGGTCATTGCACAGTTTCCCACGGGTACAGGTTCCTGGAGACTATTTCCCTCCCCTTCAGGGACATGTCTAAATTGTGGAGGTGGCGCGTGATAGATGGCAGCATCTGTCACGTATATGTGAGTGTGTGTGTGTGTTGTGACTGTCTTACTTGACGAATGTTTATAAGCGGCTCTCTGAGAAAGCACACAAGCCTGAAAATATATGTATACCAACCAACCAACCGTAGAAACATGAATGCCGAAGAACTTACCTTATATAATAAATAACGATAATAGCTTTTAAACACATTCCAAGACATCAGATGAATATGAAATAAAATGATGGTATAGATTATATTGTTATTATACTTTACTGCTTTAGGTTTACTTTTACTGAATTAAACGAATTTAATATTCGTCTTCTAGAATTTTTTTTGATTCAAAAATGTTAAAAACGTTTGGAAGTATATAGAAGAAAAAAGTATCTAAACCTCAATTCTCTTTAGGGTTTAGGGACTTTCTCTTTAGGGACTTTAAGGTTATGTAATTTTTTTACTAATAAACGTGTTGATTATTGTGTAAATTAAGTTAGCACAGATTTATATAGTTCAAAATAACCGCATTTTTTTAAAAATACGGATAGGTGAGAGGGGGCACATTGAATCATTACGAATCATCCAATGGGAAATTTTCTTAAATATAACGAATATGCAAAACCTAAGCCTCAGGTGCACGCGTTGGTATTAATAAGAATCTACATTAAAATTTTCGAATATTTTAGAGCAGTCTAAGTTGGTCTTTCACGATCCACAGACATACAGACACAGAGAAAGACTCTTTCTTTTATTATTATAGATTATAAATAAAATTAATTTATATACTATCGAGCCTTTTATTTTTGAAAACATTATAAATTGATTGCAAGACACAAAATCTGGTGTTCAGACCCACTTCAGATTGTTTCTGGACTACTTTAAAACAGATCCTGCCTGACGCCATTTCGTAACTGGGTCATTCTTTGTAAAAGGGACAAATCGATGTCGGCATTTCTATCTTATTCCTCCGTCCATGCACTGTAAAAAAACTGTTGTTTTTACAGTTAAAAACTGTAATTTTTTTACAGGAAAACCGTAATTTTAGCAGGGAGTAATTGCTATTTTAGCAGGTAGAAACTGTTACATTAGACGTGCAAAGAGTCACGTGATAGAGTTCATCGTTAAGCATAAATACCCAATACTAGCCCTAGCGACCGATTAATTGCTTTGTCGCAGACGGTTCAGTATTGGGCTCGCACACACGAGGTTCCTGGGTCAAAACCGGGTGCATCCTCTACCAGGAACCTCTTGCGTGCGAGCCCAATACTAAACCGTATGCAACAAAGTAATTACTAGGCCTCGTGGGCTAGAATTGAGTATTTTACTTTTATCAGAGAAAACTGTTAAATTAACAGTTTTTCCCTGCCAAATAAGCAGTTTCTCTCTGTTAAAGTTAGAGTTTTCGAGTAAAAAAATCACAGTTTTTCTGCAAAAAGTTACAGTTAACCAGCAAAAAAACAGTTATTAACTGGCGTCAAAGTTGACAGTTTTTAACTGTAAAAACAAGTTTTTTTTACAGTGTAGCCGAGGCCACTTTTATTTGCGCCACCCTGTAGGAATTCCGTACTCACCACTTCTGATCCGTTGGAGTTGGAGTGGTGAATGGTGGTCTTGGATTCAGAAATTGGCATGATAATGTTGACATTCTGTGACGAGTCGGCCTGGTTGGTGCCCTCGCTGGCGACCGATTCGGTGCGAAGAACCCCGCCGTGTCCGTCTCCGGGATCGCTGCGGATGCTGCGAGTCATGAAAGTGCCGGCCGATGAGTTGTTGGCGGTCTGGTGACGAGAAAAAAGCAAGCCAAGAAATATTAGTTATAGTCCGACCAAGCTAACTTGGCAATCAAAATATTTTGATTGCGGAAGATTCCACTTTGAATTGAGGTTTTTCAGAATAAAAAAGGGTTGCCAGCTCAAGGCGTTTGGCGAGAAGAGGGGATTGTTGGTCTAGTTCAATCTATCACACTAGAGCTACACATCAGTTATCGGCGATAGAGGATTGTTGTTAATTGCTAGTAGCGGTTAACGATTACACGGGAATTTCTTTGTTTATTTGACTTGATCAATAATCGATTAATATCTGTGCACATTTGATAATGTCTAATGAAAGAACGATCTTCATGCGAAAGAGAAGAATATCGTACATAATGTTTTAAATTTTTTCAAAGTGGAAGCCTCTGCCGAAAATTTTTATTATTTTTTTTAGAAAAAAGTTCTTAAAATAATTTCTAATTAAAATTGAGCTGAGAATTTAGGTATAAGTCTTTGTTTGTACATATTTGTACAATACAAAGTCATTTTCTTGGTCATTTTTTCAAGTTTGATCTCACAATTTGCCGCGCAAGCCTAATCACAATGTGTTCAAATAGCTTCATGTTTAATATCATTTATTTTAGTTTTGGCTAAAGTTTCATAAATTTTAAAACTTGTTTTATAATAAATAAATCTTGCAGAATTACATATAAAAAAATTATACTTATACATTGAGTAGTTCAAAAATGACATGAAAGATCAAACTACGTTTTGTAGTATCTTCTTTGCAAATTTTTAAGACTCCTGTGACCCCTTAATTTATCTATGCACTGTAAAAATAAGTTAAACAAGTAGGTAGGTAACTATTGGTGGAAACACTGTGCTCGAGCCTGCAGCAAAGATAAAAGGGGCGTCTACCGGATCGAACCTGGCTGTTGACATGATGTCTTATCCAAATAAGCCAACGCTTGACTCTCGTTCAATTTTTCTTAATATTGGACTTATTTAAAAAAAAAATGTTTAAAATTATTCAGTTTGTAAATTACTTGACTTAAATGATATAAGCTAAATAAAGCTTGCATTAATTTGTTCAAATTGCAATTAATAAAACTATAAAAGTCTCTTCAATCATTGTGTCTTCATTGAGTAAGTAAATTCACGAACTCATCAACATTCTATCATAGATTACGAGACTGAAGAGTGTAGAAGAATTATTTAAATTGTGACTATTGAAGATCAATTAAGCAAAGCTTAAAAAGTAAATAACTTGTATTATATTGAAGATAAATATCTGAGTCCTTAAATAGGACAGACCTTTCATGGCAAACTCGGTCTTAATATCTTTATATCATTACATATAAATGGGTAACGGGAATATTTTACTGCCACGTTTTTATCTCATTAAAACTTTAAAAAAATATACACGATGAGACCTCGTCCTTTACTACATTTAGTAATTTGTGTTGCAGATGACTCTAAACATACAATTTTTTAAACAGGTGAGCGCAAAAAAAAGCTTCGGCTAATAAAGCATAGCCCTTAAACCACAATAAAATTTGCAGCAATGTAACGATGATTAATATATTTCTTTTTAAAATACAAATATTGCAGTATAATCTCTCCAAAATATTAGATTTCTCTAAACAAGACTTTTTGCACTAGGAACAATAAACCCAACTGGGGAACCTCGTTAAAGAAGTTAATGGTCATAAAATTTTCTCTTAAAACACACTTCAGAATGCCTTCCTTATTTGGAGAGGTTAATATAAGAACGTGCTAGAAGACATTTTTGAAAAAAATAATATAATATAATAACATACAAATAACAACAAAATAATAACATATTATTCCATTTTTAAGCATGATAATTTTCCCTTTTTTTACTGGAAGTAAAGTCCATTTTTACCGTTTGAAATATTCGTTTTTAACGTATTTATGTGCAAACTAAAAACTTTATGGCTCGTTTTCTCGTTTTCACCTTTTTGTCACTTAGCACGTTCTTCCACTAAGTTCTACATTTGTGAATGCGAGATTATATTTTTGACAGTAACGGCCCCGGCAAAGAAAAAGAAATGTTTTTGTTAACGGCATATTAGAAGCTTCTAACTATTGTTGGGCACAATGAACATATGCGAACGAACGTATATCCATATTTTTTTTAACCTTTTAAGGTGACTCGTTAATGAGATAGATTGTTAAGTCTTTTGTCGGAAGGTAGTCAGAAAAGGTATTGAACTACTCTTCGTCAAGGAACTTATTTGGTTAGTGGGTGTGATATGTAAATAGCGTTTGCGGATCGATCTATGGAACAAGGGAAACAAGTAACGTTTTTGTAATGAGTAGTGTATACTATGTTTGCATTCGCGCATTGAAAGAGCTATAAAACCACATTACAACACTAGTTTATTTTTAAAAAACGTTGAAATGTATCACATTCCTCATTTTAAGAGTTAAGACCTCCTAATTGCAATGCATTGGATTTAACCCTTTCAGTCCCAGTGATATGCCATTTGGCATCATCATATTTCTGAAAAGAACTTTAAAAAAATAATAATAGGGCTGACATCTATTGGGATTAATAAACAAATATTTTCTAAGGGCAAGAAGTTTGAAGAATCGAATGATGTGCTTTTTGTTATCATAAATGGCTATAGAAAATAAAAAAAAATTCTTAAATGATGATACCAAATTGTCATTGGGACCAAAAGAGTTAACTGGATGTAATTAATTTAACACATGATCAGTTCAATTGTTCATTCAACTAGACCATGAGTTCTATTTTAATCATGTCCTGTGACACCCGTGCTTGAAAATTACGGTACACGTGTGGCAGTTGGAATATACTCGTGAGAGAAAAATTAATTTTTTGCAATGCAATATATTATAATAGTATTATTTGAATAAAAACATTTCAAATGGTACGTCAAATACACTGCTCAAAAAAATTAGGGGAATGCATGGTTTAAACACTTCCACCACCAATGATTCCATTTGGGAACATCAGATTGTTATTTTTTTTCTCACGAAGTTGAACTCGCACTAATGTATCGTTAGATGGAAGAATCATGTCTTTTGAAGAATTGAATAATGTTTGTTTTAATTAAATGGAAAGGTGAAAAACAGAGTAAAATAAAATTCATTCATAAAAAAATTAATGAAATAAATTGACAATAGATTTTTCACGCTTGCATTCTTTAGATGTTTAAAAATTGATTTTAACTGTTTTTAACAAATGAAGTTTTGAAAAAATTGTTGTTATAATTTAATTGAAAAGTTATGATTCTAATTTTCTCCCCTTAAATTTAGTAAAAAATTTGAGATTTTCTCTTTGTTTTTTACTATTTCATTATGGATGCATAAGGAATCTATTTCACAAATTTTGGATTGTTTTAAAATAAAACTTGACGCTGTAAGTGAAAGGGTTTACAAAAGTAAGCTGATTCCCGCCTTCGCCCTGGGTGTATTTCCTCTCTTTGTGACAGTAAAAACTCTTTCTGTGTCTGTCTTACTTGACGAAGACTTATAAGCGGCTCACTGAGCAAGCACACAAGTCGGAATATATATGTAAAATACCCTACCCATACCCAAAAGTAAGCAAAGTGCTCCCCTAATTGTTTTGAGCAGTGTTCATAAAATGCAGCAAGCAGTGCACTTGAATAGATTAAGACAAGTTAAGTACGATTGACAAAGCATTTGAATAGCGATCAAGAATTTCAGGATGGCAGAGCACATTCTCTATTTAAAATTAGTATGGACAGACAGTTAATGGGAAATTCACATGAAAACAATAAATCCCTCAAAATTCAGTTGAATACACATTTACTCAGAGTTCCCTTAAAAACAATGGTCCTTTCAACTAAGAATGGAATGATGTCATTTGCGTCTGCAAAACTTAATTTCTTGGTAATCGAGATTAATTAGCGATAATTCACTCATCCTGAAACCTATCACAGAATTCAAATAGTTTCGTAATGAACGATGATGTGATGGGAAATGACCTTTTCAATAAATCCCAGTATTTATTGACATGTCCTTTTACCACCATCTGTCAGAGATGAATGCTTGGTTTTAATAATCACGTACCAATTTAACCTCTTAAGACCCGAGCTAATTCCTACACGTATATTTTTAATCTAAGCATACTTTTCATACATATATAAGTTAAAAAATATGTTTTTCAAAGGAATTTAAAAAAAATTATGTATAATAGTACTTAGGGACACGCCTTAAACTCTAAAAATACATTTTTTTTGCGCTATAAATGCAACGAAAAGGCCATATCACTTATTTGTAGTTTACAGATTATTTTAACATTGTTTTTAATGCAAAATGCCTTTAAAATGAACTACTAAAATAACTTTTCAAAAAGTTTGAAAAAAAATATTTTTTTTAAAGAACTCTAATATCGTCTTGACCCGCATTCAACTTCATTTATTTTTTGAAACAAATGACTGATATGTGTAATCAAAAGCTGAAAACTGATAGTTGTATCTTCTTCTATCGGACCAGGTCAATTTCGGAACTAATTAACGTGTTAATTGTTTGTGGAGAGGTTTTAAAAATTGAAAAAGGGATGCCGAGTGATTTGAATCATAACGGTAGCAGTCTGCGCGCTGCAACGGGTGCGGGTTTGATCCCCGCCTTCGCCCTGGGTGTAGTTTCCTTTCTCTGTCACAGTAAAAATTCTTTCTGCGTCTGTCTTAATTGACGAAGGTTTAAGCGGGTCTCTGATCAAGCACAGAAGCCGGAATATATATGTACCCCTCCCAAACCCCCACCCTCCAACCCAATAGATGAAAATTCTAAGACACCTTTTCCGGCTGTATTGAATATTTTTTAAAAAAAATTTATATTATAAATGTAGCTGAGTTGCAGTGTTCTATAACCACACTCATTCAAATTTGGTTCGAATATTTTTTTTTTTAAAATTTCACTAAATAAATGTGAAACAAAATATTCGAACCCATTTTAAGAAGTGGAGTTATAGAACCTTGAAAGTCAGCTTTTAATAATTTTTTTTTTTGAATGCCAGCTTATAGTAAGAAAAAAAATAACGCAAGTTAGATTATTTCAAATGAAGAGTGAAATTGAGGGATTTTCAGTCCGATGCATTTGTTTTTGAAACAAAACTTTCGCAAAAGTATTGCTTTGCAATGTTAGCCCTTTTTTTTCTCTCAGGTATGGGAATCAACCAACATTGTAATGGAACAAATTTTAAACGAGAATGTTATGTAGTTATTTAATTATATAGTGTTGAAGTTTTAAAATGCTAAAAATCTACTGCAGATTCTGACACTGTATTTCAAAACTTTTTTTAATTAGCATTCAAGTAACTTTACAATTTTGTTTTAAAAATATGTTATGATGATTCCCATACCTGGTGAAAGTGGAATAACATGGCAAAGCAATATTTTTCTGGAACTTGTGATTCCGAAACTAATGCAGCAGATGAACGGGACTGACAATCCCTCTTGAAAAAAAAAAAGATAGGGAAGACTAACAAGTGAATGAACGTTTAAGGCGCTGCGTTCGCCAGTGAATAAACACCAGAACATAATGACCAGGACACAACCAGCCATATTCATATAGCTTCCAACTAGATGGGAGGAAGTGAGTATTGCCAATCCATCTAGTGGAATGATTTTCAATCCTTATTTTTCAATTATATTTAAAAAATGTTCATTCACTGGGGACAGTTCACTCACTGGCAGGGCCTGCTCTAGGAAATCGCAGACTATAGGCGCAACCTATTTTGGGGGCCCCTTTACTGAAAATTTTATGTATGAATTCCAATAATGATGGTGCTATATGACCCATGTATAAAATATTTGATACAATTTTATAGACTTCCTTACAAACATCAATCAAAACAATAACGTTAGGTCAATTTCTTACTTAAAATTGAGAGGGGTATCAGATTTTTTTTAGTTAACTGATATTTTGAGGGTTTACAGCATTTAGCATGATCGAAACTTAAATTTAGTGGCCCCTAAAATTTGGTGGCTCTAGGCCCGGGCCTAACAGGCCTTATGGAAGAGCAGGCCCTGCTCACTGGTCAGTCTACCCTAAAGAAGAAAGAGAGGGATAGAGCAAAGAAGCGAAGCTGACCCAAATTACCCGGACGTTGCTGGTGGGGGAGTTCACCCCACCGTCCTCAGCGACGGGTGTCATGTTGGGCGCGAATGAGTGCGCGTCCACCATGCTCGGGTGCTGCACCCCGTGAGTGCAGTCCGGGCAGTCTGAGCAGGCCGGGCACGAGGCGCTGGTCTTCATCGTGGTGTTGACTGCTGAGCCGTTGGCCTTCTGGGCTTCCAGCAGAACTCGGAGGGAAGCCATGGCGTGCAGGTTGGTCTCCTTCTCGTCCAGCTTGCCTGCAATGGAAAGCAGTTGGATGTTAGCGATGGAGTACAGCTAGAATTGAGCTATGTGGTTATTCAATTTTTTTAGCCTAATCTCCTGACTCCAAGTCCTCTTTCCTCCCTCCAGCTATAAAAATGGACCTGTAGGATGTTGTACATTATCGTCTATTTATTGATTAATATTTTTGTGTCAGATTTAATTAATTACTCCAAGTCCAGTTGGGTGACAGCTCTGGTACCTACCTCGTAGCTTGACCGCGGTTCTTAATTATGAAGAGTAATTTGGCTGCGTTAAAGCTTATTGCAAGCTAGAAGTAGACTGTCGGAAGTTTTCAACCTTACTATTATTAAAAAGTTTTTTGTGGGCCCGATTGGCTTAGTATTTAAGATCACTGATCATTACGCTGCGTACTGTCCGGGTGCGGGTTAGATTCCTTTCTTCGCCTTTTGTGTACCTTCTCTCTATGTTTAGGTAAAAATTCTGTTTGTGTCAGAGACATAACATAAAGTGGACTGCGCATTCATAGTAAAGCAGCTTAGGGATGGAAAACCAAAACCGGTTTTCAAAAAACCGGTGGTCCCGGTTTTGACGGAAAACCGTTTTTTTTTTGTATGAGGCCCTTCGGAACCGAAAACCGGTTTTTAAGGGAAAAACCGATGGAAAATGGAAAACGTTTTTTTTTTCTAAAAAACCGCCATCCCTTGCAGATTAGCATTATGTCCTAAACATCATAAATCGCCAAGAGGGGAAAGGTTGCTACATATGGCAACTTAACGCTACTGTTTCGTTACGAACTATTCCAAATTGTCGCCAGACCTTATTTTTATCAGCTAGCAAACCGAAGTGGAGACTACCATCAATATCCAAGTCACGTGGGTTTCTACCAATCACGGCAGCTTGAATTTTTTTTAATGTTTTTGTTTCTGAGCATGTTAACAATCGTGAATGTTGTACTCTTAAGGGGTCACAGGAGTCTTAAAAATGTGCAAAGAAGGTACTACAAAACATAGTTTGATCTTTCTTGTCATTTTTGAACTGCTCAATGTATAAGTATAATTTTTTTATATGTATTTCTACAAGATTTATTTATTATAAAACAAGTTTTAAAATTTATGAAACTTTAGCCAAAACTAAAATAAATGATATTAAACATGAAGCTATTTGAACACATTGTGATTAGGCTTGCGCGGCAAATTGTGAGGACAAAATTGAAAAAATGACCAAGAAAATGACTTTATATTGTACAAATATGTACAAACTAGGACTTATACCTAAATTCTCAGCTCAATTTTAATTAGAAATTATTTTAAGAACTTTTTTCTAAAAAAAATTAATAAAATTTTAAAATTTTTGATTTAAATTTTTTAAAAAATAATTTCTAATTAAAATTGAGCTGAGAATTTAGGTATAAGTCTTTGTTTGTACATATTTGTACAATATAAAGTCATTTTCTTGGTCATTTTTTCAATTTTGACCTCACAATTTGCCGCGCAAGCCTAATCACAATATGTTCAAATAGCTTCATGTTTAATATCATTTATTTTAGTTTTGGCTAAAGTTTCATAAATTTTAAAACTTGTTTTATAATAAACAAATCTTGTAGAATTACATATAAAAAAATTATACTTATACATTGAGTAGTTCAAAAATGACATGAAAGATCAATCTATGTTTTGTAGTACCTTCTTTGCACATTTTAAAGACTCCTGTGACCCCTTAAGGGGTCACAGGAGTCTTAAAAATGTGCAAAGAAGGTACTACAAAACATAGTTTGATCCTTCATGTCATTTTTTAACTAATCAATAAATGAGTTTAATTTTTTTATATGTAATTCTACAAGCTTTATTTATTATAAAACTAGTTTTAAAATTTATGAAACTTTAGCCAAAACTAAAATAAAAGATATTAAGCATGAAAGCTATTTGAACACATTGTGATTAGGCTTGCGCGGCAAATTGTGTGGTTAAAATTGAAAAAATGACCAAGAAAATGACTTTATATTGTACAAATATGTACAAACTAGGACTTATACCTAAATTCTCAGCTCAATTTTAATTAGAAATTATTTTAAGAACTTTTTTCTAAAAAAATTAATACAAATTAAAAATTTTTGATTTTAAATATTTTAAAAAATAATTTCTAATTAAAATTGAGCTGAGTATTTAGGTATAAGTCCTAGTTTGTACATATTTGTACAATATAAAGTCATTTTCTTGGTCATTTTTTCAATTTTAACCACACAATTTGCCGCGCAAGCCTAATCACCATGTGTTCAAATAGCTTTATGTTTAATATCATTTATTTTAGTTTTGGCTAAAGTATTATAAATTTTAAAACTTGTTTTATAATAAATAAATCTTGTAGAATTGCACTTAAAAAAATTATACTTATACATTGAGTAGTTCAAAAATGACATGAAAGATCAAACTATGTTTTGTAGTACCTTATTTGCACATTTTTAAGACTCCTGTGACCCCTTAATTCAGTAACGTTTTGTGCAAGATGACAAATGCTAACATATTCCTAAGTGTAAAGAGGGGTATAAAAAAGGATTAGTCACACTTTCACGGGTAAAATTTATTTTGTTCTGCATACTTTTAGTAATTGTGTCTTCTTCATAAACTATAATTTCTATCGAGGGAATTTATTCTAAAAGCTCTTTTATACTGAATAATCTTGTTCATGATTAAATCAACGTTGGTAGAACTATAATTATAAAAAATATTTTGGACCAATCAATTAAATTAATGGTCTGAACATTGGACAGCTTAGAAGTAGAATATTTTTTTTACAATTTGGTCAAAACGAAACCTGTTTTTGCAATTGTAGTTTTTGAGTTATTTATATTTAAAAAGAGAACATTTGTTGAATTTGGAATATATTGATGTGTTTTAGAAAGTTGATTTATTCAGTGAATAATGGAAGAAGCAATATATATATATATAATTTATTTATTAAAGGAAGAAGCAATATAATAAAGGATATTTATATTATATATATATATATATATATATATATAGTAGATATATATATATAGTATATATTATATATCTCATATATATATAAATATATATATATATATAGTATAGTATATATATATATATAGTATATATCTATATTATATATATATATATATATCATAATTATATATATATGTATATAGTATAATATATATATATTTATATTTTATTTTTATTTTGGATATTTTTTTTTTTGATTTTTTTAATCGGACACGTTTAGAACGAAAGTTATAGAGACGGCAGAAAATATTCACCATGTCAATAACCAACTTAGATTATTTACAGCAACAACTCATGCATAAACCTACTAATGTTTTCTTTTAAATTATTTTAAAATAAAGTTTCCACATTCAATTTTTCAAGTAATCTAAAATAGACGCACAAAATCAAAGAGATACTCTGATATCGAAAGCGGAGGATCTCTAAAAATACTAGCGATTCATCTTGCTCTTTCCAAGCTTCTTTATATAACATTAGATTGTTCGGCCTCTGTGTTCAGGTCGTTGTGGAAAAACTCGCCCAAAATGGTAAACTCGCCATAGATGCGAGCCAAAATCGACACAGTCAGTGTGACTGTGTAAGGTTAGAGATGATTAGGACACTTTAGTTTTTCCAATGCGCAGTCCCATCTATGCACAGACAATCATTGTAAACAGACATTCCAATCGGAATTTTTTTTGATGATGGAGTGACGTCACCAGCCACCCTCAGCCGATTAATTTCGAACTAATGATCCACGTCACTGGTTAAAACTGCGCGCGACTCCAAGGTGCGCGCGCAACATGTACTAATTATGCTCAAACTTGGATAAATGAATGCGCGGCTTGCGCGCTACTTTCGAAATGGATTGCGGAGCAAGAAGAAAATTGCGACTCGAGAGAGGCCTGTGAGAAAATGTTTTTGTTGCGTTCTTTTCTCGTCAAAACACCTATATTTTCTTTTTATTTTATTTAATGAAATTATTTTATGTTCCCAAAGATAAAAAAAAAAAAAAAAAAAATTGATAGGTAAGTGTTTTAAATATTTTATTTATTCCAATAATAATTCTTGTAAGTTTTCTTTCATCAGCGCTAAATGCTCGATCACTTAGAAGGATTGCGTCATTTTTGTATTCGAAAATTATTGAGTATATGTAGCTTAACATTCCTAAAGCATCTGGGTTTTTTTAGTCTTCGGTAATTATTTTTTTATTTAAAATTATTAAAAGTTATTAACTACTAAATGAGTTGCACTTTTTTTCGTGTAGCTTTAATTAAATAAGTTTAAGATATATGTAGAGTTAAAATATTATTGTCTGTTGTTAGTTTTTAAAACTATGTTTTAAAACAAATAAACCTAACTGATGACCTTATAAACGGCCCGTGCAGCTTAAAATGTTCATTGAATGTAACGGTGTAGAGGGAGTGTTACACATTAAATATGATAGATGCAATATGGTTGTGTTGGGTGCCTACTCGGTGCTCCCTAATGATCCCTTCTAAATATATTATATGAATGAACCAGTTACACAGATTTGTAGGGAAGGGAATTTCTATCCCAAAATAATAAATTTTTTAGGCAGGATAAATTTACAGTTTCCAAAAATCATTAGATAAAATCATTAGATAAATTTCATTAAATTGTTTATTTGTAATTTATGTCATTTTGTTCTTTTTAATGTATGTCAAATGTTACGTGTTTTTTTTTTTTAGTACTTAATTATTCTTAAATGGCCCCCTCCACACTTTTTTAAAAAATCTTGTTTAGCTGTATAGTTAGAGTGATGTTTCCATACAATAAGCACTTTTTGATTCAAAACTTACTATTTCATTTCACTAAAAAATAATTTGATATATTGGTATTTATATTAAAATTTAAGGTCTAACAATATATATTGTAAATTTATTGCTTCGCTTTAGAGCATTTAAAAAATTTTGTGGATTTTTATTCATAATTTTGATGTGTTGTGTTTAAAAAAGCTTTTTCTTCATAGGATGAAGAAATAGTTGAGCTTATTTGTGTGAAAACTCATTCCATAACCTCCATCTCCAAAGGGCCAATTAACACCTGATTTTGTTGGAACACCTACTCAAGTGCACCTACTTCGCCAATTATTCCTTGAATTGTACAAAATTACTTGCATGCCTCTCCCTATATAAGTTTAGTTTTTAAATATATTACTCTGAGTAAAAAATTTAGCATACAGTGTAGGTACCTACGAATAAAATTTTGCTTTATATTACTAAGCTGAATATAAAAATACTTAAAAGATATTTTGGTTTTAAGATGTTCTTCTAGAATTGAGATGTTGTTAACATATGTTTTTTTAGTTGACTTTTTTTGGATGGGTAGTTATTATTTTTATTTGGTTATTATTTTTCAAAATATATCTCACTTTATTTTAAAAAATAAATATTTTGCATTTGTTTTCTTACATTGAAAAGTTTGTGATTACAAAAGTGCCGCAATACATTTACTAATGATAAAACAATGTTTTGATACATTTATCAGAAATTATGCCTTTTTCCGTAAAGAACTTGTAGGCTGTAAATTATTCATATCCCCCCCCCCTTTAATCATTGGATTATTTAGAGAAATGGAGTTATTTTTACTTGCTCTAGAAGCAAACTCTAATTTATTTGAGAAAAAAAAACATTTTATAATCAGACACTTTATTTGTAATAACATTATTTTAGCTTCTTGTATGTTCTGATATTATACAAACTATAATTGGCTGTGTTATAGAATTATAAGCAAAGAAAATATTAATGTTTTTGTAACTAGGAAAAGCCCATTGAAGGAAAAACTACTATATTTACCATTTCAAAACTTGTAAACACCAAATTCAAAACTTGTAAATGCTTTATTCACTTTAAAACTTGATTATTAATTGCAAATTTATCTACATACTTATTATTTTGAGATGCGGTCTCATTATTACTAATTCCTTTCTGCTGAAAAACATATTCTAATATTATTTGGAAAAGTTAAATTGAAATGATTAATATATATATATATATATATGCCTGAAATTGATATTTATAATTTTTAATACAAAAGAACCCTTTTACAAATGTAAAATTTGGAATTGTAAATTAAAGGTTTAAAATTCTTTTTCATTGTTTTGTGGTTATTTCTGTTTGCATATTTACTTAAATTTTATAATTTTTTTTTATCATATATAAAATATTATAACAGTAGTTATCATATATTTCAGTAAATTATAAATAATATATTCACTTTTTAAACTAAATAACAAGGCTTGTTTCATGTGGGAAATAGCAACAGCTCCACAGTCTTGTTTTCATTTTTCTCGAATAACTATTGCATTCTATTTGCTTTGGTATTCCAAATAGAATTATCTAAGAATATTATAGTTGTTATAGATTTAAACCAATTATTCCAACTTCTTTTGATGCAAGTTTTCATTGTTAAATTATTAAAACAACCAACAGCACAGCAAGAAGTTGTAATTTTAAAATATAACAACTAAATTAAATTATTCTTAGAAAACTCAATTTCGAAAAAAAAAAAAACCAAAAGTAATTCGAGAAAAGTGCAAGCTAGACCGCGGAGCTCTTGCCAGATCCCAAAAACAAGCCCATTAATATAATGGTTTCTGATTGCCTATTTCTAGCCTCCATTCTGAGCTTTTACACAGTCAATAACGCCTCGTAATTTAGAACCCTGGTCTAGTGCCGCAGGTTATTAAGAAAAGCGAAAATTACACGAGTTACAAAACGTTTATAGCTGTGTTAAAATCCACTTTTGGAGGTAAAAAATAAGCAGTTAGAAACGTTCCAAACTAGGCAAAAAAGTAACAATTTTCCTCACTGGACTGAGGTTTTAAATTACGAAGCGTTATAAACTACTTTAAAGCTCCTAAAGAGCTAAAAACAGGCAGCCAAAAAACGACTATACTTGTAGCGCCCCTACCAGATTAATTCGTTACTACGCCAGGGGGGTGGAGACTTTTCGCCTCATTCTCCTACGTAAATGCGCAGTCTGTTTAGATTCTTGTCTGTGATTCTATGTTATGTCTCTGGTTTGTGTCCGTCTTCCTTGACGAATCTTTATAAACGGGTCTCTGATCAAGTACACAAGCCGAAAATACACGAACCAACCAACCAGGTTTATTTTTTCTTTAACGGGTGTGGGTTCGATTTCCGCTTTCGCCCTGGGTGTACCTTTCTCTGTGTGTCGGTAAAAAATTGCACGTGTCTGTCTTATTTTACGATGGGGGTGGGGTGGGGTGGGGGGGGTTATAAGCGGTTCTCTGATCAAGCACACAAACCTGAATATATATAAGGAATATATGTAAGGAATTATCTTTTTTGGCAAATTTAACAGCAAAATAATAACTAAACTAATTTTTTAAAACCAGTTGCTATGCAGCTGGATAATGAATAATTAGTTACAATATTTCAATTTGGTTTAAAAAGCTTTAAAAATTAGGATGGAATGTTGTACATTATAGGATGTTGGGACATCCTATAGGATGTTGTACATTATCGTCTACTTTTATTGATCAATATTTTTGCCCAGATTTTAATAATTTTCAAATTAAATCTTGTATTTTTATACCTTATGTAAAATTCCTCTATCCCATTTTCTGTCTATTTGAAAATTCGTAATAGATTATCTAACTGACCTTTGTATCACTCGAAGTTTTGAAAATATTTAACAATTTACAAATTTAAATAATTTCAATACCACTTTAAGATATCAGAAATTATTTTTTGACCTAAACAGCATAAAAATTATTTTATGTTCCCTTACACTTTTAAGAAGAAATTAAAAAATACTGGTTGACTCCGGAAATCTTATCCTTAAAAAAAAAAGTTATTTTTCTAAATTCTTCGACATAATCCTCGGAATTGCTTGAATAAGACTGTTCCTGAGTTAAAACGGATCATTAAGTTCACGAAAGCTAACTACCATCGTAATAAATTTGAATCCTTACTGTCATCTAAACACAAATGGAACTTTGCCAATGGTATAATATATTGCCTAATAACAGTAGTGTTTTTGAACTTGCTTCTAATATAGATAGGAATGGGGTGGCTAATATAGATAGGAACAAAATTTCGACAGACCTATTAATCCGACAAGAAAGAAATTGCGATAGGGTCAAATGCCATCAGACACAGAAATACTAAATTTTTCTTTTTTCCCTCTATTTTTTGGAACTTTCTTTCATATTTTGCGAGCCAAAGGTATTTTAGTTTTGCCCGAGAATAAAAGAAAAATCCTTTTTTCCCAAATGCAAAAAAATATTACAGCAACTAATAAATACTTAAATTGTCCTTAATTAATCATAACGGCCTTTATTTATTGATTTGTTGAATTTCGAACCCGTCGGAGTTTCAATCCTGTCGGGGTTTCGGGTGTCAGGTTCGTGAGGAACACAAATAGAAGAGTTCACGGGAAGAACCGCTTTATTTCGTAGAAGGCTTTCCTTAATATCCTCTTTGGGGGCGATAGTGAAAAAACTCCTAAACTGGTGTAAAGAAACCGGTTAATCGCATTGTTTATCTTTCGCGGCAACCCAGATTCACGCCAGATCAGTTGATACGATTCACACGTTTGTACGGCAAATGAAGAACCAAAAGAAAAACCGGTTTCCAGTCGCCAAATGTCCGCCAAGCAGACACAATTACGGAAAGACTCTAAAGAAATCAAGCTGTTCTTCCCGTGTACTCTTTAAAAGTTCACGCCCATATGTCGGGCTCCGAACCGGGGACCTAATGACTCTCCCGGGACCCTGCCCAGCTCTCTGACCGTTTCAGCCACCCAATTAGCACCCCCATAGAAATACGTACGACTAATTAGAAGGCAATTTTGCTGCACAAATTAATTTTTTACGTCACGGTGTGTCTTAAGTCAAGAGATTTTATTGCGCATTTAAGCATTTTCCTTATTTTATATTAATTAAAAAAATAAGTTTTTATTATTTGTAACTATACATTTGTATTGCAGTATTCTTGACGTATTTTTTTATTTAATTTTTTCCCTGATGGGGCCGCAATATCGGCGGCCTTTGCAGACTCGGCATATTCTCCAGAACTGATAGCTATTTTTTGTGGCACCATCTAGGTGACTCTCGCTACCAATTTTAAGCACAGATTACAAGGAATCTGAGCTTATTGTGGATGTTAAAGTATGCCCAGATTTAATTTTGCCGAGAGTACCCAAGCCCAAATGGGCCCTCCAGGGATAACAAACAATAATCAAAAATGCTGAATGTCACCATGGACAAAGTCCCTTGTTGTTTTGAACCATGGACAAGTGCCAAGGACGTCCATTGAAGAAGCACCCAAACTCAATCTATGCATTCGAGGTAATTGTCTCGACTGGATTCGATAGTTAACATATATATCGATTAGTTGTATTAGAACTAGATTAGTTCGGAATCTGTTTAGAAGAGAAATGGCTATATTATCTATCCTATAATCTAGCACAGTTCTAGATTAGGTCATGAATTGGTCAGTGGACTTGTATTAACTTACTGTTACAAGCGTTTAATCGAATTCGAATAATAATTAACATTAAGCGTCTAACTGTTCTAATGGCAATTTTAGAGAAAAGGAAATTTAGTCTACTATACAGGGTGGTCCAAAAGTAGGCTTATAGTTAGTTAGGTATACCGTTATTTTTACAGCAAAAGTTATTTTTCGAAACATGTCTGTTGTTTAGTTAGGAATACCTCAGAATGTGGCGTGCAAGCCTAATCCCAATGTTTTCAAATTTTGTTAATAGTTTTATGTTTGTTACAATTTATTTTAGTTTTGGCTAAAGTTTCATAAATTTTAAATTTGTTTTATAATAAATAAATCTTCTGGAATTACATATAAAAAATTATACTTATATTGAGTAGTTAAAAAATTATATGAAATTGAAAACAATGCTTTGTAGTACCTTCTCTGCACATTTTTAAGAGTCCTATGACCCTTTAAATTAAAACAAAAATTTTATTTAATAATTAAATTATATGGGTCGCTATGAAACGCTTCCAATCCCTAAGGTGGATACATATGTCACTGTTTAATACTGATTGAATAATACTGATTTCAAAAGCGAATAAGCTTTTAGTTCTTAATTGAAAGAAAACACTGCTTCCATCTCAACACTCTTTCATGCTTAATGTATATCCATTCATAAAAATGTGACAAAATTGGATTTAATCTATCCTCTAATGAAAGAACTCAACTCTCTTTGCCTTAAAAAATTTCAATCCGAATGTTTTTTTTTATCAAATCTGTAGAATGTTTCTGAATTAGTGAATAATTTTAGTACTATACGCATTAATTTATCCATTAGATATAAAGAATAACCTTAGATATGAAATTGTTATCTTATTATTAACCATTAATTGCCATTTAAAGAATCGATAAATAGTTTAAAGACGAAGTCCTATGAAGAATTTCCGTATAGGCTTTTTTTTGCCATAACATGTTGAAATCAAGGTGAGTAATGGGTCATTCTCCAATTTACTCATCCCTTACTTAAGACATTTTAACAGTCCACTTAAAAAGCACAAACGCAAAAGCAAATAAATCGGCACTGACACATCTACTCAATCAACACAAATCAACCTAATTACACTCATTCATCCAGTAAATAACATTTAAATCACTATGTGCAAAAAGGGTCAAGTAGACAGAAACATTTCCGTACACTCTTCTACTTTCATTGAAACTGTGGTGAAAGAAGCGTATCGGGAAGGTTTCCAGCAAACTCGATTCATTTGCCATTCATTTACATTAAAATATGTATACTCGATTCATAACACACGTTTCATTCAAACGATACACAGCATCCAACCCCATTTCAATCACTAAATCCAAAAAGGATCATATAGAACCATTTCCGTACACTCTTCTACTTTCACTAAAAGTTTGGTGAAAGAAGCATATCGGGAAGGTCTCCAACAAACTTGATTCATTTGCCATTCATTTACATTAATATATATATATATACTTGATTCATAACTCACGTTTCATTCAAACGATACACAGCACCCATCCCCATTTCAATCACTAAATCCAAAAAGGATCATATAGAACCATTTCCGTACACTTTCTACTTTCAATGAAAATGTGGTGAAAGAAGCGTATCGGGAAGGTCTCCAACAAACTTGATTCATTTGCTATTCATTTACGTTTAAATATGTATACTTGATTCATAACTCACTTTTCATTCAAACGATACACAGCATCCAACCCCATTTCAATCACTAAATCCAAAAAGGATCATATAGAACCATTTCCGTACACTCTTCTACTTTCACTAAAAGTTTGGTGGAAGAAGCATATCGGGAAGGTCTCCAACAAACTTGATTCATTTGCCATTCATTTACATTAATATATGTATACTTGATTCATAACTCACGTTTCATTCAAACGATACACAGCACCCATCCCCATTTCAATCACTAAATCCAAAAAGGATCATATAGAACCATTTCCGTACACTCTTCTACTTTCACTGAAAATGTGGTGAAGGGGGCGTATCGGGAAGATCTAAAACAAACTTGATTCATTTGCCATTCATTTACATTCAAATATGTATATTTGATTCATAACACACGTTTCATTCAAACGATACACAGCACCCATCCCCATTTCAATCACTACGATACACAGCACCCATCCCCATTTCAATCACTACGATACACAGCATCCATCCCCATTTCAATCACTAAATCCAAAAAGGATCATGTGGAACCATTTCCGTACACTCTTCTACTTTCACTGAAAATGTGGGGAAATAAGCGTATCGGGAAAACCTCCAACATACTTGATTCATTTGCCATTTATTTACATTAATATATGTATACTTGATTGATAACTCACGTTTCATTCAAACGATACATAGCACCCCAAACCCATTTCAATCACTAAATCCAAAAAGGATCATATAGTACCATTTCCGTACACTCTTCTACTATCACTTAATGTGTGGTGAAATAAGCGTATCGGGAATGTCTCCAACAAACTTGATTCATTTGCTATTTAATTAAATTAAAATATTTATACTTGATTCAAAACACACATTTCATTCAAACGATACACAACACCAAACCCCATTTCAATAGGGACCCTCAAAACACTTGTACTATTTGCCAAATAAGTGATAAAGAGCTATCCATTTAAATCCTGTTGTATTTGATAAAAATAACATTTTCCTAACGTTTGCGTAGAAACTGTTTGCCATCTCATGTCTGATTCTAAGTCATTATTTGAGTCACGTAGTTAAAAGCGAACCGTTTGTTAAGTTAGACATTTTGTATGCTACTTTTAGCAAGGAAAAGGCTTTCTAGTGTGGTGATGGTGATTAAGTTTTAAATTGTAAACAGTTCATAAAATTATTTGACTATTTATTTAGTTTCGAGAAAGATTTATTTGTCAATTTGTGTTGCTAAATGTAATTGCGATTTATATTTAGAAGAATATAAATTCTTCAAATGGTTATTTTGACTTCATGTATTAGATAGTTAAAATATTGATAAATAATTCTATCGAACGAATTATCTTACTTGTCATTATATATTTTACTTATCATTATATTGATAGAATTATCATTAGACTACTCATGTACAGGAATAGTCATATTTGAAAATAATGTAGCTCAATTTTCTTTTAATTCGAAAGAATAAACAAAAATGAAAAAGTAGGTATTGACATGCTGGTCATGTCCGTCTGTTTGTCGTACACCCTTCTATAATCGGCTAATTACGTCGTATCTCAAAATTCTTTTTTTGTTGAAAAGGTATGGCCTCAGATACATATTTTTCGTACTTTTTGTCCGTTGGTTCTATGTGTCCGGACACACAAATGTCTGCTATCTGTCGTCAAATTCTCCATTGAATTTGCATAGAAATTAATTTCAAATCATTTAAATAGCTGTTTCCACATTGACAATGAGAAACTTTATTTATTAAAAAAGTACTTGATTTAAAACTCATTTAAGTCATAAATCATTTTTAAATGTCATAATAAAATGTAGCACAATGTGATTCTTTGTTCATAATTTGTTTACAAGAAAGTGGCTAGTCATATTTTTGCACGAAATTATGGTTAGTTTTATTTTGATTTCCTATATTTTTTGTTCGGAAAAGGCATATGAACTTGTCATCGCTAGCCATCCTTTGTTACCCAAAATATTGCAAAAATTCCAAACTTATTGATTGGGAACAGTAGCTAAAACGTTTCAACAAGAGAAAATAGCAACTATTTTTATTTCGGCAAAAATAACACTAACTTCATAAAAAAAAAGTTGACAGGTTGCGGACACTAAGTTTCCCGCAGATGTTAAAACTATATATTATAAAAATTAATAATCTAATATTCAACTGCGTGATATTTTATTGAAGAGAGTGGGATACTGATTAACTTTAGATGTATTGTCAGTCCCCATAGAGTTAATGCATAAGTTTTGAAACCAAAACTTTTGCAAAAGAATTGCTTTGAAATGTTAGTCATTTTTCTCCAAGTAAGGGAATAAACATAACATCGAAATGAACCAAATTTGAAACGAAAATGTTATCTAGTTTTTTAATTATATATTTTTGAAGTTTTAAATTATCAAAAATACACAGCAGATGGCGACACTATTTTAAAACTTTGTCAATCAATAATTAAATAACTGGATATTAATCTCTTTTCAATTTTGTTTTAAATTAATATTATGATGATCCCCTTACCTGGTAAAAATGGAATAACATGGGGAAAAAATTCTTTTGCCAAGATTGTGATTTAAAGCTAATGCATTAGCTCTTTGGGGGCTGACAGTCGGCTTAAAACTTAACCCTCTAATGCATGAATTTTTATTTTTACCCTAAAAAAAATATATATGTATCTTTAATACTTATACATTATGGGAAAAATTCTGAAACAAATTTATCTGCATTAGAATTCATATAATTTCAATTTTTCAAAAAAAAAAAAAAAAAAATTCCGTATGACAAAAACCAACAACCAAATTCCAATTTTGATAATAATGACTAGAAAAACTAAATATAATTAAAAATAACCCTCTTGAACTATAATTAATTTTTCATAACAATTTATTTGTATTTAGTACCTAATATTATTATACTTTGAATACTGATAAAAACGTAATTTCAAAATAGTTAGTAACCTCACTCTTTTATTTTGAATACAATTTTACTACTGTCATCTATGAGGATTATTAGTAACTAAAACTTCAAAATAGTATGTAATAGATGGATAAAACACAAATGTGTCGAGAGAGAGCTCTAATTTAGCAGAATAGAGTGGATTATGTTACTTGTTGCCCAACGGCAACAATATGCAGTAGAGGGTTAAAACTTAAATAAGTTTAGTACTTACCATCATGCATGGGGTCAATGGTGTGTATCATCAGTTGCAAAAGACCAGATCTGAATTTGCTTCCCGAGTGCAGCATGGGTATGCTCATTTTCCTCTTGGCCATCTGTCAAGTGAAAAAAATATTGTTTTATAACCTATGAATTTTACAATTTTCATTAATGATTTTGGATATACAAACAGTCATTAAAATGTATTCATTGAAACCTATTATTTATTCTGAAGAATTCCTAATTTTTATGATCGTGAACATCATAAGGGTAAAACAATAAGATACTATTTTTTATTCTTTTAAGTAATCTATAAGGGACTAACACCTGTAATCAAAGGTAGAAAAATGATATTTGGATCTTTTTCTATCTGACCAGGTCAATTTCGGAACTATTTAACTTGTAAATTGTTTGCTTGGAGGTTTTAAAAAATATCCCTAAATGGGCACGTCAGGTCGCAAGAGGTAAATGTAAATCCCAAAACTTCCAAAAAATCAATCTTGCGAAAAATCCGCCATTCACGAAAAACCAACGCTATATTGGATTTTGGGAGTTTCAGGCATAGTTTCCGGCATATCGACATACCTGAGTGCTGAATTGTATTCGTTTTTACTTCAAAATGTCGATAATATAAATTCAATTTTAAATTGTGTCACAACTGTACCTTACCTCCACTATATACCTTAAAACTTGAGGTGCTGGTAGTAAACAAACAGCCAAGAACTCGGGTCTTAAATGGTTAAGGCAATATTTATAACAACTTTTTGCTTGATGTTTGAAATGTCTAGTTTGAGTAATTTTATCTCTAATTCGACTGAACTATAATGTTTCAGCCAAGTAACAAAAACCCAAAATTCCAGAATTAACTCTTTCAGTCCCAGTGATGCCAATGGATATCATCAAGTTACTGATCATAATTTAAAAAAAAATAGGGCTGACATCTATTGGGATTGATACATAAATATAATCGAAAAAAGTTTGAAGAATCGAATGATGTGCTTTTTTACATCATAAATGGCTATAGACGATAATTTTTTTTTTCTAAAATGATGATGCCAAATTGCAATTGGGATTGAAATTGTTAAACATGGATAATAAAGCAGGGATGCTATTTTTTTCTGATTTCAGCAGTTTATATCTGATACTGAGAAGATATATCAGGATTTCAGTATTATGATATATTATAAGTATTTTCTAAAATGTATGTAAATATGCAGCACAGGGGAGAGAAGGGGTATGGCGCCACCTTAAGGGAAATGGAATTTTCATGCAGAATTGTGTTGCAATTAATGTAAATTGTAATTGCCGCCACATCAATAAACAAAGCAAATAATCTATTATCTCTTAATTTCAGACGGCCCAAAATTAGAAGAAAATCACTGAAAACCGTATTTTTTAAAAATAACTTTCGATATACAAGGGGTGGCGGCATTGCCCGACACTCTTAAAACAAACGAGCGATTTTAACTCAGTCTAAGTTAATTTTCACTCATTCCATTGTCGAAAATGCACTTCCCCGAAATTAGTGGATTTCACTCCTTTGTAAGTTAAATCTCCGACAGGATCACTCCAAACTAGTGATTTTAACTCCATCTGAGTTATTTTTGACTCCGTTTGAGTTATTTTAACGCAGTCTGAGTTAATTTTCACTCCTTTCCAGTGTCGAAAATGCACTTCTCCTATAGGAGTAGATTTCACTCTTTGGTTTTAAGAGTTTAGGTGGCAGTATCCGCTTGCCCACCCCTATTTGCCGAAATCCCGCAAATTCACAGATTATTCTTCTATATTTGATTGCAGCTGGTGCTGTAAACATAATTTTACAGAACTGTAGTATTTTACAGCTGTAGTTTCTTAGTTTTGCTCAGACTCCGTTATCCTGGGTCAGTATTCATCTTTTCTACAAACATTAGAATTCAAACTGGTTCATGTCCGAGTTTCATGTGCGCTTGAAAATTGCAGCATGTGTACACTCTTAAAACGAACGAGCGATTTTAACTCAGTCTGAGTTAATTTCACTCCTCCTGTCTGGAAAATGCACTTACCTGGAAGGAGTGGATTCCTTGTGTGTTAAGCCTCCGACAGGATCACTCCAAACGAGCGATTTTAACTCAGTCTGAGTTAATATTCAATCTTTTCCAGTGTCGAAAATGCACTTCTCCAACTGGAGTGGATTTCACTCGTTTGTTTTAAGAGTGTAGACTTTTACCTTTACCAGTACGAGTGCTGTATTTTGTGTGATTTTTTTTACAATGTAATACTTATTTTTAATTATAATTAAAAAAGTTTTTATTAAAGGAGAAAGCTTGAAAATACTTATTACTTGCGTGAGAGTGCTATCAAAGCCGTACTTTATTAATCGGCCAGCATTTTAATTGGACGTGTAAAGTTTAAAATTAACACTATATCCATTGTTCTAGCCTAGAAAAAATATCAGAATGGTGCTTCACATGACCTCATTGCAACACAATACCCTAGCCTCTATCCTAACTATTGGAATCAGTGAGGAGCAAGGTCTGGCAAAAAATTTAAACATTTTCATGCGATCTGGTAATTTAACCGCCGGAAAGGAACGCTTGTACCAGCTACGGAAATGTCATTAAAAGCCACGAGAGCTATGTTATGTCAAATATTTGATTGGTTTAAAAATTTCTTTTAACTGTACTACTACCCTCATTGAGTAAGTATATTGTTAAATCAATTGAATTAACCGAATGTATTAATGAAAATAAATAATTGTATTAAGTGAAGGTGTTTTTGTGACTTGAACTGGATTGAAATATTAACGTTATCATGTTTATTTTTGAATTTTTTTTTAAATCTCACCACATAAATAATTTCTAATTGAATCCCGAATATAAATTCCTCACTCTGCACACAATATCCAAAACTTAAATACACTAGACATTGGCCATTTTCCTATTAAGATAAGGAATTTATGCTAATTAAAATCTTCTCGTTACCAGGAACTTAGAAGAAACCCTAAATTTGAATGGTTAAATGCAAAAGGTGTCAACTCAGACAGAAAAGTTTCCGTACCCCATTTCCCTCGTCCTAAAATGTCAAAATAAAGAAGCTTAGTGGGATATTTTCCAACAGACTTGGCTAATTTTTTTATTTAACGATTCGTTGGAAGCTTTTAGGAGATAAATGGGGATTTTCCCCTGCTAAAGTTTTATGTACTTAATACCTGAAATTGATCTTGGATTTTCAGCAAGATACTTAAAAAAGATTTAGAAGCACCGTAGAAATTAATGTCGTTTTAGGTTAATTGAATTTGAACATGCAAGTTGCCGTTTAGCCATAGCTGTATTATGATAAACATTATAGTCTCTAGATTTATATGTGTAGTTAAGAGTGATTGCGTGACAGTGAAGTGCAAAAATTTAATAATATATACCGATGAAAAAGTTTTCCAATGAGCTTTGAAATATCTTAAAATTCCTTTTCTACAAACACTTACTTAAGTATCTGTTAAAAATGATAACCAATCATCAAAAATATACTTACTATTTTATTATTAAAACCAAGAATTGTAAAAAAAAATGAAAATATTTGTGAAACAACTGGTTAATAACAACAATTTAATACAAACATGTAAGACTGTGCTTTTAAACATTCTGATCTAAAACAGTGACGAAATTATAACGGCTAGCCATAGTAAAGTAAAAATTGACAAGAACCTCATTAAAAATGAGAGATATTCGATTGCTAAAAACCAATAAAGCAATATAATACTTTGAAGTACTTTTGAAAATGACAAAAATCCCGTATTGAAGGAAACTTTTACTGGTTTTGTCTAATATGAATGGGATACGTCACCTTTATTTGAGCGGAATATCTACAGAATCTTTGTCTTGCATTAATGCTTCATTTCTTTCTTATTACATTACTCTCTTATTATCCTTCTACCATTATGACCATTGGGTATTAGGTCTTTAAAGCATTAAACCCAGAAAATCTTGTGTTTAAACAGCACGAGTGGAACACAAATATTGTGTAAAAATGGCAAAATTCAATATTGACTGTTAGCATAATGGGCTGCGATCAAACACACTTGGCCACCCGGGCAATGACTACACTCCTTGCCAGCCTAACTTGGATAAAAACAAATAGTAAAAAAGCAGGGGGAAAAGCGAGATTGGTCCGTTAGTTGGAAACTCTTGTGAGCTAATATTTACATGCAAAATGATCTTAACACAATTTAACCAAAATACTCTTTTCATTCTGATAAAATTACGAAGTTTCCTCAAATAACATTAAAATCTATGAGAAGTTAAATGAAATTAATGTTTTAAACATGTTTTCTGGATGGATTCACAAACAATTTATTTAACTCTTTACATCCGCGGAAGGATCTCCTCCATAGCATATATCTATTTACCCAACTTAGGTTGGCAAGGAGAGTGCACTTAATTAACCGATGAAGTGCTGCCCTCCCCCTTCGTTTGTAAGCAAAATAAATATCTATAGATAATAAATATCGATCCCGCGTGTGTCTCGTGTCCTTAAGATGACCCACTAAACTCCATCAGGTTTTCTCATGGAAACTGGCAACTGCCCAAGTATCTTGCAATCCATACTCCCGGTTGCAAATCACGTTCCACGCGTTAAAGTTACAAATAGGTGCGCAAGAATTAGGACCAGAATAAAGCTTTATTCGCCGTGGAAGTTAAAATAAAAGTTGAGACACTGAATTATCTAAGAGCCTATGAAAAAAAAACATGGAATGTTCAAGTAAGGCCGTTGGTCTTTTCAATAATGAGCTCAAGCAAAAGCGTTGTTAACTGTATGGTGCTAAGTTACATTCAATAAAGTTTTTAAAAGCAGAAAACTCCCTATTAGTCAAACTGCCTTTAATCCTTTCAGTCCCAATGGCAATTTGGCATCACTATTTTAGAATTTTTTTTTTCTGATCGTCTAAAGCCATTTGCGATATCAAAAAAGCACATCATTCGATTCTCAAACTCTTTTATTTTAGAAAATATTTTTATCAATCCCAGTAGATGTACCAGCCATATTATTTTTTAAAATTATTATCAGAAACATGATGATGCCCAATAGCATCACTGGGATGATTGAAAGGGTTTATCGTATCTCTGTCTTAACTGAAAGAATTTTTTTCATCCTTTATGTGAAAAAAGAAATCACTGAAACACCACGTGTTTTGTTATCGATTAGCATGTGATGCAGACAAAAACTATGCGGCAGCACTCTCAGAAATAACACTTTCATTTTGGACGATTCCTGAATCCTCAAACCTCATTTCGTTAATTTTGAGGATTGTTTTGTCAAACTATCACGTGACTTTTAAGTAAACGCGAATCCTCACTTTTACGATCATGATTTGACGATTCTGTACCTTGATTTTGAGGAAACTGAATCTCATTGTTGTCCTTACATGCTCAAAAATGACGAAATATTTCTTTAGATTAGACGACATTCACATCCTCATAAACATGACGATTCAAATTTCCTCACTTTGAGGAAACGAAAACTCGGAGCATTTGCCAGTAAACTAATCATCAAAATTAAGGAAAATTTCGTCGTTTTTGAGCATTAATTTTTTAGAGTGAAGTTGACGGTCTTCCAGACTTCAGCAAAAACAAAAAGATTAGTGTTTTTGAAGGGTATGTAACTTATAATACTTTTATGCATTGAATTAAATGGCGCATTAGTTCATTGTGCATTTATTTAAAGGACACATGAAGAGCACAGGGGAAGAACCGCTTTATTTCGTAGAAGGGTTTCTTAATAGCCTCTTAGGGGATGATAGCGAGCAATCGTCTAAACTGGTGTAAAGAAACTGGTTACTCGCTTCGTTTATTTTTCGCGGCTACCCTGATTCACGTCAGTGATCAGTGGATATGAGTCAGAAGTTCGTACCGCGAATGAAGAACCGAAAGAAAAACCGGTTTCCGGTCACCAACGTCCGCCAAGCAGACACAATTACGGAAAGACTCTAAAGAAATAAAACGGTTCTTTCCCTGTACTCTTCTAATATCATCATTGCAGAAACATGCAAACAAATCTACATCTAAATATTATTTTCTTTCACTTTCCGGTTTAATAAAATTTCGATAAGCTTAGGTTTAGAAAGGTTTATACTCGGTTCCATTTGAGACTGTTTATGAAAGTTTATGCATTTTCATAAAAAACACAAAATTTTTTCGCATACTTGCAAGTATGCATAAAATCAATGTTTTTGCTTTAACAATCGATAATTTTACAGTAAATGAGAGGTAGTTATGAATTTACAACAGACAGAACTGTTAGATTAATAGAGGCAAATAACATAAGCAAGTATACATATGAATTATAAGACTAATTAAAACTATGAATTTATTCTACCCCAAATCAAAACCTTGATGTCGGAATATTTTGTCCAAGTAGGATTATCACATAAGTTTACCAGCTACAACTTTAGAGAACTATCATGGAATCCGAAGGCTAATTCTTCATTTAGTTCTAATTATCTCCGCTTCCCTTGGAATTTCAGACGCTTGTTTGCGTTGGTATTTAAATAAGTATTATAAATGATACTCAATGTCATCTAAAACTGAAGATTATTGTGTAACAGAAGGAAAATTGAGAGCATAATGAATTTTCAGAAGTGCAATTTCTGTGCTGCCCGTGTACTATGGCAAAAATAAAACTTAAAATTATCCAAATGAGCAAGCAGGCAGTTAGAGGGATTTTTATATTTACATCAGATTACTGACAAGGACTTCATATTAGTTATTAGTATCTAAAATACTTATCAAAATCTATCGACTTAACCTAAAATATGACTAATAAGACTGATTTCTGAATGTTATGTTAAGATTATGATATTAGATTTGATGCCAGAACTTTTGAGAGCTAGCTACAGCTTTTAAGGCTGATTCCTCACTTTGTGCTAATTATCAAGGCTATTTTTAAGATTTTAGGTGCTTGTGTGCTGCCTTTGTTTGTTTTAACTGATACTAAACGTCATCTTAAGCCACATATAATGGTTATTGCGTAATAGAAGAATAATTGAAAATATAGGAAATTCTCATAAGTACAGATTATGAGCTTTTCAGATACTGAAAGAGTAGCGAATGCAAAACTATACGTATTTAACCTAAAATCCAACTAATTATACTGATATGTGAATATCATGTCAATTTGGGATTATGTTTTGAGTTTTATTGCTAGAACGTTTAATAGCTATCATTTACTTTTGCGGTGAACTCCATATTTACTGCTAATGATCTCGGCTTGCTTTGGAATTTCAGGGGTATGTTTGCTAACTTGGCCTTACAAAGTTGTTTAAAATGATACTCAACGTAATCTTAAAACAAATCTATTTGTGTAGTGAGTTATAATTGAAAATATAAGAAAGTTCGATAAGCTCCGTTTCAGAACTTTACAGTGACATACTTATGTATTTTACCTAAAATCTTACTAATGATACTGTTTTGTGTATGTTAAGTCGATTTAGGATTATGGTATTAATTTTGATACCAGAACTTTTAAGAGGTATCATAGACTTTTGAGGTTTGGCTCCTCGTTTATTGGTATATATTTCGGTTTCTCATCAACTATTTCTTAGAAGGAGTTTGTTTGCGTGTCTGAAGTGTCCAAAATGACATCCAAAAATATACTAAAGTAGCTCATGACCGAGCAATTCTGTAGTAATTTGAACTTTCATGTCCCTGGGGCTTAACTTTTGAAAAAACGGTTGTTTATTTTTCATTCTTGTGTAGAAT
The DNA here is from genome assembly GCA_023701765.1 of Hylyphantes graminicola. Taxonomy (NCBI): domain Eukaryota; kingdom Metazoa; phylum Arthropoda; class Arachnida; order Araneae; family Linyphiidae; genus Hylyphantes; species Hylyphantes graminicola. The sequence goes on along the minus strand of CM043111.1, from coordinate 73,312,163 downwards.
AAGACTGATTTTTATACAACTGTAAAAATTATGGATAACAATATTGAGAAAAATTCAAATGAGAAATGTTGCATTAAATTTACTGCCCCTTGTTAAGTTTTTAGTTTGATGCCCCCCTCCCAATATATATATACACAGTGGTGGCCAAAAGTGTGCACACTTTTTGAAAGTTTCATGTGTTTCAATACCTGTGTTCTTGCATCTATTAAATATCGCTTAAATACAAACTTTTAAATATTAGGTTGAAGGTAATTTAATGTAGAATTTCATTAAAAAAACAGAATTAAAGTATCTGTATTTCTGTATTACAAATAAAGTTATGCTCATTTTAGTTGAACAAACAAGCACAATCAATGGATTCTCTTGTGCTGAAATTTCAATACAAGTCGGTGGTTCAATGACTTGCAAAACAAAGACAGATCATACTATTAATTGCATAACTTATTCGTAATACAGATATTGTAATACTGCATTTATTTTTAATTCTACATGAAATTACTTTGATGATATTGATGTTGTGTCCATGGATATAGATTATATGGGACCAAAGGCCACATAGACGGCTTCAGAAATCTGCACACATTGATCCTCATAAAGATTAAATTACTTTTAATTTGATATACAATTGTTTTATTTGATATACAATTAATATATTCCGTAATCACACAAAGTTGAAAAAATATGAAACTTTCAAAAAGTGTCCACACTTTTGGCCACCACTGTATATATATATATATATATATATATATATATATATATATATATATATATAATATATATATATATATATATATATATATATATATATATATATATATATATATATATATATATATATATATATATATATATTTGCAAAAAAAAATTATGCCCGAATTAAAAATTTAACTAAATACAACTTCTTACCAAATACCTTTTACAAAACTGTAACCATGCTTCAACAAGAGGCTTACATGTCAAGTTAAAAAAATTAATTATAACCCTATAAGGTAATTTCCAAAGTGTTATAACCAAGAATAGTTCTAGCGCAGCTACTTAGTGGAAGAACGTTCTAAGTGACAAAAAGGTGAAAACGAGAAAATGATATTTAAAGTTTTCAGTTTGCACTCAGATCGGTTGAAAATGGCACTTTCAAACCATAAAAATGTACTAAACTTTAAGTTTACGTAAAAAGGGAAAACTGTCATTCGTTAAGGAAGTTAGTACTATATGTTCATTGACACAAAAAATTCCAGTATTTTCTCAAATTTCCAGTATTTTCTCAAATTTCCAGTATTTTTCTCAATATTAGCACGTTCTTCCACTTAGCTCTTCATGACATATTAGGCTATAGAAAGTAAAAACTTCTTTTAAAATTACTAGTTAATTAACCATAAAGATTTTAAGCCAAAGGTAGTAAGGTTAAAATTAAACAAGAAAAATACGGCATCTATCTTCAATTCCACAACCTCAAAGTGTTAGATCAAGTAGATGTAGAATATCCGGTGGACTGTAATCTCATTATCCAGCCATTTTCAAAACCAATAGATAAGTCCTCTTAGAAACCTTATGAATTTATCTTGAAACTACACTGCTCAAAACTATTAGGGGAACACTTTCCGCACTTTTGTTAACAATTTCAGTTCCAGCTTTTTATTTTTTATTTTAAAAAATTCGAAATCGTGAAATGGATTCATTATGCATCTAGAATGAAATTGTGAAAAACTGGGGGATAATCTCTTTTTTTTTTAACTAAAATTTAAGGGGGGGAAATTGGAATTATATAACTTCTGAATAAATTATAACAGTATTTTTTCAAAACTTTATTTGTGAAAAAAAGTTAAATCATTTTATCAACATCTGCAAGCGTGAAGAATTATTGTCAGTTTATTTCTAAAAAAAGTTTGGAAGTGAATTTTCTTTCGCCATGTTTTCCTATTTTCATTTAATTAAAACAAAAGTTTTTAATTTCCTCAAAATGCATTATTCTTACATCTAACCGATGAATAAGTACGTTGTCAACTTAGTGAGAAAAAAATCGGAAGCTGGTAATTTCAAATGGAATCATTGGGGGTGAAAGGGTTTAAACCATGCATTCCCCCTAATTCTTTTGAGCGGTGTATATCTTAATGGTTTCAAAGGATAGAAGTTTTTTGAATAAATGACAATCCTGCCAACTTCTGTCAATCGAATTTTTTTTTTACTTGCTCGCAATTCTCAGTTTATTTAAGTATAAGATATTTTTGGTGTCGTATTTCTCTACATTTGTAGAAAAAAAGAAGTGATTGGTGTCGAATATTATTCAGGGTAGACAAACAAAAGTGGCCCCGGTCTAGAGATAAGAATACGACATTAATGTTGCCAAGTCTATAACCAATACAAAAACAGGTTTGCTAACTGAAGCTATTGATCGCTTCAATATTAAACCCAACCAAACGCTTGGCTACTTATTTGACGGCAACTACGCTATGGTTTGAAAAGCTTAGTTGAAATGAAATATAAACAAGGTTTGCAGAGCTGATCAAGAAAAGTTCCCTCTAGTGATTATTTTGGTCGTTATTTATCCTAGAGAATCGGACCTTTTTGTTTTGTAAAAAAAAATTCTAAATTGATTGCAAATCGCAAAATTTGCATTATGGGACGTTTTCATACGATACAAACTAAGATCTGAACTCGCCATTAGTCTATGAGTAGCTCTAATGTGAAGCTAATCCGATCCAACCAATGCAAAACAGACTTCAAGAGTTTTTCTCGCCAAGCATTTCAACGCATTCCTATCTCTAGACCGAGGAAACTTTTGTTTTCGTCACCCTGTACTATTAACATTTAATGTGTTGCAAAATACTTAAGCACTTGTTGGTTGGTTGACATATATTTTCAGGCTTGTGTGCTTGGTCGCAAGGACCCGCTTATAAACCATCGTCAAGAAGGACAACACAAGACGCACACTTACACAAATGACAGATGCTGTCATCTATCGCCACCTCCACAAGTTAGACATTTCCCTGAAGGGGAGGGAAATTTTCTCCAGGAGCCTGTACCCATGGTGAACTGCGCAATGACCGACCACAGGACTTTCGAATCCAACAGATTTTACGAGCACGTACTCCGCATATACTCGGTAGGTCTTCAGTGGCACCGGGTCTCGATCTCTCAACCTTCCGATCTCGAGACCGAGATCTTGACCACTAGGCTTCCTACAGCCCCTAATATATAAGCATTTCCACAGCTTTAACATCTTTTAAAAAAAGGCTTTAGTTCTCTCAGGGATAAGCAAATTGCCTGAAGTGTAAACTTGCTCCAGCAGCATGGTTTAAAGTTAAATTAAAAAGTTCCATAGATGACAAGGAAGTTGCATGATTAATGTACTGTAATTAATTCTATAACAAGTATTGCTTATAGTTTTTGTCAATTTTTTTTTCTCCGAACTGGCATTACATTTTTGTATTCTTTATTGTAAAAATGACCCGAGTAATTTACAATAAGAAAAACCTGAAGCAAACTAACCTTTAAAGCAAATATTTTTGAAATTCAACGAGACTTCAAAAGATAGTTAATTATTCAGAAAAACATGTATTGGGTTACAAATGTAATTAAATTTTGTAACCGAGGATAGAAAATGCAAGAAAATTGTGTAACATAATTTAATGATTTTAAAGTTACACACAGCGCATTCAAACACAAAATCATTAGTTTACAAATTTAATAGACAAAAGGTTGTCAACACTGGTCTAACCCATAGAAGATCTTGGTTAAGACTGATCTAACCTAACTGTTCGTCAAGCACATTAGTTCACTAGATGGCGCTCGCTGACAATAGCATAACGTCTGTTACAATTTTTATTTAGTTTGAAGCTCGTCGCATAAAATACTACATTTAACGAATTCTTTTTAAAGTGGTGGAAAAGTCGTTGCACCTCATGAACAAATCGAAGTAAGAAAACTATTGGAGTAAATATTTGGATAAACAAACATGTTAGCAACCAGAATTATCTCATAATAAAGAAATATAGGAGATAAAAAATTGCAAATTATGTTTAGCTTTTGGCAAATCGTGCATAATTTTTTTTACTAAATTTGTGAAGTACAAAAAAAATGGCCTTGCTTTATGAAAAAGTGTTCTAATGTTTTGAATAGTTATAACTGTGTGATAAATTATAACTATGTGTTTAGCGAGGTATACTCTGTTTATTTAATCAGATATACGCTACACACATAAAAAATACGTAGGAAAATTACCATTTTCAACATATTCGGCAGTTCAGAACCAAGAGTAATAAAGAACTACCTTACAAATTTTATCAAAAGAAACGTTTTAGCAGACTTTTTAAGCGTTGAGAATAAAATCACTATACTTAAAAATTTAAAAACAAACTTTTCTTAAATATGTGAAAGCTAACATAAAACTCACGCAATGTTTATCTTATTAAGTTAAAATATATTTAAAATTTCATTTTTAGTATAGTGTTCGCAATGTATTCAATAGAAAGTACACATTAATTTGGAAAATATGAAATAATATTTGGAACGCACTCAACGTTTAAAATTATTTTGCTTTTTGTTAAAAGCACTGACATTAAGATTCTCAAAGTGTTAAAATTATTTTGAAATAGTCAAGTCACTATAAAAAAATAGCACAACCTTAATTCATAATTTAACAAACTAAAATTTTCTTACATCAAAACAGAAAATATTATGCCGCTCAAACAGTCCAACATCAATTTTTTTTGTGTAGATGTTTCCAAGGTTACTTATTTCTGAGTTAGCCTAGAATTTTTTCCCCTATTATTAGCAATTAAGGTACGAACGTTACCGTAGTGACATATTTGACATACTTTTAGGACAGGGATACAATAAAACGAAACCTTGATTTGTAGTACGTGACGGACCTGCTGAAGATCAGTGTTCTTTGACTCTCAACTGTATCTAGAACTATTTATGTATATTTCACAGTATTTTTTTTAAAAAAAGAAATCCTTTTTATTACTTTTAAATTGACAGCATATTTTTGGAACATTTTTAAATGAAAGTCTAATAATAAATAGATTTTAGCATGGTGAAAGATAGATTTTTTGTTCAATTTTTGTACTTGTTTGAATCGTTTACTAAAAATTGTCTTAGAAACTGTTTTCAGAAAATTGGGGAGAGAAGGGGAATGGCGCCACCTTAAGGAAAATTGAATTTTCATGCAGAATTGTGTTGCAATTAATGTAAATTGTAATGAGCATAACATACTACAGTTAATGACCTATCTTGTGGTGATTTTTTAAAATTTAATCTTTAATAGAAACCGAATAAAATTGTTTTTTCTAAAAGCTCGCACAGTGGCGGAATTACCCCGGTACCTGGGGTAATGCCGCCACACCACTGGGGTTATGCCGCCACATCAGTAAACAAAACAAGTAATCTATAAATATTGAAAAATGATATATTAAAGCAATACATATGGAACTAAATTAGGTTTAATTAACTTTGGAGTGGTAAATTGTACAGGGCACAGCTCTTTTATTAACTTTCCATTTGCAACTATGTAGTTTTTTTTAAAAGCTTCGTTGGTCTTATTGGCCAGTTCAGTTATTCTTTTTCAGATACGTGGCATCTGGAACGAAAACCAAGAGGTTGTAGGGTCAATATATGAAATTTCTATTTTACGGATTATGCCGCCATCCTTTTGCATGTGGCGGCATAACCCCGGAGTGATGTGGCGACATTACCCCAGTTAGACAAAAGGGCATAGACGGCTTGTTTAGGGGAAGGTAGATAGACTAGCGTCCAAACTAACGACATGATAACATAGCCAAATAATTACTCTTTTCAATGATATATAACTGATCTAACTTAGAGATAGCTTTCACTTATCGCTTAATTTCAGAAGGCTCGAGATTAGATGAAAATCACTAAAAACCGTATTTTTTAAATAACTTTCCACCAACTCACCGCACGGCCATTAGCGTTTATACTACAAATTACTTTGTTTCCTGCTACAGGTCAGCGCTCCCAGCCCCCCTCCCACACACACCGCTGGCGAGATACAAGGGGTGGCGGCATTGCCCGAGGTGGCGGGATTCCCCTGCCCTCCCCTATACTTAATTATAATATATTTAAAATTTCAAAAAATACTAAGGATATTTTTATAAGAGATCAATTTTGTTAATTTTTTGAAAACAATCCCTTTTAAATAATAAGTCGGTCATATTTTTAAACAACTTATTTGACTACGCTATTTTTTTCTAAACATAAATAATAACAATAAAACATTAATGCTTTATGCCGAAAATTTTATTCTGTGTTTTAGCCTAATTTCAACCTTATTTGAAGGGCTTAGTGGAAGAACGTGCTAAGTGATATTTTGAAACAATGGAAAATTTTGTGTCAATGAACATATTACTAACTTCTTTAACGATACAAACATTCCTTTTTCATCATCTTTGAATTTAGTGCACATTTTAAAGTTTACAAGAACCGTTTTCAACAGATCTGAGTGCAAACAAGAATTTTTAAAGCTGATTTTCTTGTTTTCACTTTTTTGTCACTTAGCACGTTCTTCCACTAAGTTCTTCATTTGAGACAGCTTTTAAAACTTCAAGTGCATTTTGAATTGATTTCGTTTGCTTTTCCCAAAACTTCTCTGATAAAACTACTGAAAGCATAATACTATGAACATGTCAAGAACAGCTTTTGAATTCCTTATTTATGTAAATTTTCTGTTTACAGTCTACTTAATTTACGCCGCCTCGGTGGCTGAACGGTTAGCGTGCTGGCCTTTGGAGCTGCTGAGGTCGGGTTCGAATCCCGGTCAGGCATGGATATTTGTATATGTCAATAAATGTTGTTATTTGTCTATGTGTTTGTGTCGTCCTTTCTTTGTGTGTCTTCTGTGACTGTCCCTCTGGCGAGTTGAGTAATGGGCCGAAAGAGCCTACACTCCCCCTTCTAGAGGGCGCATTTACATTACATTACATTACATTACTTAATTTACGCCGATTACTTTTAAACAATAAACGTCTCCAGAATGATTAGCATTCTAATTTACCGCATTATAATTAAAATTAATAAGACCTCATTGAACAGACAACAATGCTAAGGAAAAATTAATTGGAAAGTCAAATTTCTGAATAATAATTCATGCACAATTTGTGCACTGGAGCAATAAGCTATCAGAATTGAATTATCTACGATTTTGACAGGGAGAGAACACAAGTCAAATAGATGAGAGGATCTTTTACAATCATAGACATTCGTAGCGGCTATTTCCCCACCCCCAAAAATCTATCGAATCAGCCGAAGATCGAACCCGCAAACTTATGAGGCGGGCACGTAATACCTCCCAGCCACTCAGCCGATTGGTCTACCTAATAGAATGATATACTTTTAGACGATGTGGAATCAATTCGTGAATTAAGTTCAATAATTGGTTATTGGGATTAAATAAGTACAAATTAATTTTAAAAGTTAATTATCTCTCAAGCACGCTTTAATTTCTTTTTATCTAGTAATATATTTAATTTTTATGATCTGAAACTTATCATAGCGTCATATTTTCACGTATAGATAACTTTTTTGAACTTATTTTTTTATGCTACTCATTTTTTCTATGAAAAGTACGTATTCTTTGGAGCATTTAAATTTTACTTGTAATAAGGTAATTTGAGTAAAATTATCCTGGTTTACAAATTTATTAAATAATATTATAACTATTTTAGGATGTTTCGCAATCAATCTGGGGATTGAGAGATCAAGTCAAATAAATACACTCTAAAAAAAATCTGTAAGGTAATTAAGAATTCTCTAGGAAACTCAGCCTCCATAAGTTTTTTTAAGTAATGTCACATGAGAAATATGTGTATATATTACTAATTACTGATTAGTAAGTTATACTAAGAAAACTGTAGTAGATTTACTGTAGTAGAATTGTAGGGGATTTCCTTGTATGTTTACAAAGAAACTGGTAGTAAACTGGTTACAAAATTTTAAAACCAGAGGGCGTCACTAATTTTTCTGTTAGTCAAGTTTTATTTCGAATTTCTAGAGAAGGACAGAACCCAAGATCCACGGGATCCGCATGTCTTGCAACGTGGAACTGCGCGTTAGTCCTCGCTGCTATCGGGGACTTGCATTTTGATTGCGTGTAAATAAAGAGGTTAAAATCTGGATCGTGAAAGGAGTTTTATGTTATTGATTAAGAAATTTTAAGATTCATTTTTTTTCGCATATGAAGTTTTCGAAATAATTTAACGTAATTATTATATACTAAAATAAAAAATAAACACGTTTTTCGGTTTCTTATCGTTGCGATATCGATTCGTCATAATCTCTATGAAAGATAGCCAGGGGGCGCTGTAATGCGTTACATCAATTTACTTAGTATTACTGCAGTAGTTTATTTAGTATACTTATTTTTTATTTTTATTTTTATTTTATTTTTAGAATGGGGCTGCAATATTGGCAGTCAAGCCTTTGCAGACTCGGCATATTCCCCAGAACTGAGAGCCATTCTTTTTGTGGCACCATCTAGGCGACTCTCACTACCAATTTTGACGCCCAGATTACAATGAATCCGAGCTCTCTGTGGATGTTAAAGTATGCCGAGATTTTTAATTTTGCCGAGAGAATCCAAGCCAAATGGACTCTCCAGGGATCTTTTACATGCCACATAATCATATGACATGCGCGCCCAGGATTTTGCCATCCAGAAAATCCGACGACTCAGCCGGGGCTCGAACCCGCAATCTTGGGCTTATGAGGCGGACGCGTTAGACCTCTCAGCCACTGAGCCGCCATTTAGTATACTTACTATCAGAGATTGGTTACAGGAGATTTTCTTGAAAATGGTGTGATACCTGTAAAGTTACTAAGTAATCGTTAGTAAATTCATGCCAAATTTTTTACAGTGCATCGTCTTTAATAAAACGAAATTCAGATTAAAATTCTAAATTTAAGACTTTCTTTATTTGTTAGAGTTTGTTAATTTTAAGTTTGCAATAACTTTTTTCGTACCAATATAATGAAATCTGTTTCGCATAAATAGATTTTGGTACTAAAATATTATAATCACGTTTTATTAGATGATGCACATCCCTGCAAAATATTATTTCTTTAGTTAAGAGAAAATGAATATTTTTACATCGTCTAAAATTTAATATTCGCTAAAATTCCAGATACTTATTTTAACAAAAAATGTAATATCCCAAAAAAAGGATAGCATAATAATCTTTAAACTTACATAAAGCATAAAATAAAATATTTAGATCAAAATTGCTTTCACTTTCAAAAACACATTAAATTAAAATAAATTTTATTTACAAAAGTAATTTAAAGATTATTAATGAAATCTCTTTGCTCAATTCTACTTGTAGCAACCTCGTATCGAATGAGGGAAATAAAATAAAACGGGGCTAGAGAAAATCATAGCAACAAAAAGCACCATTTATCGTTAAATTTTAAAGCAGTCGTGAAACACAGTTGCATTCGATATTAGACTGCAGAAAATTAATAAAGAAAGTTCTGCACAATTTTGGCGCAGTGTCAAGTCGTTAAAATAAATTACATATTTTCTTAAAACTCATAAAAACTCGTCGATTCATTTATAAATCTTTAATAAGAATTTACTTTTATGAAGTTTATTTATTTTACCCGCTATTGTTAAAAGAGCTAAAAAGTAAGTTTTCCCTTTTATTTATATTTTGGTTTCCGAGTTGCGGCTCTGAAATAACACTCAGTTTAACGTATTATTATTTTTAATCACGCTTATGGCATAATATATTTTTTAATCTTATTTTATTATTAAATTATCTTTAAGAAGAAAACTAGCAGTTTAAATGAAATATGTATTACTTAAGAATAATAGTGCCAGTTTGAAAAGCTAAAATGTAGAATGAGTATTATTAAATAATAATGTTGTAGCTGTTGTGTAATTGAAAATAAAAAGCTTGTGGGAGGTGGGGGGGGGGGGGTAAAAGTTAATTCGATAATGCCTAGTGAATTGGAAATAGCGTGTAGCGTGTACAGAATAATTTAAGGCATTTTTCCAACTACTCCAGTTTTCGACCAAGTACCAAAATATTATCTGCCTCCTTTAATTGCACCATCTTGTTTAATCTGGATATTTCTTTTTGCTTAAGGTAGGCGAATACCCAAAATTCTAAAATTTTTACTATTACTTTAAACTTTTCCAAATTTGGCACAGTGATTTCAAATATAATAGCAATAATATAATGTAATTGAGCAATGCGTTTTTGGCAATTTTTTTTATTTAAATATTATTGATTAATTTTTAACGGTGTTTTTCACTTAAAAAAAAGGGAGTTGCGCCAACACTTCTAGTATAAAAAGTTTTACATTAATTTACCTGAAATTTTTTACGGATGCTATTTCAATATATATCTGTGTGTGTTTGGATAAGAGCTAAACTAGGGATATTGGCAACGACGAGAATCTTATTTTGGACCGCCGTCAAGTGACGAGGCTGTCACATGAGCTGAGCTGTTGTTAAGGAATGCGGTTGCCCATACCTATTCTTTAAGCCGCAATAAAGAAATATAAATTGCAGAAACTTTTGATATTTTCTTTCTTATTTTTTATGCTTAAAACCAACCACAATACAGGACCTTGGGGAAATAACCATATGCGAATGTTTGAGATGATGAAGCGCTCGGTCATGTTGTAATTTCTATTCATAATGGGATTTTATTGGATGCTTCTGTTTCGCACTTAAGTTGACCGATATGGATAAAAAGATTTTTTTTCGAGACAACCCTTTTTTAACAAATGTTTTGAAAAACCAACAGCACGCAGTAAGTTGACATTAAAAAAATTCATACTCGAACACCAAAACATAAGTTATTCAAAACAACTTTAAACAAGCCTATCCCCCCCCCCCCACCTCGTAATTGTGCAGAAAGTCACGCACAAGTGGCCTTACTTGTTAAGTTGTTATAGACTACAGAACTGTGCAACTCAACAATCGAAATGTTTAATTGTAAACTGTATAACCAGTCACTGAAGGATGGTATTTAGTGTAGTGGATATCTACAGGGTGGTTATAAAATAACGCTCCCTATTCGGAGTGGTCTGTAGCTTGAATGAATAATCCGAATGCATCAAAAATTGAGACACTACTAACCAAGAATGGGGAAGAAGAATGGAATCATACAAAAACCGACTCGTCACTTGACCAGGGTTCTAAATTACGAGGCGCAATTGGATGTGTTGGCCGTAATTAGCCGTAATTGGCTACTCCTCGTAATTATAACCTTGGTCAAGAGACGAGTTTCAGTGTCATAATTCCATTCTTTTTCGTAAAAAAGAAACTCGTCTCTTGATCAGGGTTCTGAATTACGAGGCGTAATTAGCTGTGTTGGCAGTAATTAGCCATAATTGACGACGTTTCGTAATTTAGATTCTGGTCAAAAGACGAGTTTTTTTTATGATGATTTTTTTTTTAGAATTTTGTCTTTTTTTATGATTCCATTCTTTTCCCCCCTTCTTGATTAGTAAGTGTCTCAATTTCCGATGCATTTGGATTATTCATTCAAGCTACAGACCACTCCGAATAGGGAGCGTTATTTTATAACCACCCTGTATACAATGGAATGATATGTGACCATTCACCCTCATTGAGGACATGCTTTATGGTGGGGGAAGCACTAAACGACTTTGTTTCGCGCAACTCTCCATATAATACACTAGAGGTGGGCTGTAGGGAGCCCTGTGGTCAAGATCTCGGTCTCGAGATCGGAAGGTTGAGAGATCGAGTCCCGGTGCCACTTAAGACCTACCGAGTATATGCGGAGTACGTGCTCGTTAAATCTGTTGGGTCCGAAATTCCTGTGTTCGGCCATTGCGCAGTTTACAATGGGTGGTACAGGTTTCTGGAGAAAATTTCCCTCCCCTTCAGGAACATGTCTAAATTGTGGAGGTGGAGACAGATGGCAACATCTGTCATTTGTGTATGTATGTGTGTCTTCTATTGTCCTACTTGACGATGGTTTATAAGCGGGTCCTTGAGACCAAGCACACAAGCCTGAAAATATATGTCAGCCAACCAAACTACACACTCTCTCTCTCTCTCTGTCTCTCTCTCTGTCTCTCTCTCTCTCTCTCTCTCGAGGTTGTAATTAATTCTAGATAAGTTCTCTTTAGCTTTTACCAAAATAAACGTTTTAGGTAGGTTGGTAGACATACATTTTCAGGCTTGTGTGGTTGGTCAGAGAACCGTTTATAAACCTTCGTCAAGTTAGACAGACGCAACACATACATACGTGACAAATGCTGCCATCTATCGCGCGCCACCTCCACAATTTAACGATGTACCTGAAGGGGAGGGAAATAGTCTCCAGGAACCTGCACCCATGGGAGACTAAGCAATGACCGCCCACAGGACTTTCGGAACCAGCAGATTATATTCGACAAACACAAACATCCATGCCTTATCGGGATTCGAACCTGGACCCAGAAGCTCCAAATGCTAACATCCTAACCATTGCGCCGACGGGTTGGCAGTTTTTTTAAAGTTTCGTTGGTCTATTTGTCCATTTCAGTTATTATTTTCCGAATACTTGGCATCTGGAACGAAAGCTAATAGATTGTAGGGCCAATACATGAAATTTCTATTTTACCGGTTATGTCACCATCCTTTTGTGGGTGGCGGCATTACCACAGTAAGGCAAAATGACATAAGCGGCTTGTTTATAGGAAGGTAGATAGCCTAGATTTGAAAACTAACAGCGTGATAACACAGTCAAATAATTACGCTTTTCAATGATATGTAACTCATAGTTACTCATTTATCTAATTTAGAGATGGTGAAAATCTCTAAAAACAGTATTTCTTAAATATCTTTACACCAACTCACCGCACGGTCTCTCTCTCATTAGCTTTTCTACTACACTGTAAAAAATTTGGCATGAATTTACTAACGATTACTTAGTAACTTTACAGGTATCACACCATTTACTAGAAAATCACCTGTAACCAATCTCTGATAGTAAGTATATAGTGCGTCTCAAAAGTTTAGACAAAATACATTTTGAGTCACAAAATTTTACTGAAGAGGTTTATTTGAAATTTTTTTTGGCAGTAAGGATAAGGCAAATATAATTAATTAAAAATAGCATGAATCACAAAGAAAACAGCCAATAATAAATTTTAATTGAATTAATTGTAAAAAGTACCCAAAAAATCTGTCTCATAAATATAGACAAAATCGATTTAATGTCATTAAATGATCTAATTTCGCCATTTTTTGTCTAGAATTGTATTTCTGTTTGATAAGATGAAATAAAAAACACGTTTTACCGTTGAATTTTAACCATTTTGTGCCATTCCTGATCCAATTACATACTAACAGTTAAAAAAGCCGTTTTAGCTTTTTTAAGGGGAAATATTGCTGGCGATTTGCTTAATACATATCCTAATTAGATGCAAATAACTAATATATGCCTAAAACAATAGTACCGGTACGTTTTGCCACCGATTCGTGCATTTTAAGAAATGAAATTACACAGTTTCTGGTAAAAAACGGCATTTTTTAAAATTTTGAATAATCAAAAAGACACAAAATTTTATGTTGTGCACCGTAACCCGATGTAGAGTATGCATCCCCTTCAAAAAAGCCAAAAAGTTCCAAATTTTAGCCCAAAACCACCCCCATACCATTTGACATTTTTCTAAATTTGCTAGAGTTTAGAAACACCGGTTTTTTCAAACCGGTGAAAAAAAGAATCCGTTTAACCAATAAGAAAAAAATATTTTTAAATCGGTTAGTTTAAACCGGTTCGATACTCCGATGTTTTATAAAAACCGGTGTAATAGGAACTACTAGGTTAAGTTTTAGATATGATTGAACGAACTTCGCAATAGAACTACCTCTACATGAGGTAAGGTTTGAAAAATCGTCGCACTAGAGCTTACACGATGGCTATTGGTTGGTTGGTTGACATATTTTCAGGTTTGTGTGCTTGGTCCGAGATCCGCTTATAAAAATTCGTCAAGTAAGACAGACATAATACAAACACACACATACATACGTGACATATGCTGCCACCTATCTCGCGCCACCTCCACAATTCAGACATGCCCCTGAAGGGGAGGGAATACGAGAGCTATTGGCAACGGGAGTCGTATTTAAGAACAACAGTCAAGTGACGAGCCGACACCTGAATAGGCACCCAACGTAACCCTTAAGGAGACATCGTAAGCAGCGTTAGGACTTTGAAGAATATTTAACGTGACTCGCTTACACGGAGTATTATTCGTCGGACATTTTTGGCTGCAAGTAGGGCCGTTTTTAGGTCGGCAGTTATAGCCATTCTATATATAGAGTATTTGTACCCTTGGGGAAAAAAATCCTCTAAAACTCACCGGGGCGACCGAGTACAATGCGATATACAGGGTGGCTATAAAATAATGCTCGCTATTCGGAGTGGTCTTTAGCTTGAATGAATAATCCAAATGCAACAAACTTTGAAACACTTATTAATCAAGAAGGGAGGGGGGGAGAGAGAGAATGGAATCATAAAAAAAAAGATAGAATCCTAAAAAGTAATCATAAAAAACAAACTCGTCTCTTTACCGGGGTTCTAAATTACGAGGCGCCGTCAATTATGGGCAATTACGCCAAACACAGCTAATTACACCTCATAATTTAGAACCCTGATCGAGAGACAAGTTTCTTTTTTTAAAAAAGAATGGAATCATAAAAAAGAAACTCGTCTCATTACCAAGTTTCTAAATTACGAGGCATAGCCAATGATTGCTAATTACGGCCAACACATCCAATTACGCCTCGTATTTTAGAACCCTGATGGCCAAGTGACGAGTTTGTTTTTTTATGATTCCATTCTCTCCCCCCCCCCACCCCACCCTTCTTGATTAGTAAGTGTCTGAAGCTTTTTGTATTTGGATTATTCATTAAAGCTACAGACCACTCCGAATAGCGAGCGTTATTTAATAACCACCCTGTACGTGCTCGTTAAATATGTGGGGTCAAAAGTCTCGACTGGCGGCGTTAGCGAACGATGTCGCTCGAAGTGCCGTTGGGTGCCCACTCTGGTGTCGACCTCGTCACTTGACCAGGGTTCTAAATTACGAGGCACAATTGGCTGTGTTAAAGCTCCTGAAGGAGCAAAGAAATTGGCACCTGAAAACGTGTACACTCATGCAATCATGTTTTAAAAAATCGGTTTTAAAACCGGTTATTGAGTATCCTTAAAACGGTTTTTATCTTATCGGTTAAACTGATTCTTTTTCACCGGTTTGAAAAAAAAACCGGTGTTTACAAACTCGAGAATAGCAAATTTGAGGAGAAATATCGAATGGTATGGGGCTGGTTTTGGGCTAAAATTTGGAACTTTTTGGCTTTTTTGAAAGGGAGGCATACTCTACATCGGGTTACGGTGCACAACATAAAATTTTGTGTCTTTTTGATTATTTTAAATTTTAAAAAATGCCGTTTTTTACCAGAAAATGTGTCATTACATCTCTTCAAATGCACAAATTGGTGGCAAAACGTTTTGGTACTGTTGTTTTAGGCATATATTCGTTATTTATATCTATTTAGGATATGTATTATGCAAATCGCCAGCAATATTTCCCCTTAAAAAAGCAAAAATGGCTTTATCGACTGTTAATATGTAATTGGACCAGGAGTGGTACAAAATGGTTAAAATTCAACCGTAAAAAGTGTTTTTTAATTCATCATATCAAACAGAAATACAATTCTAGCAAAAAAATGCTACATTAGATCATTAAAGAACATTAAATCGATTTTGTCTATATTTATGAGACAGATTTTTTGGGTACTTTTTACAAATAATTCAATTAAAAATTATTATCGGCTGTTTTCTTTGTGATTCATGCTATTTTTAATTATACATACTTGCCTTATCCTTACTACCAAAAAAAATTTCGAATAAACCTTTTCAGTAAAATTTTGTGACTCAAAATGTATTTTGTCTAAACTTTTGAGACGCACTATACTAAAGAAACTACTGTAGTAATAACTAAGTAAATTGATGTAACGCCTTACAGCGCCCCCTATCTATCTTTTCTAGAGATTATATATCGCAACGATAAGAAACCGAAAAACGTGGGTTTTTTTATTTTTGTATATAAAAACTACGTTAAATTATTTCGAAAACTTCATATCCGAAAAAAAAATGAATCTTAAAATTTCTTAATCAATAACATAAAACGCCTTTCACGATCAAGATTTTAACCTCTTTATTTACACGCAATCAAGATGCAAGTCCCCGATAGCAGAGAGGACTAACGCGCAGTTCCACGGATCCCGATAATCTTGAGTTCTGTCCTCGGGAAATTCGAAATAAAACCTGACTAACAGAAAAATTAGTGGCGCCCTCTGGTTTTAAACTTTTGTAACCAGTTTACTACCAGTTTCTTTGTAAACATACAAGAAAATCCCCTGTAAATCTACTACATTTTTCTTAGTATAACTTACTAAGCTTTAATTAGTAATATATACACATATCATATTTCTTATGTAACACTACTAAAAAAACTTATGGAAGCTGAGATTCCTAGAGAATTCTTAGTAACCTTACATATATTTTTTTAGAGTGTACAAATAACTTAGTTTCCAGCTACAGGTCAGCGCTTACATCCCCTCTCCTACACACACCACTGGCGAAGGGGTGGCGGCATTTCCCGGTGTGGTGGGATTGTCCCCTTCTCCCCTACACCACTTTACTCCATTAAACATACCCCGAATTTTAAAATGAACGTCAAGAAAAGAAGAAAAAAAAAAGATGCAATCTTCAGGTCATTTAATTTATGACCAGCAGTTAGTCGTTGCGTGCGTAACAGTTTATCTGCATACCTCGACCCTCGGAAGCAGCGTTAAAAGTTACTGTTGAAAGTTTGTTTATCTCATAACGTTGAGTGACACGGCCGCCTTAAAAAGGAGTGGATAATGCTTATCTCAAGAGAGAACTTTAGAAACTTAATGTCCTGCGTAATCGCCAGGGAAGTTAGTTTTTTTAGGAAACTGGAAGAAGAGAAGGGTTAGAATTTGAGGAGTTCAGAATAAGAGCACTCTCAGAACTAACACTTTCATTTTTGAAGATTCATGAATCTTCAAGCCTCATTTCGTTAATTTTCAGGATTGTTTCGTCTCACTATCACGTGACTTTTGAGTAAATGCGAATCCTCACTTTTACGATCGTGATTTGACGATTCTGTATCTTGATTTTGAGGAAACTGAATCTCATTGTTGTTCTCAGATGCTCAAAAATGACGAAATATTTCTTTAAAATAGACGACATTCAGATCCTCATAAAAATGACGATTCAAATTTCCTCACTTTGAGGAAACGGAAACTCGGAGCATTTGCCAGTAAACGGATCGTCAAAATTAAGGAAAATTTCGTCGTTTTTGAGCTTTCATTTTTGAGATTGAGTTAGATGCTTGGCGGGAAACATAAGCAGTTAACCATGTAATGCATCCAACTACAACAAGTACACCGCAATACGCATACCGCGCGGGAAATTTCCTGCAATTACCCTCTTAAAACAAAAGAGTGAAATCCACTCCTATAGAAGAAGGGCATTTGCGACACTGGAAAGGAGTAAAAATTAACTACTAAATTGCCCTAAATCGCTCCTAATCGCTCGTTTGTTGTTAAGATTGTTAGAGGTTTAGCAAAAAAGAGTGAAATTCACTCTTATAGAGGATTTGCCTTTTATACACCGAAAGGAGTGAAAATTAACTCAGGAGTTAAAATCGCTTGTTTGTTTTTAAGAGTGTACGACCGACGGTTTAAAACAGTTTCACTAATATTATGGTCTTCGATCTTTCCTTAAATTTTTTCGGTTTTAAGACAGTTTTAACAACAAAATGTTCTAAATGAAGTCATCTTTGGCATACACAAGTTGAAATCTTAGCATTGCTTCGATTAGCTTAACCGATTCTTGTAATTCAATTGTTGCGGGTTCACATCGCGTTTTCCGAAAATTTTGAAGTTTTTTCCTGGCAAACCAGCTTAAACCCGTTTAAAGTTTCTTCTTTTTTTAATATTTAGCAATGTTTTCTTTGAGAGGTCAAACACCAAACTTCATTTGTTTCCTATGTTTGTCTAAGGGTTCGTTAGCACACTGCATTTGATGTTATGTTTATTTAATAGCATTTTCTTCTCGTTTTCATAGGAAAATCCCATGTTTTTTAGGAATTCATAACTAAACTTTTTCAATTTTATCCTAACATATTTTGAAGAAATAACTTATTTAATCTATTTAAAAAAATAAATTTATTTATACAAGGATAAAATGTGTTTGTTAAGATGTCTCATACACTTAAGACTGCCACATTGATTTAAACTGAAATAAGGATTGGAAAATTTTGACTTTCCCTGATCAGCAATTAATATTAAAGATTTCCATACGCGCCTTTTATCCACTAAAATTATGAACAAAAAATAATAGCATGGTGGAAATCATCTTTGATCTTGACCCTTTTTGCATTTGGCGATTCAATTAAAATGACAAATTTTTGTAAAGGCATTTTGTAGTACAAGATCAGAATCAGTACAATTTATGATATTTAACCTCAAATAAAATATTGTAATTACAATTTATGTTTTTTATTCTATGCCAAGCAGTGCCAAAATTAACCAAATATGTTTTGCGTTAGAGATAAATGGCCTCACATGTCAAACCATCTTCGCTTGGATTTTGTCCAGGCAACATCTGCATCCTATCCAAATAAAATATTGTAATTACAATTTATGTTTTTTATTCTATGCCAAGCAGTGCCAAAATTAACCAAATATGTTTTGCGGAAAAGATAAATGGCTTCACATGTCAAGCCATCTTTGCTTGGATTTTGCCCAGGCAACATCTGCATCCTATCCAAATAAATATTGTAATTACAATTTATGTTTTTTATTCTATGCCAAGCAGTGCCAAAATTAACCAAATATGTTTTGCGGAAAAGATAAATGGCTTCACATGTCAAACCATCTTTGCTTGGATTTTGCCCAGGCAACATCTGCATCCTATCCAAATAAAATATTGCAATTACAATTTATGTTTCTTATTCAATGCCAAGCAGTGCCAAAATTAACCAAATATGTTTTGCGTTAGAGATAAATGACCTCACATGTCAAACCATCTTCGCTTGGATTTTGACCAGGCAACATCTGCATCCTATCCAAATAAAATATTGTAATTACAATTTATGTTTCTTATTCTATGCCAAGCAGTGCCAAAATTAACCAAATATGTTTTGCGTTAGAGATAAATGACCTCACATGTCAAACCATCTTCGCTTGGATTTTGACCAGGCAACATCTGCATCCTATCCAAATAAAATATTGTAAATACAATTTATGTTTTTTATTCTATGCCAAGCAGTGCCAAAATTAACAAAATATGTTTTGCGTTAGAGATAAATGGCCTCACGTGTCAAACCATCTTCGCTTGGATTTTGATCAGGCAACATCTGCATCCAACTCTAGTTGAATTATAAAAATGAAACAAGTGCTTTGGAAATTTTCCTGCTACACTTATCCCCTTTGAGATTTTAGTAAAATAATAAGGTGTATGGAAATCTTTCTGAGGACTTAACTCCTTTTGCATTTAAGGATACAACTAAGAGTTGAGTTAAAAGAGTGTTGGGGATGTATACTTTACTATTTAAAAAGGGATGAAGGGTTTGAAATGTTTCATTTTTTAAGATGATTTATTGTAGGTTTTCGTTTTTATGACGACCTTTCAGATAATGTTTCGATTTTAATATTTCTTTTTAAATAGTGTTACACTCTTAGTTGAATTGACGACGACTTGACGACTTAGACGACTTGGTACTATTCCTCGTGGGAAGAACTGAAAGCCAAGTAGTTTTAAAGCACTGTTGACTGTTACTATTAAAGTCAAAACTGACATATTTTAGGTTAGGTTAGGTGTGAATTATCGTCGCACTAGAACTGTACGAGGGCTATTGGTGACGGGCGTCGTATTTTAGAATCACAGTCAGGTGACGAGACAACACCTGAATAGGCTCCCAACGCAACCGTTAAGGGCGACATCGTACGCAGCGTTAGGACTTTGAAGGATATTTAACGTGCACTCCCTTACACGGGGTATTATTCGTCGGACAATTTTTGGCTGCACGAGCCGTTTATAGGTCGGCAGCTATTTTGGCGATGCCCGGACCCAAACCTGGGACCTTCGGCTTGCTAAGCGAGTGCTTAACCGACTCTGACATATTTAAGTCAGATGTTCGAGTTGTCTTTTATACTAATATAAATTACATATTACCTCAAGATGTAATCACGTATTACCGGGAAATAGTTTCTAAGTAAATTGAATCGTATTTTATAGTTTTATTGTTTTTTTTTAATTACAGTATTTTTGTTTATTTTCTTACAAATTAATATTTATTTACAGCAATATCAGTGATACACTAAATTATTATTCCATATAGATTTACTAAAATGATACAATTTTTAAAGCGTTATCCGATGAAGCCAGAGTTCATAGGACCTTTCTTGATATTTTGGTTTTAAAAATATTTTTTGCATGCAAGCATTATTCTTAAATTTCAAGTAATTTTTTAACGATTTTTTTAAAATCCGAAATAAAACGTTCTCAACAATAAATTTGTACATACAAAAATAAGAAAAATGAATAAAACTTAATGAGAAAAATCAGATATGAACTTAAATGCATTTGCTTATTTAAAATCTATCACAAACAAATTCAATCAAATATGAATTCTTCAATAAAAATACATAATACCGAAAACTCCAATAAACTGAACCTGCACATCGAGTGTTTCGTATTTCTTTCAATACAATAATAGACTCTACAGTTCGCAGCAAATAACGTGTGAAAAGCAAACACATTTTTTGTGGCCTGCAGTTAATGTGTTGCATAATAGATACTCTCGCTGACTTTTTTATGAGCGGAAAAGAACTTAAGTTGTTAGAAGATTTTGGTTTGGACTCTAGGGCTAGGTGTTTAAAAAAGTACATAAATCGGTAGTTTGAGGTTTGATTTTAAAGGTTTTTAGGTTTTGAATTTGTTTTTTGACGCTTCTAGATAATTGTTTCTATACTTTGTACACAACTTTATAACAGCCAATTTACACCTTGCAATTTAGAACCAAGGTCAGTCATGAGATCGACTGTGGCCTCCAAAATGTACTGATGTCTATTCGTAGTCCATGATGTCAATCACTAATTTATATATTTTTGAATCGTTTTAAATTAAAAAAAGGAAAGTAATTTAAAAAAAATTTCGAAAATTTTTGTGAAATGATTTTTTCCGCTAATATAATAATTAAAAAAAAGAAACACATAAGAAATATAGAAAAGGTTAATACCCTTCTCTGTTGACTTTTTGAGACATCGAGTTTTTGGAATAAAAGTTTTTACTTAAAAATTCAATTCTTGAGTGAACTCTTATGAAAATATTAGTTACAAACTGATTACATTGTTATTACATAGCATACTATAGTATGTAACATGCCTAATAATTTTCTCGGCATTTCACAGTTTATGGCTAAAAGTGTTTAGTAATTATGCATATAAAAATCACTAAAAGTGTAACCCAAACGGCACTAAATATTTTAAGAGTAATAATCATTATAGCAATTTTACGTTACTGAGGTTCTAAGAATTTAAAATGAACGCCATTGTAAATTAATATTTCGAAAAACTCTATTTTTTTTTCATGTATGATATTTTTTTTGGGGTAGAGAATATTTAGTTCTGCAATCAACTAAAAAAAAACTTATTTTTTAATTAAAACTCTAAATCATATAACTAATTGTTTTTGACAAAGACCAACTAATTTATCTTTCCATATCAAATTAAGAAGAAAAAAACGCACAGCAGATGAGTAGTATATTTTCTTTCTTACAAAAATATCACTTGCTTTCTGTAATAATTCTTTTTAAAAGTAATTGATGACAAAAAAACCCTGAAAATTCAAGAGTGTTACTATTCTTATATTGAATTTATATACAGCAAACAAGCAAAGCATTATGTTTTATCATAACTCACATTGAAAAATAGTTCTCTAGCTTGCCATAGAGTCCCTTGGCATTTGGTTCTTAAATATATGAGGTCAGTTGTGTGTGGGTGTGTGTTTGTTTGCATATCATTTTTAATGTATTTAGTTCCATTGAGTCATTTTGTGTATAATTCACAAAAATTTATTCTTGTAAAATATGGACCCTTTTCAAAATATTTTAAATCAATCTTACATTAAATTTGAAGTTGAAATGTGGCGAATGAAAATATAGCAAGGGATTAGACTAGCTTTTGATCATGAAAATAGTTTTATATGAATGTATAAAAAAGTAAATATTTTACTATTTTACTTTATACCCATTAGTGGTTTAGTGGATTATGGTTTAGCATTTATACAATGTTACAAAGCCACACATTGAATAAAAGAGATGGGTTAGAGCCGAAATGGAGTTAGAAATTTCCACTTTAACCGTACTTCATAAAGTTTTTTATTTAAAAGACATTCAGTAATAAAAATACTGTATGATAACCATGGATGAATATTAATATTGGTTTGGTTATCTTTTGTATGGACAGTTCAAAATCTTTTTACCAATGTAAACCAAGGAAGATAAATAGTTCAGTGAAAATAGGATTTAAAAATAGAAAAGCTACTAAAAATATGCACTTTATATGCTTTTTTTAAAAGCATTCTAAAAAAAGGATGTCTGAAAACCATGTATGGAAATTAATATTGGTTTGGTTATCTCTTGACTGGACTGTACAAAATCTTTTTAGCAATTGAAACCAAGTAAGATAAATAGTTCAGTGAAATATGATTTAAAAATGGAAAAGCTACTAACAATTTGCACTTCATATGTTTTTTAAAGGCATTCTCAAAAAAAAAAAAATATATATATGTATCTGAAAACCGTGTATGGAAATTAATATTGGTTTGATTATCTCTTGACAGGACAGTTCAAAATACTTTTACCAATGTAAACCATGGAAGATACATAGTTCAGTGAAAATAGGATTTAAAAATGGAAAAATTACTAACTCCGGTCTAGTTTGGAATTACTAACCAGCATGATAAATCAGAGTTATCCATTATATAAACTGTTTGAAAAATACAACTATATATTTTCAGGAATGTAAAATTTTGTATCATAAATTTAAATGTAACAAAAGAAAGAATGGTGCTCAAGGGAGAATGGGCCTTTAGGCAGCGGCTCTCCAAACCAAACTGCTTCTGTGTTAATCCAATGGGGAAAAATGATTTTCAAAGCCAGATTTTTCCATCTGCATTGAACGTGGATTTTAAAAATGGTATTTTTTATGTGATAAATGTAGCTGACTTACATGACTCTAAAATCCTACTTTTTGAAATTCGTGCGAGTACCTTTCGTAAACTTATTTATTGAATAGTTTTTAAAAGAAAATATGTATTTGAACCAATTTCAAAAGTAGGATCATAGAAAACCTGTGAGTCAGTTACATTTATCATATAAAAAAAAATCTGTTGTTAGGAATATTCAATGCAGCCTGTGAAATGTTTAGAATTTTTTCCCGCATTGGATTAAAGCAAGGCACGCGCACACTTGTTTAATAGAACGCAATCAATCGGGCTCACTTGCCTTTTAAATGGTTCATTAGCTTGAGGTAATTAATATAACTAAAATAGATTTTTTTCAAACGAATGTATAAAATAATGCTGTTTGAACTATAACTTATTTTTAAGTTATTTTCAATTCTTCGTAATATTTATTTTAAGAGGAGACGATTTCTCTAGTTTAGATGTCTCTAAAATCATCATGCAAGTTTCAATAAATAAAACTGACCAACTATACCCACTCAACTGCTTTAATTGATTGAAAAACTGGTAGGCAAATGGTATTTGAAGAAAAGTCGAAATATTTATTTTTAAAATTAAAAAAAAAGTCTAGGATAGGTTCATCTAAGAAAGGTTTATCTAAGTAAAAAGGCAGGGGTAAGGTAAAAAGGTCTGGTAAAAAGGCAGGGGGAAAAGCGCGATTGGTCCGTAAGTTGGAAACTCTTGAATCGTAATATTTACATACAAAATGATCTTAATACAATTTAACCAAAATACACTTTTCATTCGATAAAATTGCGAAAAATTTTCAAACAATATTCAAATCTGTTAGACCTTAAATGAAATTAATGATTTAAACATGTTTTCTCGATGGATTCATAAATAATATATGGAACTCTTTACTTCCGCGCAAATATCTTCACCATAGCATATTTCTATGTATCTAACTTAGGTTGGCAATTTGTTTTAGGTTGCTTATACTAGATTATTTTGAGAATTTAATGGGTGGCTTAAGGGTTTTACCATAATCGTTGACGAAGCAAAAAGAAGGGAAACAAATAAAAAAAGGGGCGAGCTCAGAATAATAGTAAAATTTGTTAACCCTTTCAGTCCCAGTGATGCCATTTGGCATCATCACTTTCAATATTTTTTTCAAAATGTTTATGTCCCGCTATGACATCCAAACGCACATCATTCGATTCTTCACACTTCGTTCTATCAGACAAAATTTTACTTTAATCTCAATAGAAGTCAGAAATAATATTTTTTTTATTTAGAAAATAGTCAACAAGCGTTTTTCCTGATTTTTGATAAGTTCACTTCAGTTCCACATATTTAAAACACAATTTAAACTATTTTTTAAGTAAAATAATTATTAAATTTTTTTTAATAATATGGTCAGATACCTTAAAATATATAACTCGAAGTGTTTTTAGGTAATATATATTTTTTTATTTTGTTGTTTTCCACAGTTAAAGAATTTTGGCATTGTGTCAAAAACCATATAAAAAATTTAAATGGATTTTTTTTCCTTGTGGAATTCGTATATTTGACCTAAAATAAGCTTATTTCGTGAATATCAGATGTTTCTGCAGTGTAGTAAATTTTTGGGACTGAAAGGGTTAAATACTTTATTCAACTCTAAAGAAATTTTAAGTAAATCACTATTGTGATATTTTTCAAGCAATGGAGAAAACTCTGACTTTTACAGCGTCATAATGGAATTTAATTACTAGGTCTTAAAATGCCGACATAATCTGGCAATACAAGTTTAAAATAACTAAAAATCTCGGTAATAAAAAGTTGAATTTGGTTGATTATTTTTTACTTATTTTAATCTTTTCTAATGATAAATAAATTACAATTAAGCTAAAGAAGTTAATCTATTTTAGTAAAAAAAATAAGGGACCGTATAACTGTAGAATAGTTCAAACCCATTCCTTTGTGTAAAGAAGAATCAATTTTAGGCATTTTTATTATCAGTTAATAAACCTTTTATGTTGCGTTCTTCCATTTTATTTATTTAAATTTACAATGGAATGCTGTATTTGTTTAAATAATAGCTATA
Organism: Hylyphantes graminicola; assembly: GCA_023701765.1. Lineage (NCBI taxonomy): Eukaryota > Metazoa > Arthropoda > Arachnida > Araneae > Linyphiidae > Hylyphantes > Hylyphantes graminicola. The sequence goes on along the minus strand of CM043111.1, from coordinate 73,286,813 downwards.
CATTTAGCCTTAATATAATTTTGAAACATGCTATATCCATTCAATTTACAATGCCAATTAAGAAGCTCTCCGTAACACGTGCGTAGATGAAAAATTTGAATCCACAGTTTAGAATGTCGTTGTTTTGAGGATGAATGAATCTGATCTCGAAACCTATTAACCACTTATTAGCGGCTGACCATATTTTTAGGGTTCCGAACTATTTTTAAGGTTCATCTTTTACACTTGAAGTAGTGGGGTTAAATTTTCCGACTGCCCTCGTGTTTTGCAGAGCTTCGCTTGCCTTGTAAGTCGGGTAGGCCGTGATTTTTGTTACTTTTTTTAAAACTTTAATGTGATACTGAAAATATATAACATACACTGTTAATACCGAAGATTACGCTTTACACCTTCAGGGGTGAATTGTGGTGTCCCGTCAGTGGGACCTTTGAGTGTGCCAGAATATAACCACTACACTATTAAAACAAACGAGTGAAATCCACTCCAGTCGGAGAAGTGCATTTTCGACACTGGAAAGGAGTGAATATTTAATCAGACTGAGTTAAAATCACTCGTTTGGAGTGATCCTGTCGGGGGTCTAACACACAAAGGATCCACTTCAAGAGGAGAAGTGCCTTTTCCAGACTAGAGGAGTGAAAATTACCCAGACTGAGTTAAAATCGTTCGTTCGTTTTAAGAATGTACACTGTTAAAAAACTTTGGCGCAATATTGCAACGGAATTCTGGAATGCTTTTGATGATATTACTATTTAAAGCTTGTATTTACCAGTTTTGCGGTAAAAACATAAATTCGAATCACAGAAAAAATGGCGAATCTATGCTCGAAATAGTGGTGGCAGCTAGGAAATTCCAGGATTCCTATGCAATCTTGTGCCAAAAATTTTAACCGTGTAGGTGATTCACATGACCAGGATTATCGACCCAAAATGATTCAAAGACTTGATGGACCAATTGGTTCAAGCCTTTTCACTCCGCGATGTAAAGTGGCCCCTCCATTTCTCACCTCCAGTCTTAACAGTGTACATGAGCGAGAAATAAAGAAAAAGAGTACTCACATGAGGCACGAGTTTGTCAGCGCTGCCCACCCGCGTGACCTTGTTCCTGTTGAGCAACTTCTTGACGAACTTCTCGCAGGGCTCGTTGAACTTCATGAAGGTGACGTAGCACACGTAGGTGAAGAGCAGGATCAGCGCCTCCCACCAGTAGATGACGCTGTCCTTGAAAAAGGTCATCAGCAGTATCAGGATGACGGCGTAGAACGAGACGTCTCGGAACAGGGGCCACCAGGTCAGCTCCAGCACCGTGCGGCTGAAGATGGCACACATCGAGATGACGAAGAGGATGTTGAAGACGGCTGACCCTACGATGGTGCCGATGCCCACGTCGTCGTAGGAGATGAAGACGCCGATGATGCTGGTGAAGAGCTCCGGGGCCGAGCCCCCTGCGGCCATGAAGGTGGCTCCGGCGACGTCTTCGGATATCCCCGCCTTCTCGGTGATGACGTCCAGGGAGGGGACAAAGAACTCGTCGCAGACGATGGCCAACGCGACGAACATGTAGACCAGGCCGATGACGTGGAACACGACGGCGCCCTTCTTGCGTTCCTCCAAGGTGAACAGGTCTTCCGGGAACTGGGCCGTCTTGTTCGAGGCCGGAGGAGGAGGGTCAGAGGGTTCTGCCATGAGGTGCCGGAGGATCTGTTGGTCTCCAGAGAGAGAGGCGTCCTCTGGCAAGGGGTGTAGGTTGGCCAGGAGGTCACCAGATAGTGGAGCAACATTTGGCATTGGTTGTCTGTTCTCCAGGATCTTGTCATAACTTCCAAACAGTGAAGCAGCAACTGACGCTTTATCTCTGTTTTCCGAAAGGTTGAGGTGGTCTCCAAATGGTGAGGCTATATTTGATATTGAATACGGTATGATATCTTGTGCGGAAGGTGAGTCTTCGTCCTCCAAGGGTCTTTTGTTTGTTAGCAGGTCCGCAGTTTCTGCCCACAAGGTATCAATTTCGCCCAAAAACGCCATCACGAACAGGATGGATAAAAGCACCAGTACTGGATTTCTCCAGCGTCGTGAGTAGAAGCGTCTGAAGTTTTTCCTGCGTTTGAAGGCCGTTTTAGGGGAGGCCATGCTTGGTTTAGGAGATTCCATGCTTGGTTTAGGAGATTCCATACTTGGTTTTGGAGATTCCATGCTTGGGTTTGGGAGGAGTGCTCCTACTGTATGGGTTTTGTGTCAGAAATTTCAGATTGGAAGGGATTAAGCTCTGATTGTTCCAACGTGCCTTGGCCTATTTGGCATTGGGGGAGGAGCATTGTAACTGGATTTAAGGTTTGTCGGACCAGAAACCTGGAATAGAAAAATATTAACGTTACATAATATTATTGAATATGTGGCGGTCAGCACATATGTGGTGTCGCAGACGGTTTAGTATCGGGCTCGCACGCAATAGGTTCCTGGATCAAAACCGGGACAAATTCATTAACCTCTCTAAATATATGTGTAGCTGCTGGATCAAAGACGTGATTTTTGAAACAAAGGGGTTAATAAAACCTGGACCTACTGCATCATGGGGCCTATATTACATGGGGCCTACATTATTAAATTTGCCCCGTCACCATAAATTGAATGCAAAACTTTCAATTTAATTACTAGTTGCATTTCTGTATTACTAAAGATATGAAAGTAATAACGAAAAAATAATGTTTAATTTTTTTTTTCTAAATAAACAGTTTAAGTATAAAAAATATACAAATATTAACTTTACAAAATAAACATCAGAACTTGTTAATATTTATATTATTTTAATCATATTCTAAAGCTGCACTTTTCCTTAATTCAGTTAACTTATTTGTAAAATTTCTATAAATTTGTTTATTATATAGAAACACAACTACAAACAATACAATATTATTGGTAACATGATTACTATTTACCATTTTGGAAATAAACATTTCAGATAAAAATATCTAAAATTGTTCTTTTTATATAACGTTGTTGAAAATGTAATGTTGTAAACATGTTTACGAAAAAAAAACCAACGCTTAATTAAGAACTTATAAAAGCCTTCAAGTAATAAGTGACGTGTTTCTTCCATTGAATTTTGATCAAGTAAACAATTCAAAATAATTGGGTTATCAGGTGCAGATGCCAAACTTGTTTACTTATAGTGTATTATTAAATAATTTAATGTATATACCATTCAAAAGTTGTATCATGTATTATTTATTAAAAATAAAATGTACGATATTCGATTTCAATTTGCATTTTTTATTACAAATAATTTAGGTAGAAAAATATTGTTTAAATTTTGCAACAAATTCATCTCGTTACAAACACATTTGTTTTCTATTCTTTACAATTCATAATTAATATTTCTTCATTTTTATTAGTTTAAATATAATGAAATGTTGTAAATAAATACTTATTTAATATTGTGGTGTAATAATCTTTTTATTTATTTTATATTTTTGAAAACTAATAAAGGTAAAGTGTTTTTTGGATGGCGAAAAACAATTTGTATATATTTTATTACATAAAAGTTCAAAATATGCACTTATATAAATTTCTTCATGAAGCTCAAGTTTAACATAATGCCACATTTGCAGTGGGGGGTAAAATAAAAATAAACGAAAATTTTAGACAAAATAAATTGGTACTGTAAGTTTGTTTTTCTGTACATAAAAATTTACAAAGGAAGAACAGGTTTTACAGAGACGCATTTTTGTGAATAAAAGAAATGCTCATTTATGTACGAATCTTGAACCCAATGCTGATTGATTTGTTCCCTATACACGTCACCCGTCTGCCAGAAGGTTGAAGGTGAGGTAAGGTGAGGTTTGAATCATCGTAGCACTAGAGCTACATGAGGGCTATTGGCGACGGGCGTCGTATTTTAGAACCCCAGTCAGGTGACGAGCCAACACCTGAATAGGCACCCAACGCAACCGTTAAGGGCGACATCGTACGCAGCGTTAGGACATTGAATGATATTTAACGTGCACTCCCTTACACGGGCCAGAAGGTTGAAGAACCACGTAACAAAAACATATCTATGACGATATTATAAAATAGATTTCTACCAACAATGATAGATTATTTCAAAACTCTACCACGTAAAATTTGGCATGTTTTTTCTTTCAACATCGATAAAAGTAATAATTTAACTATTCTTTAAAAAAATTGTATCAATATATAATAGTTTGTTATATAATATCTTTTATATATTTTAAAGCTCTATATAGTTTAAATTTTTCTTTCAAGTGCTTATCTAACTTGAAAATCTGCTTTGTAATAAAAAAATAAGGAGAGCATCAGTATAGCCTCTTTAATTAGCTATGCAAGATTTTTTTTACATTCAGTTAGAATTCTCTTTCAAAAGTAAGGGTGTTTGACACCGCGTGACTGTCATTTAACACTCGATATTAGCCATTTGGTGCGGTATAATTTGCGTTTATATTTAAACACAATTTTCTTGAATATCTTAATATGGCGTTCGATAGATACTATGAACTCATGTATCAATTTTTTTTCTTTTATTACTTCTGTAGTTCATTTGGATTGAGATTTAGAGGGGTTTAAGACAGACAGTCTGACATACCAATGTTTAAAAATCACTTTTTCAGAATCGGATCCCTCCAGAACGTGCACAAAACTAAAAAATCTCCTTTACGGACATTCGATTCCATCGCAATACTTATTTTTTTTTTCAAATGGGTCTGCAACATTGGCGGTCAAGCCTTCCATCGTAATACTTATTATTAGCTCATATTTCATATTATATTATTGAAAGTATTAATTTACTCGATCTTCATAGCTCCTTTATTAGAATCTAAAAAAAAAGCGCTATGTTTTTTCGACTCCCATATCTAAAGTGTAATTTAAATTTAGGAGAAATAGGATAATTATCCTTTATATATTACTCATAAAAAATAATATTATTAAGTAATTCATTATTCGTTATACATCAAGTGAAAACTTGAAAAAAAAACGCAGTATTATAAATAATAATAACAATAATAATAAGACAAGTGCAATGTAATATCAAAAAACCATTACATATCAATTACAAAAACTTACACTCCACCTATGATGTGTTCGATCGTGGCTATCTACTGACCGATGTCTCGTAATCAATACAGCCTTTTATTAACAGAATGTACATTCTGAGCAAGGCCAGTTTGGGTGTGTCCATCCGTAGAGGGAAAAAAGTATTGAACCAAATGCTTTGGGAATTCGTGGGCAATTCAGGGAGGATACGTCTACTCTTTCATGGTGTTTCATTTTTAAATTGATGGTTGGTTGGGTTCGAGTAAAGTGCGGAGAATTTCCGGTAGATAAAATTATTTAATATTAAAGAAACAGGGGTAGACTGACCAGTGAGTGAACAGGCCCCAGTGAATGAACAGTTGGTAAATACCTTTGAAAATGCGGATTTAAAAACTTCCACTGGATGGGTTGGCAACATTGCACTCTAAAAAATGAATGCTCAAAAACGACGAAATTTTCCTTAATTTTGACGATTCCGTTACTGGCAAATGCTCCGAGTTTTCGTTTCCTCAAAGTTAGGAAATTTGAGTCATCATGTTTATGAGGATTTGAATGTCGTCTAATCTAAAGAAATATTTCTTCATTTTTGAGCATGCGAGTTCAACAATGAGATTCAGTTTCCTCAAAATCAAGATACAGAATCGTCAAATCAAGATTGTAAAAGTGAGGATTCGCGTTTACTCAAACTAAGCGTCAAATAGTGCTTAAGCGTTCATTCACTAGTTTTTCTACCCTACTATGAACGATGTTAGGTTTTTAAAAGCAATACTTTAGGTTTATGAAACTTACCAATTCCTTTTACTCAGTGTTAGGGCATTAATCAATTAATTTGTCAATTATCTTGTTGATTGACTAAAAAAGAAAGTGCAATTAAATTAATTAAAATTAAATTCATCGTAATTGAACTTTTATTTACACCTTGCAATTAAATTAGTTTGATTTACGTATGTCAATTGCAACTCACAACTAAAATAATTGCAATAAACTTTTTTAGTAGTTTTATGAAACAATTAAAACTAACAATTAACTTCATATATTAAAACGAAATGAGTAAAGATTTAGGAAAATTGAGTTGTAAGTTTTAGACTTAAGACGAATAATTTTTTTAATTGTTATTGTTAATTAAAATTAACAAAACAATTGAAAATTAATTGATTTTTTAATTGTTAATGTTAGATATAATCAAATAATTTTTAATTGTAATTTTCCACAATAACAATTGATGAATTGCTATTTTTTGTTGTTATATTTCCCAATTAATTAATTGTTAATCTTTAATTGTTCTTGCAATTAAAATTTACCCAACACTGTTTTAACTGAAATTTGTACATTCAAATAAAAAAAATCAATTCTTATCCTCTATTAGCAATATATATTTTATAACTGCGTGAAAAAAATCCGACTTTTACATTATAATTTCAATCTCAAACGCGTGCAAAAAGTCAAAATTTTTGAAACAATGACACAAAGTACTTTTTTTCACCCAAAAGCAGTGAAAAAAAGTACTTTGTGTCACTCTTTTCATTAGATGCCAACATTTCAAGTAAAATTTCGAATTTGATAATACTCATAAAATCCAAAGATTTATCGATCAGCTTTGTTTAAAAATATTATGCGCGGAAATTATTTTTTTAATCAATGAATTTTTTTTATCGCGATGGGAATATTTCTTAAGTCAATTGGTTGTTTTCTTTGACAAAATGTTGAAACACGCTTATTGGTTTTTAATGGCGTCACGCGATCGGAACTGCGTGTTCATTGGTTGTTTTCTTTTGGCATTTCTTCTTGAAGCTCAAAATTCATTTTAGTCTAATTAGCGCGTGAATTATTTTTAACCAATAAGATTTGATTTTTTTCACGTAATTATAAAAAATAGTGTATGCAACACGAGCGAAAAGTAAACTTTTTAAAACACGTGTCATTATTTCACTCGTTCGTACCTCGCTCGTGAAATAAAATCCACTAGTTTTAAAAAGTATTACTTTTCACACTTGTTGCATAAATAACTATTATTAACATATTGAATATATTATTAAAATATTGTAGATCAAGTAGAAACCTTGATCGAACACAAAAGAAACCGATTGAAGTCTTCCTACCCTTGGTTGAACTCGGAAAGCATTATTATTAAATTAGCTGATACACCCGACGTTGCACGGGAAGAGGTGAAAAAATAATTTAATAGTCAATTTAACGATTTTTTTCTTACATTTGAGTTACATAAGATATGAAGATTACCCAGTATTTTTTTCCATTTAATTACCCATCTTGGATATAGATAACTTGTAAACACGTTATTAAAGTACAGAATCCCGCTACTTTTATTACATAAAAAAACAAAATTTTAAAAACGCTATAAAATTAACCGATGAAGTCATCGTATTTTATAATTTTCAGCTCATTTGGCGCTTTTTTGCGAATTTGGCGAGGAAAAGATATGGCTAACAACACACGCATTCAGCTCTCGTGCGATGAACTTCGCACGATGGAAGGAATGGTCTGATTCGAAAAATTCTTAACCTATGTTTGTTGTGGAGATTAGATGAATTTTTGTGCCAAATTTCGTGACGATCTGTGGCGTGGTTCTTTAGATTTCGCGTCCTATACGAACAAACAAACAAACAGACAGACCAACAGAAGTCGCCTTTTATGTATATAGATAGAAGGCTGTGCTTAAATATTGTATAACCGTTACTTTCCGTACATTTGACAGTTGAAAGTATAACATAAACTACATTGCTCACAACAATTTGGGGAGCGCATGGTTTCAACTCCTTCAACCCCAATGTTTCCATTTGGAATCATGATAGCGATTTTTTCTCAATAAGTTGAGCTTGCACTAATTTATCGTTAGATGGAAGAAGCCATTAGCCATCATTTCATAAGCCATTCCAATCATTTATTTATTAACCCAATAAGCTAAAATATGGGAATTTTTGCCTAAATAAATAAAATATAAAAAATAAAGGTCATAATTCTGATTAATTATTATAGCACAAATTAAGATGCACCAAAAACGAATTTTAAAATATTTAAGTTATTATTTTTACTCGGCAATGAGCGTTAGTGTTATTCACAAATGAGGAAAGAAAACTTAATAAGAAAATATCGAATTTTCATTCGATTTTTGCCAAAAATATGATATCGTTAACGTAATTATCTTTATCATTCCAAACATGTCATTAAGTAGTCCAAACTCTTGTATTTACATTTATTTTATGTTGAGCAGTTTGTAAGCAATCAATGCCAAAAAAAAAATCGTTTTGACATGAAAATTCTGATTTATCTTTAAAATCTGGAAAACAATAATTATAAGAGAAACGTTATTAGCTAGAAATAAAAAAGTTTTTCAAATATTGACAATATTTTCCAATACGAATGAGGGCTAATGGAAAATTAAGGCCAATTTCCAATATCAAAAAATTAAAAATTTATATCTAGATTGATATATTTTTGTATAAATAAAAAATATTAATGTTGAATATATAAGGATTTCCATGAAATTTTGATTTTTTAAATTAAAATATTTTAGTTTTTTAATTGGCATATGATATCCATCATAATCTGTTTTGAATTCAAGTTTAAAACCATTTTTTAATCTATAGTGATAATTATCATATTTTAATGTATTTAATAGACCCAAGGTCGCAGTGTTCGGCGAACTTGCCCCCCACCAAAGAAGTCATAAGTCATAATGTATTTAATTCAATCATGCCATGGTAAAAATAACTTAGGTTTACGAATTTTACAGTAGTTTGACTATATTTGAAACAACAACAACAACAACAATAATAATAATAATAATAATGATAAGTAATTAAAAAACATTGTGGAGCTTAAACAAAAGCTAGTACGATTTTTTATCGAAAGAAGTTTAACTGATGTAGCAAAATAAAAATCCAATTTAAAGTGTAGAATTGTTACATTAAATATATACATACGAAGCCAATTAAATGTTCTCTGTAGTCATAGCTCATGCATAAATCAGTTTGAAAAAGTAGGATTAACACTTATAATAATTAACATGAAAAGTGTGCAATGACTAGACTTGTTTTTGAAGCATTTGTGAAAATAAACTTTCTGCAAATTAGCAAGCACGCACTATTTATTTTGACTTTGTTGTACATTTTTTGTGCTTGTATTCTTTTAATGATTTTTAACCTATCTACTTTCCTTTTATAAGGTAAAACTTAATTAAAAAAAAAAGATTATGTTTGTCTGTCACTTAATTTCAAAGCTGAAACTACAAATGATACAGACAAGTGTGTTCTGTAAAATTTTTCAGAATATCAGAACTAGCAAGAAGAAAGCAACTATAATTTAAAAAAACTTTAACTATTAAAAAAACTGCTACTTTACAATCACAAGAGGAACTTCATTTTTATTAAATAAATGGAGGATTTTTTTGTGTGATACAAATTGGCTATTGATTACGGCCTAAATAAAACCAAGTAGAATCCTTTGAATCTTCACTTTTCATTTGTTTTTGTTTAGAAATAGTCACAAGACATTAAACTTTTTCAATTAAAAGAAGCAGGCGTAATTTTTCATTTACACAAAATTTTTATTCGTGAATAATAACGTAGTAGTTTTAATCTCCTTTTATTTATTTTAAAGTGTTTTAGCTTCTACACTGCGTTTATAACGTAAAAAAGTGAATGTTTTAATATAGTTCTGTCCGTTTGTCTGTCTGTATGCCTCTCACTTTCACAGAACGAACAGCAAGTCTCACAAACAAGTTGGATACGTCATTTTGAAGCAAAAAAAAATCAGTTTAGGCTACTGCAAAGTTACTTAAAAAATTTAAATTAGAAGCTTATTTAAAATTTAAATAACTAAAACTTACTTAATTCATATTGAAATAACATGTAAATTCCACTTTAATTTAATATTTAAATTGTTGCCATTACATTAAACGTATGAGAAACTTTATTTAAAATAAAAATATAACTCTTGGAAAAATATTTATTTTTATGATATTATTCAATTTGGATTGTTGTAATAGCCCAATAAAGTTATTTTGATGGTTCATTTTATATGTATGAAGAAAAGTGCATATGAAATTCTATTGCATAAAAACTATGTAAAGTTTCGCTTTTATTTTTAAAACAAAAATTGTACTAAGTTATTTTTAGGAATGTAAACTTGGATATAGTAATGATTAATATTACATTCAAGTGGCTGCAATAAGATACTCATTATAAATACATCATTATTCTTCAAACTTCAAAAAAGTTATCAAACGATAAAGATTAATTATCCAATCTGCAAAAGAAGATTAAAGATAATTATTAATTTTGGATTGTAAAAGTTTGAATTAGAACAAGCTAAAGGCCCCGTTTGGCGAATTTCTTTCTGCTGTGTTGTTAGTGTGTTTCCTGATGAGCGGAAGTGTTGTGTGGAAGCGGTGTAAGCGACAGATTCTGTAACAAACCAAACGTGTTTTTGTTTTATTTAATAGCATTTAAAAATCGATTTGTTTAGTTATTGTTTGAAGGTGATAGTTGCAAGATAGCATTTTGAAATGAAATGTTTTTCTTTTATTTTAGGGGGAGCATTAGTACATATTTAATCCTCAAAACACGAAAAAAAATTACAAACGATAACAATTAAGAAATTTTATAAAGAAAATTGTATAATTAATTTTTTACGAGTTTAATTAATATTGAACTAAATACACTGAGAAAAAAATTATGTAAACATACATAATTTTTTTAGTTATGTTACAGAAATAACCAATGTTACAAAAAAAGTTTTTGTAATTCGGAACAGAAATCTTCATTTCTGCAGTTACAAAAAAAATTCTAGTATTTACAATTTGCTTCAACCAATTATGTGCTTCTATATGAAGTGTCACGCGCATCGCCACTAATGTTTGGTTAGGTTAGGTTTGAATTATCGTCACACTAGAGCTACACGAACTAAAGTTTGACCTCGATCGTGATTCAAGACCAATTGCTATTTAAAATTTATAACTTAGTTGATTGTTTCAAATGAATTTCACTTCTCATTTCCTGACGATCTGTGTGCCGATATAGTACAATTGGGAGAGCGTTCGATTGGACATCTAAAGGTTCCTGGTTCTATCCCGGGTTTCGGCAGTCTGCTATTCCTCGGTAGTGTAGCCGTCTGTCTCGCGGGAGACGGGGGTTTGATTCCACGGCGGGAAAGCAGACGTTTTGTTTTTTCTTTGCAATTGCATGGAAAATGTGGTATCCCTAAAATTTTCTTGTAGTTACAGAAACATTACTTGTGTGGGATACATAAAATAGTCCTGTAAATCTACATGATATAAACATGTAATGTTAACTAAAATATATTATGTGATTTTACAGCACTATTTTTAGTAGTTACTTACTAAGAAATTGTCTAGGAAAAGTTTTTTACAAACAAAAATTTTGTAATGGTTACAGATTTTTTTTCACAGTGCACAGGGTTAGTCAAAATGAATCAGACAATAAGAAAACTATTTTAGAAAACTATTTTTAAGTGAATGTATGTTTATTGTAACCAAACTATATGGACAGATAAACTATCAACCTTTTGTCCTATTCATTTTGACTAACCCTGTACATTACATTGTTATTTTTTAAGATGCATGACTTTTTTACGGAAGCGGTTTTAAAAGCTAGTTTCTGTTGCTAACTTTCTGATAAAGTTTTTGAAATTTCAAAATATAACACAGCAATTCAAATTCTCGCGGGAGACGGGGGTTTGATTCCACGGCGGGAAAGCAGACGTTTTGTTTTTTCTTTGCAATTGCATGGAAAATGTGGTATCCCTAAAATTTTCTTGTAGTTACAGAAACATTACTTGTGTGGGATACATAAAATAGTCCTGTAAATCTACATGATATAAACATGTAATGTTAACTAAAATATATTATGTGATTTTACAGCACTATTTTTAGTAGTTACTTACTAAGAAATTGTCTAGGAAAAGTTTTTTACAAACAAAAATTTTGTAATGGTTACAGATTTTTTTTCACAGTGCACAGGGTTAGTCAAAATGAATCAGACAATAAGAAAACTATTTTAGAAAACTATTTTTAAGTGAATGTATGTTTATTGCAATCAAACTACATGGACAGATAAACTATCAACCTCCCAACGTTTGTCCTATTCCTTTTGACTAACCCTGTACATTACATTGTTATTTTTTAGATGCATGACTTTTTTACGGAAGCGGTTTTAAAAGCTAGTTTCTGTTGCTAACTTTCTGATAACGTTTTTGAAATTTCAAAATATAACACAACAATTCAAATTCCTTTCTTACCGAGGATATATATCAAAATAATAATTTTACGTGAAGGAAGTTACCATAACTCACATGTTTGTAACATCAGCAACAAATTTATACCAAACAATATTGTTGCTGCTCAATAAAAGCAATTGAAAACAGGAATTGCTGACATTGTTCTTTATGGGTGCTTTTTATTGTTAAGACTGCTTTTCCACATTCCCAGAACATTACAAGTTATTAATGGTTTTTCTTTGCCAAAAGCAAAATACATAACGAGCATTGGAAAAATTACTTTTAGTGGTCAAAATAAGTTATCAAACCTTCATTCGGGGAGTTGTAATAATTTTTTTTTAAAGTAAAGCATTGTGAGGAGAATAGTTTTTATACGTTTTTACGTTGCCTGTGTAAAATTAAATTTTGTAAACATAAAGCAATTGTTTGATTTGAGCTACATTTGCTTGTGAATTTATAGTATGCAACTATAATTTAAATTTTCTTCACTTGAATTGCCTCTTAAAACTAAATATAACTTTTAAGCAATGTAGAAAACATGTAGAGTTGAGGCATGATTTCACGCTCCATATAAGCGTGGTTTTGGTAGTTTTTAGGACAGCTGATTGGTTAACCCTTTCAGTCCCAGTTATGCCATTTGGCATCATCACTTTCAATATTTTTTTCAAAATGTTTATGCCCAGTTGTGATATCCAAACACACATCATTCGATTCTTCACGCTTTGTTCTATTAGCAGTATTTTACATTAATCTCAATAGAAGTCAGAACTACTATTTTTTTTATTTAGAAAATAGCCAACAAGCGCTTCACCTGATATTTGATAAGTTCACCTCAGTTCCACATATTTAAAACACAATTTAAACTATTTCGGTTAAAAAAATTACTATTTTTTTAATAACATGGTCAGATACCTTAAAATATATAACTCGAAGTGTTTTTTAGGTAATATATATTTTTATTTTGTTGTTTTCCACAGTAAAATGTTTTTGGCATTATTTCAAAAACCATATAAAAATAAAATGAATGTTTTTCTTATTTAACTCTTAGTTTTGACCTAAAATAAGCTTATTTTGTGAATATCAGAAGTTTCTGTAGTGTAGTAAATTTTTGGGACTGAAAGGGTTAATTGGCAGATTGACAGGCCAAGCACCCAATCAGTCACAAAAAAGCTGTAAGTGTTCGAAAGGATAGGGAGGCTGGAATCAAGTCATTATAAATGAAACAAATGATGAACAAAAATATAATACAACTAGAGGGGTGTAGCACTTCACTACTTTCAAACTTTCACTTATTACTAACAATAAATTAATACATTCAAAAGTAAATATATATCCGATACTGAATTTTGATAAATTATAAGCAAAAGTTCTAACAAATACTGGGAACACGTACACCAAATTTGAAGTCTGTATCTCTCTTCATTTTTCAGCAATAACTTAACCAAAAAGGTTCTAGAGCAGCTACCCTTTACGCATACGCCATTCCTCTAAATAATACGAGACCGACAGAACTCGTATACAATATTTGAAGTCCTTAACTTTTTTAGTTAGAGCTGAACTGCGGTTTCATACCAACTGACAAACGAACCAAGTTCAAAAACCACATTTTTGAAATCAGCAACTTCGAAAAAGCGCAGAAAATACAAACTATGCTGTTTGTATTTTCTAATGTTTGCTTCAATACTATAATTACCTTTCACTTCATATTACTTAATTGAAAGTAAAAACAAGTTGAAAACAATTATAAGATAGTTTATAAGCGGTTCCTTGCGACCAAGCACACAAGCCTGAAAATATATGTCAACCAATCCAATCCAATTATAAAAAGTTATGTTTCTTAAGAATATGTGTAGGTTAAAATTATTCTACGTATTAAGTTATTTTTTTATCATTCGCATTTTTTTCATTATTTATTTCGCTGGTGTTTAAGTTCAAAAAGTACAATCATTGTAAGTGGTAAGGTAGGGTAGGTACATATATATTCCGGCTTGTGTGCTTGACCAGAGATCCGCGTATAAACCTTCGTCACATAAGACAGACACAGAAAGAGTTTTTACTATGACAGAGAAAGGAAGTACACCAAGGGCGAAGGCGAGAATCGAACGCGCATCGGTTGCAGCACGCAGACTGCTGGCCTGCGATGCTAACCACTCGGCCCCTGTTAGTGGTTTAATTCGATTGTCTTCATTTTAAATGTTAAGTTTAGATAGGCAGATTGTTGAGTAATTCAAACTTAGCACGACAGGGTTACGTTGAAAATGTCGCCTGAGTGTTGACGTATGAGTGGTTAAGTCAACTCTGCAATTATAAAGTTGGTCATTTCTCAATTTCGAATCAACGTGAAGTGACACACCGATTTTCTTAAATCTTCGTGAATTCAGTGAAATAGAACAGTGATTCCGCAAATTATGTTTTACAGTACCTTCAAATTGGTATTTTTTATATATTATTAAACTTCGGTGGTAAAATTTGAGATGGAAATTAATTTGCCAATTTTTTTTAATCTTTATATAACGCAAAAATGAATATAAATATTGAACAACGAGTAATTATTTTTAAAGAATCTGTTTATTATTTTCTCATATTCTTAAAAACAATTTGAATCAATCCACACATTTTTTGTTAATTATAATAAGTGTTAACCCTACTTTTTCAAACTGATTAATGCATGATATATGCCTACAGAGAAAAAAATAAATTTAAATGGCTTCGTATTTAATCTAACTAATAGTTTCGAATTGAAACAATGTTACATTCTAAACTTAAAATGGATTTTATTTTATTACATTAGTTACACATCTTTTGATAAAGAATCGTACTAGCTTTTGTTTAAGCTCAACAATATTTTTGAATTATCAATGCTCCGGTTTTAAAATTTAAGTATGAGATTATTTTTTTTAGTTATAATATGTTAAATACTTTAAATGCTAAGAATTCCTTATGGTTTGTAGAAATAAATATGTTGGAAATTAGAGTACATACATTAAGTAAATATGTACAGTAAGGGAGGCTGGGTCTCTATTATTTATAGAAACATTTTACAATTTGTATTTTTTTAAATACTGATTCAGCTGATGTTAAAGTTCAATAATTGCTCACATTATTGATAGTTTAATTGGGATATCTTCAGCTACCCTGTTAAGTTTAGAAAGACCAGTCATGGGAGTAATTCAAATGACAAGGTAATGTCGACAATGTCGCTTGCAATCACCAAAAGTGTTGACGTTGAATGTATGAGTAGTTAAGTCAACTCCGTAATTACAAAGTTGGTTCTGTCTTAATTTAGAATATACTCGAAGTGACACTTTGATTTTCATGAATCTCCATTATCCCATCAGTGAAATTTTACTGTAATCCTAAATTATGTTCCCCAAGTAATGTCTGGAAATGCGTATAACACTTTTAAAGCTAATAAAAGTCAGTGAATATGGTTTAGTATGTAAACTAAAGAAAATTAAATATGATAAAAAAAAATATGGAATATACTATATTATAAATGAACAGTAGAGGACAGCGGGGCTAATTTTATACTGGGGAATGTTTTTCAAAACCCTCCTACCAATTTATGTTTTAAAAGGACCACTTAATGATGTTAGTGGTTCAATTGGCCTAGGTAGGAGTTTCCAGATACATCATCTGACCAGAGAGTTAGTTTAACCGAAGCTGCTGTGTTGTCAAAAGCCTAATATTTTAAAAGTCAATCATGTGTGGATTTCAGTTATAACAGTAAAATGTACCTGATAGAATTAAATTTACGGTGCCAACTTTGTATGTACTAAAATTGTGGCTCTTCTCTTATTTAAAATTGCATTTTTTTTTTAAATAATTTAAACTTTCTTCTGAGGTAGTGTCAAAGCAACAATACGGTGATCTGTGCAAATTTTTCAATGCATTTAATTAATTTAATCTCAATAGAAGTCAGAACTACTATTTTTTTATTTAGAAAATAGCCAACAAGCGCTTCACCTGATATTTGATAAGTTCACTTCAGTTCCACATATTTAAAACACAATTTAAACTTTTTCGGTTAAAAAAATTACTAAATTTTTTTTAATAATATGGTCAGATACCTTAAAATATCTAACTCGAAGTGTTTTTTAGGTAATACATATATTTTTATTTTGTTGTTTTCCACAGTAAGAAATTTTTGGCATTATTTCAAAAACCATATAAAAATTAAAATGAATTTTTTTCTTATTTACCTCTTAGTTTTGACCTAAAATAAGCTTATTTTGTGAATATCAGAAGTTTCTGTAGTGTAGTAAATTTTTGGGACTGAAAGGGTTAATTGACAGATTGACAGACCAAGCACCCTATCAGTCACCAAAAAAGCTGCAAGTGTTCGAAAGTATATGGAGGCTGGAATCAAGTCATTATAATGAAACTAATGACGAACAAAAATATAATACAATTAGAGGGGCATAGCTCTTCACTACTTTCAAACTTTCACTTATCACTAACAATAAATTAATTCATTCAAAAGTAAATATATATCCTATACGGAATTTTGATGAATTAAAAGCAAAACAAATTCGAACAAATACTGGGAACTCGTATACCAAATTGTAAGTCTATATCTCTTTTCATTTTCCAGCAATAACTTTAAAACCAAAAAGGTGCTAGGGCAGCTACCCTTTACGCATTTTCCATTCCTCGAAATAATACGAGTTCGACGGAGCTCGTATATGATATTTGAAGTTCTTAGCTTTTTTTAAGTACTGCAGTTTCATACAAACTGACAAACTAACCAAGTTCAAAAACCACATTTTAAGAATCAGCTACTCCTAAAACGTGCAGAAAATACAAAATATGCGTTTTGTATTTTCGAACAATTCGCAATACTATAATTGCCTTTCGCTTCATATTATTTAAGTGAAAGTAAAAACTAGTTGAAAATAATTATAAAAAGTTATGTTTTTAAAGAATATGTGTGTAGGTTAATTCTATTTATGTATTTTTTAATCATTTGCATTTTTTTCAATCATTTATTTTGCTGGTGTTAGTATGGTATTTTATGGTACAGCTGCGGAAATAAAAAAAGTACCACTAGTGATTATTTCTGCCGTTAGTCACCCTATTGAATCGGACCTTTTTGATATTGTCAACAAGTAACATTCTGAGTTAATTGCATGACACAAAAGTTGCATAGGGGGCCGTCTTCATATTAAAAATGTTACGAACTTTGAAATTTCCAATAGTAACACCCCTTTTTGAGTCCATATTTCAAATCTATGACCTATGTTAATACGAAATGCCAAATTTTGTTAGTTTTTAAGCATTATTAGAGGAGTTAGAGACGTGCAAAGTTTAGGTCCCATAATGTTAAACAAGTTGCACATAAAAAACTATCCCAATCTATAAATAATTAAGATAATGAAATGAATTTTTTACTGAAAAGAAATTATAATAACCCAAACAAAATGCATTCAATATTGGGGTATTGAATACAATTTTTATATTTTTTAATAGTTATTATATTAATTTTTTTAAAAAATATGAATAGAGACCCCTTAATATTTTTACAGAAATAAATTCAAGACGAGAAGTTTATGCGAAATCCCAATTTTTAAAAAAATTTTATTCATAATTTGCTGAGTAAATCCCAAAATATTTTTTAATTACCCTTTAGGGGACTGTGTATAAGATTACATGTGTACTTGATAAATAAAGACGGCCTTGCATAAATGCTTGCTTGTCATTTAGAGATGGACCCCAAAATATCCACAAGTGATTCGATTGAATAACTTATCTAATATTCATTCAAATGTAATAAAAACTTAGATTTAAGGGTTTTCGAGAGTGCTTAACATTTCTAAGTTATTAAAATTGGGTGTTGCTATTGGAAATTTCAAAGTTCGTAGCATTTTTAATATGAAGACGGCCCCTTATGCAAATTTTGTGTCATGCAATTAACTCAGAACGTTAATTATTCATAATCCCAAAAAGGTCCGATTCAATAGGGTGACTAATGGCTGAAATAATCGCTAGTGGTACTTTTTTTTATTTCCGCAGCTGTACATATATATTCCAGCTTGTGTGCTTGTTCAGGGATCTGGTGTTTAAGTTCAATAATTAATCTCATTGTTAGTAGTTTGATTCGATTGTTTTCATTTAAAATGTTAAGTTTAGATCGGCAGATTGTTGAGTAATTCACACTTAGCTAGGGTTACTGGAATATCTGCGTATGAGGGTTGCGACATGATGCTCTCATCTGATTGGCTGGAGCATAGCCATGCTCCAGCCAATAGCCATGCTCCAGAGATACGGCGCTGTTATTTTTTCCCCGTAGACATTACACGGTGACTCAGCGAAGCTCTAATAAATCGCATCTAAACGATATAATCAAAGGAACGTAACCACTATTTGTTATTGATTTTGTTTTTAATGATCTATATTTTTCAATATTTATTCTTTTTTGGATTAAAATTCTTAACGGTAAAGCTGTAATCCATGTTTTAATACCGGCGTGTGTCATTGCTATGGAATAAAAAAGCTGTTTAAACTCGGAAAAAAGGTATAAAGCTTTACTTTTTAATCTTTGTATTGTAAATTAAACATCATGTGGACTATTACATTTCTAAAAATAGTATTTTTTATTATTATACTACCAGAAAATGTCATTTTTAATGTCGAAGCTAACAGACAGTATTTGGCATGCATTGGCGGAACAATAGTTGGCGGAGTAACGTAAACAAACCGCAAATCAAAGTCATTATTGCTTACTTGAAAGTTGAAAACATTCTTATTTCTTCCAAACTAAGCAACAACATAATGTTTATGAGTGTAAAACTGGAAAAATAACTAGTTTTGTTTTATTGGCGAGTTTGGCTGAGCGATAAAGATTTTAGCATGGCTCACCTGCTAAGCTCCTTGTCGTTACCCTGAACAGCACACAGTGTATTGAAGGTACCCTACACTTAGCAAGACAGGGTTATGTCGAAAATGTCGTATGAGTGTTGACGAATGAGTGGTTAAGTCAACTCTGGAATTACAATGTAGGTTATGCCTTAATTTCGAATCAACTTGAAGTGACACGCCGATTTTCTTAAATCTTCGTTAATTCAGTGAAATAGAACAGTGATACCAAATTATGTTTTACAATTATGTTATGACCTTTAAATTTGTATTTTTATATATGATTAAACTTCGGTGGTAAAATTTGAAACGGAAATCAATTTGCCGAAAGTTTTTTTTTTCAAACGTTATATAACGCAAAAATAGAAATAAGTATTGAACAACGAGTATATATTTTGAAGAATCTGTTTATTATTTTCTCATATTCTTAAAAACAATTTGAATCAAACCACACATTTTTTGTTAGTTATAATAAGTCTTAAACCCTACTTTTTCAAACTGATTAATGCATGATATATGCCGACAGAGAAAATAATAAATTTAAATGGCTTGGTATTTAATCTAACAAATAGTTTCGAATAGAAACAATGTTACATTCTAAACTAAAAATGGATTTTATTTTATTACATCAGTTACACTTCTTTTGATAAAGAATTGTACTAGCTTTTGTTTAAGCTCAACAATATTTTTGAATTATCAATGCTCCGGTTTTAAAATTTAAGTATGAAATTATTTTTTTTAGTTATAATATGTTAAATACTTTAAATGCTAAAAGGAGACAGTAAATATAGTTTGTAGGAATAAATATGTTGGAAATTAGAGTACATACATAAAGTAAATATGTACAGTAAGGGAGGCTGGGTCTCTATTATTTATAGAAACATTTTACAATTTGTATTTTTTTAAATACTGATTCAGCTGATGTTAAAGTTCAATAATTGCTCTCATTATTGATAGTTTAATTGGGATATCTTCAGCTACCCTGTTAAGTTTAGAAAGACCAGTCATGGGAGTAATTCAAATGACAAGGTAATGTCGACAATGTCGCTTGCAATCAGCAAAAGTGTTGAGGTTGAATGTATGAGTGGTTAAGTCAACTCCGTAATTACAAAGTTGGTTCCGTCTTAATTTAGAATCTACTCGAAGTGACACTTTGATTTTCATGAATCTCCATTATCCCAGTGAAATTTTACTGTAATCCTAAATTATGTTCCCCAAGTAATGTCTGGAAATGCGTATAACACTTTTAAAGCTAATAAAAGTCAGTGAATATGGTTTAGTATGTAAACTAAAGAAAATTAAATATGATAAAAAAAATATGGAATATACTATATTATAAATGAACAGTAGAGGACAGCGGGGCTAATTTTATACTGAGGAATGTTTTTCACACCCATCCTATTAATTTCTGTTTTAAAAGGACCACTTAATGATGTTAGTGGTTCAATTGGCCTGGATAGTATTTTCCAGATACATCATCTGACCACAGAGTTAATTTAACCGAAGCTGCTGGGTTATTGTCAAAAGAAAGCCTAATATTTTAAAAGTTAATAATATGTGTGAATTTCAGTTATTACATTAAAATATACTTGATATAATTAAATTTACGGTGCCAACTTTGTATGTACTACAATTTTGGTTCTTCTCTTAAATGAAATTATTATTTTTTTAAGTAACTAAAGCAACTTTCTTCTGAGGTAGTGTCAAAGCATGAATATGGTGATCTGTGCAAATTTCTCAAAATGCATTTAGTTAATTTTGTTTCAAATTTTGTTAAATTTTATCTCGGTTTAAAACAACTAATCTTGAAGCATCTAAAAAGTAATTTTCTTGTTATAAAATAGCCAATCAATCATACAAATAGAAAATTCCAAAATGTGCGGTCGATATTTTGAAAGCATCATCAATTATATAAAGAAGTCATTCGGACATTCGTGGAATAATAATAAATGCCACACGATCACCATGGCTCGCTATGATGTTGAAAAAGCCAACTGAACTCAAAAGGATTTCTGAGAACATTTTAGTTGGTTGGAAAAGTAGCTCCTGCCTATGGAACCCAATTTTACTCAAATGATGGGGTTTAATCACTGTTATGCCGTCTCGGCGGCGCAATGGTTAGGGTTTTAGCATTTGCAGCTTCTGGGTCCGGGTTCGAATCCCGTGAACATTTTATTAAATGTGTACTAAGTTAACATTTTTGTAAATGTAAACACAACAATTAACACTTCATTCTTTGTAAGTGTGAAAAAATTACAATTTGCAATTATTTAATTGTTTGCATTAGTATTAACAATTAACAATTACTTAATTGTTAACTGTAGTATTAACATTTAACAATTGATTAATTGTTAATTGTAGCATTAACAATTAACAATCAATAATTTGCAATTGTTTTGTTAATTTTAAATAAAAATAACAACTAAACACTTTTTTATTCGTCTTTTGTCTAAGTCGTCGTAAGTTTAATTAATAACACCTTTCCTTGACAATAAATACCGAACAATAATTATTTAATAAATAAACATTTTCCTTAAAAATCAATAGAAAATGATAGTTATATAATAACACAGAACACTCCTTGTCAATAAATTAACAAATAATAATTATTATTTAATGACTATAATAGTTTGCGATGTGAAAAAAATATCACGAATATTTCCCTTAAATTGAAAAATGTTTCCAGACGCCATAACATCTCAAAAGTTTCGTGACTTTTCTATACGGCACAGATAATAGTCTAAAAAAACATTTTTAGTCTCTATAAGTCCCGATGTCTCGTTTTGAGGGGCATGAGGTATTGGAAATTTGATTTCCGAAAAATATGACGGACTCTCTCTTATATATTTGAAACTCTTCGTCGAAGGTGTACTTACGAGCGGGGATTTTATAACCGAAGGAAATTCGATTTTTTAGAATATGTGGCTGAAAATGTGGAAACTGAAATGGTCTGAAAATTTTTGTGAGGATAAGCTTTATTTGTTTGTGTTATTCGATATGTTTTTGAGTGTTTGTTTGTATTCCTTTGGACAAGGTTGATTATTTTTTTTACATTTTATTTTGCTTTTACTTTCAATTACCCAATATGAGATATTAGGCAATCAATGAATTGCAATGGGGTGAAAGTCCGAAATGAAGATTTTGTGCTTTCTATACTCTTAAAACAAAAGAGTGATATTCACTCCTGTAGGAGAAGTGCATTTTCGACACTTGAAAGGAGTGAATATTAACTCAGACTGATTTAAAATCACTCGTTTGGAGTGATCCTGTCGCAGGTTTAACATACAAAGGATCCACTCCTATAGGTGAAGTGTATTTTCGACGCTGGAGAAGTGAAAATTTACTCAGATTGAGTTAAAATAGCTCGTTGGTTTTAAAAGTGTTCACGTTTTGGGGTTGATGATTCCAGAAAAAAAAATGATTTTTGAAAATTGGCCCGTTTGTCAAAAGGTATACATTGAACAAAGCACACAAGCCTGAAAATATATGTCTACCAATCAATCAAGATATATCGACTCCAAATTGGTCGGCAAGTTTTCAGTACTATTGGACGTCATAGCAAGGTTTTAAGTAAATCATGTGTGCGAAAATTTTAGCTACCATAGAACATTTTAAAGTTATTGAAATAACCTCATAGGGCAAATAACTACCTTTAAAAATGCATTGCTTTCACTAACTACAATTACAGCGTGCAGGGCTGTTTCAACACGATTTGTATTAACTGGAAAAATACATATTTTTGTATTGTTTTCTGTGTATTGTTTTCTGTGTCTATGTTTTTCTGTGTGTATAAGTATTTTAAAACCTTTTACAAAAAATAAACAGGCAAATTAAAGTCATTTTTTCATTTTACCTTTTTTTTTACATATATTAGACTTAAAACATAGACAAACTATTGCCTAGCCGTTCTGAAAAAGCACTAAACCCCAGGAAATATAAAAACAAAAAAATTTCTTCAAGGCAAAAATTTCTAATGTTATCTAATCCGCCACTTAGTTTGATGAAGGAAACAAATATTTTGGCGTAAAATATGGTCTATTGTCATGACAACGAATCTCAACAAAATACAATTTAGAAGAGCAGTGCGATGTAAAACCCCCCAAACTGATGTTAGGAAAATAACAGTGATCATGGAAATTCCTCATTTATAGGAAAAATATTATTTTTAAAGGAAATACCTTTTAAAGTTTCAAATTCACTCTTAATTGGAGAGTTTAGAGTAAGAATATGCTAAGACAAAAGATGAAACCGAGAACATCAGCTTTAACGTTTATATTTTGCATTTAGATCCGGTAAAAAACGGAACTAGCAAGCAATAAAAAACGTATTTAGCTATTTTACCCTCTAATGCATACTGTTGCCATATGGTAACATCTAATATAATCCACTTTATTCTATTAAATTCCCTCTCGACAAAACCGATTTTTTTCATCTATTACATTCTATTTTGAGGTTTTAGTTACTAATAACCTTCTTGGATGACAGTAGTAAAAGTGTATTCGAAATTTAAGAGTGATTAACTGTTGCGAAATTACGTCTTTGCTGTAGGGTAAGGTGGGGTAAGTGGGCCATTGGGGCAAGTGGGCCACCCTCCCTGGCATTTCCCGAATTATGGACGTAAAAAAAATCTGTTACAATATTTTTACGTATTTACCCCAATAGATGCAGGAAACATTATGGCATCATTTTCATTTAAGTATGTAACAAGGTACAATCCTTTTTGTGAAAATATTAAAAATTCCATCTTTTCGTAATTCATGCCATCATACTATTTTTTAATTTATTTACAAACAGTTCATGATACAAAACAAAATGTTATATACTTTGAAAGTTTATAAAACATAGTATCTTTTTGTAGTGTCTTGTACTTGTGATGTTGATAAGGTTGAAAGAAAATTGGGGTGGCCCAGTTGCCCCGCGTTTGGGGTAAGTGGGCCACCACAATGACGGGGTAAGTGGGCCAGGGGTGGCCCACTTGCCCCAACTCTTTAATATACTTAAAAAAAAGTCATATTTACTAATTCATAGGGTTAGTCATATTCACTATTCATAGTCCTATTCATTAACATAGGCCAGTTTAAAATCTGTAGCCCTAACATTTTTTTACACTACATGCAAAAATGACAAGATGAAAATTATCGTATTTTTTCTTGTAGTAAGCTTGCATGCCAGAAAAAGTTGCTATGGGGGAACTATTAAAGATACATCATTACTTTTTTCTTTCAAACACTCAAAAAATCATGTAGATTATTCCACTTGCCCCACAAAATCTCTACCAGTTATGTGTAAAAATATATTAGGGGGGTGGCCCACTTACCCCACCTTGCGGGGCAAGTGGGCCACTCGGATGAACAAAAAGAAAAACAAATTTTTTAAATTTATTTTTTGCCAATTTGTGTTAAGGTTGTCATGAGTACTTAAATAACATATGAGAGAATGGACCACACAAAAAAATAAGTTGTTAGGCCGATTACATCCTGTGGTATGAGGGTCTAAAGTCGAATTATGTCAAAAAGGTGGCCCACTTACCCCACCTTACAATATTCAAAGTAAAATAATATTTGTACTAAATATACAAATAATTAAAAAAATAATAATTATAGTTCAAGAGGGTTACTTTGAAATATATTTAGTAGTTTTCTAGTCATTCTTATCAAAATTGGAATTTTGTAGTTGGTTTTTGCCATGAGGAAAATTTTTTAAAAATTGAAATTATTTAAATTACAATTTCAGTTAATTTTTTTCAGTATTTTTCCCTTAATGTAAGAGTATTAAAGATGCAAATATATTTTTTCGGGATGAAAAAAAAATGCATTACAGGGTTAATGATAAATAAGAAATCGCTTATCTTTAAAGAATTAAATAAAGTGTAAATTTGCACAAAAATATAATTTTTTTCAAAAACGTCACTCTGCACATTCTTATACTGAGTCTTTAAAGTATAGTCTATTTTGATAAGAAATTCGAGTTCAAGATTCCAAAGCAGCTGATTTATTAATTGTTTACAAAAAGTAGTAGTAAGAATGTGAAGCATGATTTCGGTGGTCTTGCAAAAAAATATATATTTTTTGTTCCTGCGGTGAATTTATAAAACATTTCGCAGTATAAAAAATGTTGGAATGCAATATTAATTAAAAAAAAAATCAAATGAAATTGTATGTGCAGTCATAAACACAAAAAAAAAGTATTTTTAAGGCTTAAAAAAACGCAAATTTAATTAAACTGATATGCCCCCCAGCATATAATAATTGATAATTTTTTATCGAAATTCCTAGAAAACCGTATTTCTTAATAAATGATTAATTGAAAGAATATTCTTAAATAAAGAATATAGGTGTAGGATTTTGGTGGGGAGTTAATCATGCATAGAGATAGTAAACCAGTGCGCTCTCGCACACTTTCTAGGAAGGATGGGGAGGGGGGGGGAGGTATCTACTTTTCTTCTCTCGCTATGAAGCGGCCGGCTCGGAAAATGTCGTAGAAGAAAGCAGTTCTAAATTTGCACTTCTTTATTAGCTTTTCAATCAGAATCTATAGCTAGTAGCTTTGGAATAGTTTTTTGACGTTGGTAGTACTTTTGGGATTCCCAAACGAGGAAAAGTTTTTTTGTTATAATTCTATTTCTATTCAGCGAAAGTTATTTTTCAATGTTAAACTAACTTTTTACAATTAATAATTATAAATGGATCGTAATTCATCCCTACCACTGTTTTAAAATATGTTTGCCAATATAAATTATTAAGTAGATTATTTTACAGTTCTTCATGGTCTCCTCTGGAATGTGTGCGATACCGTACGGTTTTACTATTTCTAAGGAGTGAATAGGGCAATGGAGATACATAGAAGTAGATTGGATGCCATCACAAGTGCAATTTCCAAAGTGGATACGGTCGTGAGAGTTCGGTTAGTAACGCGTTGGCCTTCATACATTCACGTCAAAGAATTGAATTTTCCCGAACTTTGTTTACATGGCTACCATTATACAAACGGAGTATGCAGTGCAAATTTCTACAAATGTACCATCACGACTTAAAGCCACATATCGGTCAATCCTACTCCTTACTTTCATGTTCATAGCCATTCAAAATCTGAGTCAATAGGACTCTCTTGGGAATTCCACATCTTGAAAATCGTAATGTTATTCCTATGGAAAACATTCGCAAGTCAATTACCGCCACAATTTTAATAAAAGGTTACTAGTTTTTTGTTTCATTGTAAAGAACGAAAGGAGTATATTTCATAGAACTAATTAGTTTTGTGGAAATCACATGTTTAGTATTTTAAATAATTTTTTGAAGTTAGATTTTAATGTGGACTCCATTTTTTACTAACTTCAAAAAATATTAAGAGTACTAAATATGTGATTTTCACAAAACAAACTAGTTTTATGAAATCTTCTTCTTTCGTTCTTTACAATGATACAAGGAACTTATAGTAACCTTTTAATAAAATTGTGGCGGTAATTGACTTGCGAATATTCTCCATAGGAATAACATTACGATTTTCAAGATGGGAAATTTTAAAGAGTCCACTTAAGCTGTTGTAAGTGTTGTAGCTAATTTTAACAAAAATCACAATATTTCTGTCTGAATACATGCCTATGAACTAAAGTCAAATTTTTTACGCTGGTGCTTGTAAGTAATTCAAATAGTCGACATGATGTTGGTCCTGGTAAAATTCGTCAAATTGCAGCCAAAAAAAAAAAGGTTAACACTTGCTTTACTTAAATTTAGTTGATGAAGATGAATTCTTGTTCCGGCTTTTTTTAAAATTATTTTAACTTGGAAAAAAATACGTTTGCAAAATACATTAACTAACCCATTCTATTAGCCAGTAACAAACGAGAAATTTGATAACAAAGAATTTTATTTAACGCATTCTTTAAAGTGAGGTTTTCGGTGTTAGATATTTTTAGCAAAGTCTGCTTTAATCGAGTATCGAATTGTTAAACTGCTAATTACTCTTAATAAAAAAAACTAATATGACTTTGAAGAACGTAAGTACGAATTATGCACTTTGAAGTATTAGTTATTAAAATATTTTGAATTTAACACTTTAATTTAACAAATTTCTAAAAAGAACTACATTGCCCAGCTCAAATATGTAGAGCAATTATATCGCTTAATATAATGAGTATTCATATTTTTAAGTTGATATTTCTAAAGATTTACTCCTGTAACGTATCTCAGCTGTTACATGACCGCTAATTACTTAATTTTCTGTAGCAATGTTGATGTTAATTTAGGTTTTCGAAAATTAAAAAAAACACGCTTTATTTAAACGTCATATTATGCGAATTTAGATTAAGTATACAAATGAATTTTTAATTTCATATAAGTATTTTTAGTATTAATATTGAACAGCTCAGTAGAAGAACGGGCTGAGTAGAAATCGCTTTTTTGGACTATTTTAGAAAAAATTGAGATTTTTGTGTCTCAATGAACATATTATTCTATCCGATAGTAAGTTTCTCTTTTTTCATAAATTTAAAGTTAAGTATATCTTTAAAGTTTGAAAGTACCGATTCTAAATGATTTAAGTATAGGGGAGAGAAGGGTAATTGGGCCCACTTAAGGAAAAGTGAATGCAACAAGCAGAATACGACACTTAAATTATGTTTTTTATTGATATTTATAACTTAACAAATATAAACAGAATACCTTATCGTTTACATGAAAACAATAACAATTGTCCTGGAAATATTGAAAACCAAGAAAATATTACATTGAGCGCCATTACCCGAACGTGTTGGGTAATGGCGCTCACTGCGACAGGCTTATTATTCATATCCTTAAAACAATATATTTCACAACTAATTAAATATTTTTACCATTTGCAATAGTTACAAATATAGTTTTTTTGCTTTAACCATCTACACAGCTATCTTGGTGGCTCTGGTGTCTTAAAGAGCCTGGTATTGGTGATGTTTCAGAAAATGACACTCCAGCTGAAGAACTAGGAACTTTATACCAAATAGGATTCGATAATTGTAAATGGAAAATATATAAGATTTATTCAACTTGTGTATGAAAATATTTATTTACAGTTTTGAATAGTTATAATTCAACTCTTCGTACAGTTGAGGATAATGCCGCCCATCCGAGCGTCATTACCCGATTGCTCCATATTTGATTTCTTGCGTTCTAATTAAGCACACTATGTATATAATGAAATAAACTTAGTTACATTAGATAACAAGACCATTTTGCTTCGTAACTATAGAATGATCATACTGTTACTAGTAATCAAAGTTGGCCTTCCTCAAAGTTAGATGCTAAAGTTTTTTAGATGAAAATACGCAATATCTTGTTCACGGACGAAAGACTATGTATTTTTGCTTTTCCAGCCGCCATTACCACACTGAGCATTGCACGTGCATTCGGCTAGGTGGCAGTAGAGTCCAATTAGCTAAAGGATTGCCCAGTTTGTCACAGCTTTGCTGAGCGCTCTTACCCGTCTCTCCCCTAAACGAAAAACTTAAAAGCCCGTTTTCTCATTTTCACCTTTTTGTCACTTAGCACGTTCTTCCACTAAGCTCTTCAATTATAGAATTGGGATTTTCCAACAGATTTTTTTCTGTAACGTACCTCTGCTGTTACAAGTTTATTAATCACTAATTGCCCTAGAAGAATCTGGTGTAATTTTAGGATTTAGAAATTTAAAAAAAAAACGCTTTATTTAGGATACCTATTATATTAATTAAAATAAGTATACAAATGAATTTTTAATTTTGTATAAGTATTTACAGTATAAAAGTTATATAAAATTCTCTTACGGAAAATTTGCTGGCAATTTTAAACATAATTTATATTTAATTTAATTTCGCATGACTAGGTTTTCAGTGCATCATTCTAAACTAACACTGCAGCCATATAAAGCATATTCCTATACAATATGCATTCAATATCTATCGAATATGTAAGTCATAGGAAACCCAATATCTGCAAAATATTATTTGCTCCAGTAAGTTTGTGACCCTAGTATACATTTGTGCGCAACAAGGAATATCTATTTAGTATCTTTCTGGAAACCTTCCAAGTTTCCGCTTTGAGATTCTTTAAGAAAAATAGACGAAATTCCTTAATATAACATAAAACCCTGAACAATATTTTGTTTTGTATATATTTCCTTAAACAATTACCCCCCTCTAAGCCTGGATATACAACTTATTATTTTTGTTACGTGACGTCAAACACATTTTTCGTTGACATTTAAAACTCTTTAGCCATGAATAAGTGAGTATTGGCTTGAAAGGCCACAGTTTTATGTTCATTAAAAATTATTTATGAACCGAGGCCTAAAATTGATATTTTTAACGATGGAAATTTATTTAAAGAGTATTTTTAAGCACGAGTCAGGTAATATTTTAAAGTCTAGTTATATTCGAAAGAAGAGTTAAATTTTTTGAAAATATTTTTTTTTATATTTTGTTCACGTTTTCATGCGATATTATGCATAACCAGGTGTAAATACACTAAAAATAATAACTATGGTTAACGGTTTTTTAATCACTAGAGCTTAAGGTAAAAGTTGCTTTTACTACAGTGTTATAATAAAGCTGTATCTATCAAAAAGTTCACAGTTAAGCAAATATGCTTTAATACGTTCAAACCAGGTATACGGTGATTAAACAGTTTTATCAATTTCAAACGGAGAGTAAAACTTAACTTTAAAACATCACTTTTAAGCGAGTCTGGAAATTTTAGTGTTCATTCTAAAGAGTTTTTAAATTTTCACAACCAATGTTTCTTAAACCTAATTAATGCATACTGTTGTCGTTTGGCAACAAGTAACATAATCCACTTTATTCTTTCAAAGTAGAGCTCCCTCTCGACCAATTTGTGTTTTTTCATCTATTACATTCCATTTTGAAGTTTTAGTTGCTAATAATCCTCAAAGATGACAGTAGTAAAAGTTTATTCAAAACGAAATAGTGAGGTTATTAAAGGCTGTGAAGTTACGTTTTTGGCAGCATTCAACGTATAATAATATTAGAAGTAAATACAAATAAATTGCTTTGAAAAAATAATTATAGTTCAAGACGGTTAGTTTGAAATATATTCAGTAGTTTTCCAGTCATTATTATCAAAATTGAAATTTTGTAGTAGGATTTTGTCATAAGGATTTTTTTAAATTTAAATTATATAAATTCTACTGCAGTTAAATTTTCTTTAGTATTTTTCAAATAATAAATGAATATTAAAGATACAATATATTTTAAAATCATGCATTAGAGAGTTTACTTAAAAGTTTCTTGCAGCAATTGAAAATTTCACATGCTGAAGGTAAAATAGTCATGTATAGAGTGGAAATTAAAAATAAGCTCCAAATCATATAATGGATAGTAGGGTGGCTCAAAAAGGACTTATTTTCGAAAATCATAAATGGCCAGTTACGGAAAAGTTGCCTTTTTAAAGGTCATTAATCGGGTAGAATCTTAACCTAAATCAAAAATATCTTGTTTCTTTAATTTTGACTTTAAGCTTTTGATATCTTTGATTCATTAAGACAAATGATCGTTTATTTTTTGTTTGTGTAATAGATCATTTCAATCATTTTATTACAAGTATTATTCGTTTATTCTATAAAAAAAATAATGTCTCAAAAAGATTTCGAAGTTCCTTCAAACTTGTTTTCAATGCGTATGTAAAGACATTTTGCTTTCAAAGGGTGTCAGAATGAATCATTAATGATATTTTTCAAGTATTTTCTAACTTTGCAGTTATCAAATATTGAATTTAATTGTTCTTTTTCATGTATATTTAAAAACTTATTTTAATGATGAAATGTAACAGAAAAACGAAAGGCAGTTTTTCGTTAGAATAACCATAAAATCAGATTATTATTTTTATTTCATTATAAACATCGAAATCTAAAGGCTAAAAGGAAAGAAGTCATAGTTAAAGGGAAACCATTATAGTATTTTTAATTCATTGATTGTTTATAAATATTCAGTGAAATCACAATAATGAGGTCTAAGTTTAGTTGATGAAAGTGAAGATTGCACGATAGACTACGAGAAAAATCGTTATATCTTTTAAATATTGTTTAACATAGGTTTCATTTTAATAGTGACCGTTGAGTATACACAATTTTAATTGCTCAAAAACATTTGAAAAAATTGTTCAAACTGAAATTTGTTTTTAAGGAGAATAGGAATGTTAGAGGGTCGCCAAACGAAAGTTTTCTCTCTGTGCATATAGTAAACGACAATTATTTTTTTTGTATAAGAAAAAAAAAGAATACTTTTCCCTGATGGGTTTACAAATGTTCATGTGTGAAGAAACGTTAATTACTTAAAATGTTATTTTATTATAAGGTTTGTTGTATACATTATAAACATTTAGTGGAGCATTTCTCTATAAAGCTTGCAGCAGATCTAGCTATATGGAGAACGCTACAACACAGAATAGAAGGCCGTTTGATGTTTACTCTTATTTTATGGTGTAACATAACTCTTATGGAGAAAAGGTGAAAAAAAGGCACATACTGCCACAAGTTTTACAGAGTAACATTACACTAAATTTTAACTGTGTTCGAATAAATAATAAACATTACTACCTGCCAACTGTAAACCTACTTTGGCTATGATGGTTATTACCCCTCTAACTAACGACTAGTAGATTTATATTTTATTTGATTCCTTCCAAATTAATAAAGGAATGCCAATAAGGAAACACATTAAATCGTATCGACATAAATATTGAAATAACACAGATTCTTCAATCCAATAATCTTCCAAATGTAATATTTACTCTCAGTTTTCAAAAGCAGTTTCAATCTAAGGCAAACTTACGTTTCAAAATGTTTGGGACATGTTTCCCTGGTAGAACCAGTTTAAAATTAATCGAAGCATTTATTTTAAAATTTCTATGCACAGCTTCTATATTCAAATATTTAAGTTTTTGCTTTATTTTTCGTTTAAACAGGTATAAGATTTTATTTGTACACATTATTTTATTGGTCATTTCTTCAATTTTGACCTCAAAATGTGGCGCGCAAGCCGGATCCAAATGTTTTCAATTTTGTAAATAGTTTTATGTTGGTTATCATTTATTTTATTTTTGGCTAAAGTTTCATAAATTTTAAAATTTGTTTTACAATAAATAAATCTTATAGAATTATATATAAAAAATCATACTTATAAATTGAGTAGTTAAAAAATTATTTGAAATCGCAAACTATGCTTCGAACGTTCGAAAATTTTGAAGTTTAAGACTCCTATGACCACTTAAATCCTAAAGAATTAAAGTAATGGTGATTGACATGGATATTTCTGTCCTTCTCTCGTCGTTAGATCTAATGCATCAGTTTAGAAATCCTAACTTGGGTTTAAAAATAGTGTCGCCATCTTCAGAATATTTATGGACTTTTTAAAACTTAACAAATAGTTAAATTCCATAATGATATTTTTTGTTTAAATTAATTTAAATTTGTTATTACAGGTATCCTCATATTTGGTGAAAGTATTCTTACATAGCAAAAAAATAAAAATTTCGGAAAAGATGGGTTTAAAAGAAATGCATTATCTTAATATGAGACTGAAAATTAATCTTGAACACTTTCCTATTTTGCTTCAAATCGATTATAAATATTCTTTTTACAGTGCAGAGTTTCCCAACCGGTGGTACGCGGGAAAATTTCTGGTGGTACGCGTGAGTAATATTAGCAATATCATGCTATTAATAGCTTCTGTAAGCATGTGCCGTGAGCAAGCAAATATATTACTCATATTAAACATTAACATTTTTTGAATAGAATTTTTTTAATTAAATTTTGGCTCGAATGTAAAGCCTATAGTACCCTTTAATCTCGCGGCAAGCTCCGCTATTTTCGATGATAAGTTCCATTACTCCTAATGTTGATATTTTAATCACAGGCAAATAACTGCAAGTTTCGCACTACAGACTATAAAAGTATCTTTTGTGAGATGATTCATTTTTGAATATACTAATTTGAGTTTGCACTATTTTTAATCTTTATGTTTTTAGACCTACACCTAATAAAAAAAACTGTAAATTAATATAATTTAATTTTTTTTTATTTCTCCTTTATTATAAGCACGTTATAAATAAACAAATTTCTAACCATTATATCTGAAGTCTTCTAGGGAATTTAATTCAAAAAGCATTTGAGAACTTTAAGGAGAGTAAATATTATACTTTTATTAAAATATTTAAGTCAAGGTGATACGCAAAAATGTCTTAATAAGTCAAGTGGTGCGCAGACCCAAAAAGGTTGGGAACCCCTGCACTAGAGAGTAAGAAATTTCGCAAACAAAACGTCGGTCAAATGACAAATCCACGAATGGACAAAACACAAATGTAAAACTGGACACTGTTAAGCCTATCGTTCTCAACAATCGCCAATCCCTAGAATTGGCACGTTCGCGGCTTAATAATTTGACCACCGAGTATTATTATTAGATTGGACATTTGTTTTGGGATAGATTAACCTTATGCCAGAAAAAGACACTGCGAGTACTCTGGGACAGGTAGCTACAGTTGTTGAGCCCACAGTACGGACAGTGAATAGTGCAATCTCAAAGTAACATCAGGTGCCAGATAGATCAATAGCCTGGGGCTCTAAATTACGAAACCTATATTGGCCAAAATTCAGGTTATTTGTTTTTATCGAATGCATGGGAAGGGTGTTCTAAAATGTCTCCCCGCTACTCACATTTTCCAAGCATGAAATTTTCTACAAGGGGGAGACTGTTGGGAAATTGTTAACTTAATCAGCGCAATTGAACATTATTCAGCATACTTAAGACAATTCAAATACCAATAAAATTTCATAATATATGACATTAAACTTACGTTCCTGAAATAATTTATTTAACGAAAATAAATTATTTCACAAACCTTTTAAATAAAGAAATAATTATAAATAATGTTTCATTATTTATAACACCGATAAAACACACACGTTTATTAATTTAAATAAGAAATGCTATTTAATGTTCAATAGGTTATGAAATAATAACTATTTAGATATCTAAAGTTTTGCTTATTATTAATTGTTAAAATTGCTCAAATAATTATCCAAAGATAAGTTTTCAAATAAAGGCGACTTCAAATTACTGTATTTATTAACTTGTTAGTAAATTTTAAAGTCATGGGGACATCCTGTAGACATCAAAATAATTGACATAATTTTCCGTATTACCTAGTACATTTAATTAAATTTAAGTATGATAGTTAATTATAATTTCTTCCTAATGCCATTGTTATTATAATACCTCATTTATATATAACCTCTCAATATTATTAAAATTGAAGTGTATAACTTACAAAGGGAAAAAAATAATAACCTATCTTATGACAGCAATACATGATTAAAAAATCATTTTAATTTGAATATCAAAAGGACAAAAACTAAAGAGATTATACGTTTATAGGAAATGAGATATGGTGCAAGAAACTATTTCAAAGTCCAAACTTAATGGGAGCTGAAAAAAAAATGTCTTTTTAAAAACACTCTTCAAATATTATGTAATATCCGTTGATTGTTTAAAGTCAAATTAAAGAAATACTTGAAAGATCGACGAAATATTTTTCCCAAAAATCAATATAGGAGATAATAATAGCAACAGAAACGAATATGAAAGTGTGTTTGTTTTCTGTAATCAATTTTTGAATTTCAATACATTTTTGATTAGTATGGAAAATGTTCATTTTCCGCTTTTTATTGTGCAAAATTTGCAGCAATAGTTTCTCTATTTTTAAACTTTTGACAATATGTTATACATTTTGAATAGTTTTAAGAGAGATAAATTGAATAAAAGCTCTTGTGTAGCTCTAGTTCGACCAAAATTCAAACCTAACCTAACCGGAAATGATAGTAATAAAAAATTATCGTTGCTAAAGGCCTTTTTGTAGCTTAAGTGCTACTCAAATTTAACCAAAACATAGACATCACAAATAAAGAGAGTCTCGTAACTTTAAAGGCGCGTTTACATGAGCCATCGAATCCATGGATTGAAGAGCAAACTCAGCAAATTTTGCCTCTTCGCCCAAACAGAACCGGAATTTTATGGTTCATTGAGGGGTTTCGCAAACCCTCCAATGAAGGAGGGTTTGATGCTTCATACCATGGATTCGGCCACAGACTGTCATATGGGTTAGAAACCCTGCTCGGCCTCTTTTTCAACTAATTTGGATTTTGGCATTTCATGGATTCGATGGCTCATGCAAACGCGCCATAAAAGTAAACTTCAAACACCTAAGTTTAAAAGTAAACAAAAAAACTCATTAAAAGTTAAACAAACTCTCTTTTACAATCATAATTTTCTAAGAACAAAAAAAAAAAACATTTCATAACTCCTTATTAGACGCATCAACCTAAAATAACATTTTCGATGCCTTAACCTTACAAGTTGCCTTCTAACCAAAAAAATAAAATGGTGGTCAGCAGAAATACCAATACTAGCCCTCGCGACCGAGTAATTACTTTGCCGCCGTCAGTTCAGTATTGGGCGGCCTCGCAGTCCAAGAGACGTCGAGATAAAAACCGGGTCACTCCGTTCCCCTCTACAAGCAACGCTATTTGTATTAAAAACTAATAACAGAACCATAAATAATTAATTATTTAAAAAAATCAGAATTATCATCTTAAGATAGAATTCAAGAAGCGACTATTAAGCTAATCAATGCGAGATAAATTTTTGCTAGATTCGCTACTCTTTAACTGCTATGTATGTGATAATTTAGCAACATTTAGCTTTAGATTAACCACAAAAATAATAAAAACGAGCGAAACCAAGAACTATATTAAAGTACATTTGTTTTCCGAAACTCTAAAAGCATGAAGGAAAAACCTATGACAAACTCATCTAAGAATCAAACTTTAAAACTATCCCAAAATGTAACAAACGTTTCACAAAACACTTTTTATGAGTTTGCAAAGGCGTAATATTTACAAGATTTATCTTCTATAATATTATAAATGCAAGATTTTTTCTTAAATCTTAACAAGAAACAACTTAGAACTTATAATCTGACTTTTTTAATTTTTTATACCCAAAAACTTTATAGATATTTCATTCACATAAAATCTAAACTCTTAAAAATGTTAAAAGAATGCTCTTATTTTATTGTGATAACAATATTTTTGAAATCAAATACTTTAAATTAAAAATTTAAGAAAATGTTCTCATGTTCTTAAAATTAAATTTCAAATAAACTAAACACCCGCCACTCGCTACTAGCCCTTGGGTTGATAGGCATATCTCCCGGCCACACATAAGCAGAAATGGGCACAGGCTTTGGCACAGTGACGGGCTGCTGCGCCGAGAAGTTAAATTTATTATGCTTGTCTTTACAATAAAAATAAAAACTAGTCCAGAAACACTTTAGGGGGCTGGGGAGCCCAGTCGGTTAGACACTCGCCTAGCATGCGAAAGGTCCCAGGTTCGGTACCAGGCATCGCCAAAATAGCTGCCGACCTATAAACGGCCCGTGCAGCCAAAAATGTCCGCGAATAACAATGTATAAGTGAGTGCACGTTAAATATCCTTCAAAATCCTAACGCTGCTTACGATGTCACCCTTAACGGTTGCGTTGGGTGCCTATTCAGGCGTCGGCTTGGCACTTGATTGTGGTTTTAAAATACGACGCCCGTTCCCAATGTCCCTCATGTAGTTCTTGTGCGACGATAATTCAAAACCTAACCTAACCAGAAACACCTTAAAACCAATATCTTTGTCAATTACCCAACATTTATTTTTTTTTAAAAACTCATTGCCATCTAAGTAAAGCAGAGAGACACAAACTTCCACAAAGTGAACAATCAAACAAAAACTTAATCGTAACAATTTTCAACAAAGTACTAACGTGATTGTTAGCACTTATCAGCAAAGTCCAGAATACTAAAAAATACTTAACAACTAAAACTTTTATGGTCATTTCCCTCTGTGAACAAGTTTTTTTTTTTACTTTCATTGTTATTCAAACTCAATGTAACGCATATAAACTCCACACATTCCAAATTTAATTTAAAAAACTATTAAACAAAAACAATCAAGTTCAAATTTAAAAATTAGTTGTATATTAAGTGTAAAAACATCAAAAACATCATAAAATTAACACTTTATAACAATACCAAAGCAACACTAACTTTTCGTTACATTCATTAAAATATAAGAAAAGCGTAGACGTAACATTTCAAATACTCGAAATTTAAGTGGAAAACTTATTAAAGTATATGTCAAGTTATAAATAGCTGAAATCTGTTACAATAATTAATAATAATTAAAAAATAAAATTTTAAAAAATTGAACAAAAATATCTAACTAAATACTTCGACACAAAAAAACTTTTAGCTATCCTCGTCACTCTCTAAACAAAGCGTAGATGAAAATTTGAAGTATTTAAAAATGAGTTAAAAATTATGATTTCAAAATTCAAAAACGTTTTTTCAGATTTTGGATTAAATATTTATTATCATCCAAGTCTAAAGGAAATAAAAGAAACTTTTTATAACAATAAAACAATTTACAACTATTCTAAGAACATATAGTGTCCGCGACACTCGTTATTTTCTAGACAAAATGTGGACGCAAACTTCACATTTTAAAATAATTTAAATCTATTTTAGGTTCAAAAGAGCTAGTTACAATAATGAATGCTCATCATCCATGTCCAAATATATAAAAATAAAAACTCTGTATTGCTCTTTTAATTTAAAACAAACTTTTCACTACACCCATTAACTTTAAAAAACGCCTTCACGAAAACTTTTCAATATTCCAAATTTAACTGCAAAACTTCTTTTCAAAGTACCTTAAGTTGAAAACAGCTTACTTTAGGTACAATATTGAATCCTTTATGAACATCCTAAGTCTAAGAAACTAAAACCAAACTCTCTATCCCCAACACAAAGCAAACTTTTCGCTACACGCATTACCCTCGAAACGAAGAGTAGACGTAAACTTATAGTTTTTAAACCTATTTTTTATATTCTTCTAGTACAAAATAGTTTAATTCCTGTTTGCGATTGAATGCTCGTTATAAAATGACCCCAAAACCTCAAACCAAACTCTTTTTAACTATCCCGGCATAAAACAAACTTTTTACCGCATTCGATAACCTCTAAACGAAGAGTAGACGTAAAATTATAATTTAAACCGATTTTTAAATAATTCAAGTACAAAAAAGTTCAATTTCGGTTAAAGATTGAAAACTTATTATAATCAGAGTACAAACAAACTCTTTATAACTATCCCAGCACAAAACAAACTTTTTACCGCATTCGTTACCCCCTAAACCAAGCGTAGACGTAAACTTCGCAATGCTCCGCAAATTAACGTTCAAAACTCCTTTAAAAGTAGTTAAAAGTTCAAAATAACTCAATCCGAATGCAGGATTGAGTGCTGATTAACACCAAAGTCCAGAAAATAACTCGGAAAACTAAAACAAAACTTGGGAAAAACTTACTATTTTTCTCGGTCTCCGTTGCTGGGACCCTCAGTTTTCATCAGGGTGGGTGCTCTTGCAACTACAAGTGTAGTTATCCGGACGCAGCCGGATAGAGAAACATCAGGGGGGACAGGGTTGCCACTAGGGGACAGCTTCCGTCGCCAAAGTATCTCGCCAACGTGTCGCCTGCTCCGGATTTTTTTTCCTCTTTTCGGGAAAAGTTTTATCTTTCTGACTGGAGGAAGCTGGATTTCCCGGAAACTGGTTTTCCCCCAAAGGGATTGTTGTTTATGCGGTGTTAATGGCCATTGAGGTTTAATCGGATAAGATGGGGATTTTCTGTTATATTTAATATTCTATTTTTTAAAAAGTTATTTTTTGTAATTTATTATTTGTTGAAAAGAATTATGAGTTCCATTAAAGGATTACGTGCCCTTTGAAAGGATTATTAAAATTAGTGGCTTGTTTTAACTGAATAGATTACTTTTTAAATCATTTAAAAAAAAGTTATATCATTTAAAGAACGGAAAATTTTAACCAGCAAAAAAATTGCAAGTATGGATTATTTTTAACTTCCATGGAAGCACACAGTTAAAATAGAAAAAGTGTAAGTCATTTCGACCTGTACACTGTTCGATGTAATGTCCTCAAAATAATTGATTTAAACTTGTAGGTCATCTGATCTCAGATAGCTTAGCTCGTTCATAGGACACGAAAGTATTTAGCTTTTAAGAACGTGTATCACTGAAATAATCACTATGTTCCATTTAGGGATTTTCAGTACTTTTGCTTCTTTTTACGATTCTCTTGCAGTGGTTAATGCGAAAATATTTCACTCTTCTATTTATATTCTTGCGGAATCGTAAACTTTACTGCTCGTCAAAGTAATTATTCTTACAATAGAGTTGTCGATGAGTTTAATGCTTTACCCGATTATGTTGTGCATTCGAAGAGAGTAAAATATTTTGAAACTGGTAAAGTATTAGATTTATTTTAAACCAACCTTGCTGAGCCTCTGACCTGTTGTTGTTGTTGGACTACAATTTTTTATTTGTATTTATAAAGCCTTCGCACTTGGACAATGAAATATAATTAATAATTAATAAAACAACATTTATTTTATTGCCAAAAGTCTAACTGACTTCTTATTTTAATCTTACAACCACATTAAGTATCTTTCTGAAGTATGGATGAAGAAACAATGATATAGAAATAGAAAAAGAAGTGTTTTATATCAAAAGATTTCCTTATGTCCATTTTTTAAGTAAGGTAATAATGAACTGAATGAATGAAACATTCTCATTGTGATATATCTTGAATCTCAAATCAAAGACGTTATTATCTCGTGTTATTTCAGTGTTACTCATAACCAGAGCCTGAACTACCATAAGGGACCGTTAGGCCCGTGCCAAGGGACCCCACATTAAAGGGGCCCCTGAATTTTAGTTTCTATATCATGCTAAATGCTGTAGTCCCCCAAAATTTGAGTGAATTAAAAAAAATCCAGAGACTTCACCTTTAATATTTAGCTTGACGTTAACTCAGACCATTGATATCATAGTTAAGGTGTTAGATTGGCAGATCACGTGATCTCCAATATTAACGACGGGACGCACGTGTAGACTCACAGTTTGAGGGCAAACGGACCCGTGTTATGCCATCACTTGAAGGAGAAAAATGCTTATTTCGTCATCGAAAAAATACCATCTAATTTCTAAAATTACAAAAAATATTTTAAAATACTAGCTGTATTTTGGAATCTTTTAAGTATACAGAAAGCCTAGATTCCGGGGGCCCGGATGGCCGAGTGGTAAGCATCGCAGGCCAGCAGTCTGCGTGCTGTAACGGGCGCGGGTTCGATTCCCGCCTTCGCCCTGGGTGTATTTCCTCTCTTTGTGACAGTAAAAAATCTTTCTGTGTCTGTCTTACTTGACGAAGACTTATAAGCGGCTCACTGAGCAAGCACACAAGTCGGAATATATATGTAAAATACCCTACCCCTACCCCCTAGATTCCAAACTGTAGCTAGTATTTTTATGATATTTTTTTATAATTTTAGAATTAGTTGTAATTTTTTCAAAGACGCCGTATGCATTTTTCTCATAAAAGAGATGGCTATGCTGACCCCAATGCCCTCAAATTCTGTTATGCATGCTTGTCCCGTAAATAGTATTGGTGGTCACGTGATCTGCCCATCTAATTCTTTAACTATGATATCTTTAACTCAGACCTTGATTATTGATTGGTCAGTCAATAAAATGGTAGGAAAAATATGCTAAATCGGGCAGATTAGTATCATCATGACGATCAGAAATACACAAAATGTTCCGTAAAGGGGCCTCCAAAATGTTTTATGATAATAGTCTGAGTTCCCCTAGATCAGGCCTGTCATAACCCACCTTGCGTTTTTTTTTTTGTCGGAGGTATATTTCAGTCTAAAAACTAATCGAATGTTTGATTTTTTTGGTCTTTCCTTTCTATGGCTTGGATACTTGCGATGTATAACTTGGCTTGACAATAGTACCAAGTGCCTTAGTGTTAATACAATGGGAAAAACTTATATCCTAACCCACATTTCTCCGGCTGTATTGAATAGTTTTACAACTGGCTTTTTTAATGAAAAATGTAAATAACTTACTAGTCTCTACAATCCCATATTTTTGAAATTGCTTCGAATGTTTTGTATAAATTTATTTATTGAAAATTTCAAAATATATATATTCGAATCGATTTCAAAAAGTAGGATTATAGCGTTCTGTAAATTATCGACATTTATATTTATTTTCATAAAAACAAAAGGTTTGTAAAAATATTCTATAAAGTTGGAGAAATGTGGCTTAGAAAACAATTTTTTTCTAGTTAAGATTAACACTGAGGCACTTTGGTTTGGGGACCCGCTGTCAGACGGCTCATTCGACGTTAAATGTCGACCTATAAACAGTCTGTGCAGCTAAAACTTGATTAAGTGAAACTAAAAGATGCTTCAAAGTCATAACGTCGCTTACGATGACCTATTACAACGTTAATTCAATTAAATCAAATATATCCAATATATTTGCACAATACAAAAACACATTCGAGTCAGACTGCGTGATTTGAATCTCAAACCCAATCAAGTATAATGAAAATATTCTGTTGCCAAATGTAA
The DNA here is from genome assembly GCA_023701765.1 of Hylyphantes graminicola. Lineage (NCBI taxonomy): Eukaryota > Metazoa > Arthropoda > Arachnida > Araneae > Linyphiidae > Hylyphantes > Hylyphantes graminicola. Next base: position 73,245,093 of record CM043111.1, on the reverse strand, counting down.
TTGAATATGTACAATCTACAATATTTGGGTTAAAATGTCCTTTTTTTAGCTATATTTATCATGGAAATATTTTAGGAAATCAATTCTATTGAATAAAAACATATGTTATATGCAGAAATATAATTGAGTAACCGATTAAATTCGTGTTTTGGATGCTGATAATTTTGGTTAAGCCTAACTTGGCTGCCGTTGTGCCAAATCAGTAATGCCGTTGCCATTCCGACCATTAAAATTTCAATTTAAATTTGACTACGTCAGGGGAATATATATCCATCTAATATTTTTTGCAGTAGTTATCTCAAGTGACCCATTCGTAAAAATTAACGGAATTTATTAAACGCTTCAAAATGATAAATAAATATATTAATAACATTAATAACAACAAAATAATTTTTTTTTACAAAAATGTGTAAATCTTGTCACGTTTTCAGTAAGATTACTTCTGCCATTTGCACTTAGTTGTATCACCAGATATTTGTGTTTGGTACAATAGCGTTGCAGTTAGACGATTATATAAATACGCTACTTAATTTTTGTTTGTCCATTTCGAAAGAAAATATCAGTAATCCTTTTTTTCGTAGCATTATAAAAAATGTTTAGAGACAGAATAGATATCTTTTAAAGCTCTGAAATTTCTACAAAATGTTCTTAATAACATTTGTTTTGTTTTATAAGTTTGTTTTTCCTAGATTTAATAATCAAGGTTTTTTTTTTTTTGAAACTTAATAATTATATTTTAAAAATTTCTTTGTTTAAATTATGTATCAAAAATTTCTTATTTCAAGTGATTAACGAAAATGTATGAATAACAATCCTCTCATGTATAGTTTTATCACATGTAAAGGTAGTTTACCGGAAATTTTTTTGAAATACAACTCATTAAATTAACTCATTTGAATTTAAGGCAATAACAAAAAATTTAAAGAATTTAAACAGTATACTTTTCTTTTACTTAAATACTTACTGAAATTCTTATAAAAAAACAATTACATTTGTAATATTAATTGTCAACTATAACTGTTACTTAAATACTAACAGAAATTCTTATCGAAAAACAACTATATTTGTAATAGTAATTGTCACCTATGACTTTTTCCTCACAATATTTATACATTTTACAAACAAAAAAAAAAATTCCGAACACGTCCATTTAATTATAATGGAGTGGGTTTAATTTGTAGGATTGATATTTGAATATATCTTTTTTTTTGTTTAATTAAAATCTTTCTGGGATGGGTTCAATTTTTAGGATTTAGGGTACCTTCAATACACTGTGTGCTGTACAGGGTAACGACAAGGAGCTTAGCAGGTGTGCCATGCTAGAATCGTTATCGCTCAGCCAAACTCGCCAATAAAACGAAACTAGTTATTTTTTTAAGTTTTTTACGTGTAAACATTATGTTGTTGCTTAGTTTGGAAGAAATAAGAATGTTTTCAACTTTCAAGTAAGCAATGACTTTGATTTGCGGTTTGTTTACGTTACCCCGCCAACTATTGTTCCGCCAACGTATGCTAAATACCGTCTGCTAGCTTCGACATTAAAAATGGCATTTTCTGGTAGTATAATGATAAAAAATACTATTTTTAGAAATGTAATAGTCCACATGATGTTTAATTTACAAAACAAAGATTAAAAAGTAAAGCTTTATACACTTTTTCCGAGTTTAAACAACTTTTGTATTCCATAGCAATGACACACGCCGGTATTAAAACATGGATTACAGCTTTACCGTTAGGAATTTTATTCCAAAAAAGAATAAATATTGAAGAATATAGATCATTAAAATCAAAATCAATAACAAATAGTGGTTAAGTTCCTCTGATTGTATCGTTTAGATGCGATATAGTAGAGCTTCGCTGAGTCACCGTGTAATGTCTATGGGGGAAAAAATAACAGCTTCGTATATCGGGAGCATGGCTATGCTCCAGCCAATCAGGTGAGAGCAACATGTCACAACCCTCCTACGCAGATATTCCAGTAACCCAATTAGGATTGATATTTGAATATCATTATTTTATTTAATTAAAATCTTTCTGGAGTGGGTTTAATTTGTAGGATTGATATTTGAATATATCTTTTTTTTGTTTAATTAAAATCTTTCTGGGGTGGGTTCAATTTTTAGGATTGATATTTGAATATCATTATTTTAATTAATTAAAATCTTTCTGGAGTGGGTTCAATTTATAGGGATTGATATTTGAATATCATTATTTTATTTTATTAAAATCTTTCTATTTCTTGAACAGATTTTCTTAATTTGATACTAATTGCATTTTTGAATTGTGCATAATAGATGTTACCAAATGGTGATAAATGAAGATGCGGGGGAATATTTATGTGTTCACTATAAAGAGTTTACTTCATAAAACTTTTCCAACCATAATAAATGTGTGAGTGATGCATTAGGGTGGACGCAAAAAATAAAAGTTCGATTTTTTTTAGTGGCACCCCCCTAAAAGTTGCCATTTGACCAAAAAATGAGATTGCCGAAGTTTAAGCTCAATCGGAATATATTAACCCGTGCCTCATCGGCCCTAAAGTTGCTGAAAATTGCCGTTTTTCTGTAAAATACGCAGTATTTCCTCTATAAAATTCAAACGGTTTATCCTATATGCGTAAATACAATTTTATATTAAAGCTTACATTCTTAGCTTTAATTTGAATACCTACAAGTTGCATATAAAACGAATATATTAAGAGATAAAAGAAATTTTTATAAGAGACGATTCAAATTATCGATTTAAAAAAAATATTTAAAAAACTAAAAACGTTTTATTATCCCTCAACTTAAATTATAATTTCGTTTATTGATTATGTTTATAAAATATTTAAGTTGTGAACCATTCAATGAACACTTCAAATTAATAAAAAATTATAATTAAATACTTTAAATTAATAAAAAATTATAATTAGGGCAAAAGAGGGGGGCTGTAAAAAACTATGAATCACGTAACTTCCCGAAAAATTTATTATTCGTTCAATCTACAATCCATACTATTACAATGAATTGAAAAACATTTATAAATAATTTATCTATCAGAAAGGGAAATTTAACGGTATACTATTTGTGAAATTAACTCACCAAATTTAAGTAGAAGGTAGCGGTTTTTCCAAGGTGCTTTTCTTTACTTCTGGATATATTTTTCTGCACTCGGATATTATTTGCAAAAGGTATTGCTTCTGCTTTTCATCTCTTCTAATAGTGTCACTGTAGTCCTGGATGAGTTTGACGCCCCTTTCTGCTGTGTCGTTAACGACTCTAAGGTTTCTTACAATGTTTTTCCCTTTGAGAAAACTTGTGTCTTGTTCCCACACACTGGGATCGGACTTTAAGAAGTCAGTTGATAATTTGAACCTTTTGAAAAAGTACAATGATGAGGGAGTGATGAAATGGTCAAGTTCGGTGTTTAAAATTAATTGAATTTCTTCTAAGGGGATATTTGCTTTAATTGTTCTTTTTTCACTATCAACTTCTTCATATTCATTTCCTTGTTCTTTAAAATATAAAAGTTTAGAGGCCATTTTTACTTTAATTTCTACTTTTAAATTTGGGTCAAATAAGGCAAAACAAACTTGTTCAGGATTTAGGTACCATAAATGATTAACAAGTTTTTTTATTGCTGCGTTTGATGCGTTTTCATCTGTTGTTTTGTAATCAACTAACTTTTTACACAATTGTAAATCATTGTTAGGGGCCTTCGCAGCATCAGGAGCCGTAAACCAATGCTTTACGTAAATTTTCAAAATAAATATGCACACACTTCTTGTACTTTCTAATTCTGATGGGGTTAATGAAAACTCCTGTCTAAAAATGTAGATTTTTAAAGAGTATATTGCTTTAGCCATCCATCGGGCATGATGAATTGCGCCTGGTGCTCGGAATGAAATTTTGTCTGGTGAAACACGACCTAAGAATATTAAACATAACTGTAAAAATTCTTTATAGTCTTCTCTGGGATGTTTTTGTTCCAACTGGTCGAGAAGAAATCCAGATATTTCTTCTAAATCACTAAAATGAATTTTAACAAGTGGATCTTCGATTCCAAATTTGTACTGCTTTTTGTCAATGACAGGCCACTTCATCTGAAATTTTTTAAACATTTCTGGTTGAGGTCCTGTTGTTGCACCAAATTTGCTTTCAAAAACTGCCTTAAGTAATAGCTCTAATATGTGGTGACGACAGGCCAGATATAGAAGATATTTTTCGAAATATTGTTCCAATAAAGTACAAGTGCCTTTCCAACAACCTGTATTCGCAGCAGTAGTGTCAAAACACATCGCCTCGATTTTTTCAGCTGCACCCCACTTATTTATCTCAGAAAATACTGCTTTGGCCTGAGAAAGTCCCTTACTATTTTCAATTTCAGGTACTCCTATTAACTGTTCTTCATCCCCGCAACTGATCAGAACCGCTAATCTTTCCTCATCTTTATTTGATGAGTGCGATACTAATTTCCCATCCCAGTGTAAAACAGCATTAGAAAAGTCTGAATTTTGAAATCTGTTTTTTATGATGTTTGCTCTTTGTTCGCGAAATTTTTGTCGTCGAGCACGGACTGTGGTTCTGCTGAGAGATAATTCCTGCAAATTCGCGTCTAATGCTTCAGCTGCAGCAGCGATTATCCTGACAGCGTCTCTATCAGAAACATTGCACCTATCCAACAATACACATAGTTTTTCGGTTAGAATTTCTTTTGATCCACGAGAATAGTTCTTTTCCTTTATAGACGTATATTCCACTGGAACACTATCAAAATCGCTGTGGTCCATTTTTTCTATGTCCTCCTCCTCCTCATCCGAGGTGCTACTTCCACTTAATTCAATGCATTGTTCTTCATTTTCTAAAATACAATAAAAATACAAATTCTAAGCAGAACTCTTAACAGCAGCTTTGAATAAGGTATCCGTGAACGCATGATATCCACATTCGTTATAAAATTTATAAACTTCCTTGGTTTTGAAACTAATCCTTAGGGTGGCATTGAAATAAATTGCTTAAAATGTTAACAATGAGTTTGCGACGATCAGAACCTGTATGAAATCTTACTGGGCGAGAGCTAAAAATTAAGAAAAATATCGCTTAAGAAAATAAAACTATCTCTTGTTTATTCATGCAATTGTGGTTTAGTATTTTTCTTCTAAGTTTTAAAAATATATTCCAATGTCCATAATTTTGACAGTATATAAATCCCTAAATATAACTAATAGGAAAATCAATATTTTATGTAGTGCAACTTATATCTACTATATTTAAAGTACCTACCTATAGATTTAAGTTTCCAATTTTCTTGTCTGACCATCTCCGCTGCTTTTCTTTTGGATTTTCTTTCTTCTGCCCTTAGAAATTTGATGTCAATTCCTCCCATACATCCAACACGTCCCTTTTGTCTCTGAAGAATCAAAAACTGCCTGTCCTCATCGCTAGTATTTTTTAACGCATCTTGATGGGCAACGTCAAAAAGATCGTCAAGAATGGATTTAAAGGTTTTAATTTTTTCATCTTGAGACTTACTAACTCTTGTAGCATTTTTCTGTAGTTTCCTCCACTCTTCGTAAAGTTTTTAAAGCTTCAAAACACAATTTTTGAATTGCTTTGTAGGTATTCTCGCTTTTTGCCAGAAAACTAGAACTTCCTCGATTGTTAACTTTGCAGCATTTTTGATATCTAGCTTAACTTGCCGTAAGTTATAAAATAAACTTCGCAAGACTTGGCCATTTGATGGAAGTTTACTGCCAGTTATTTGATGCGACATATATCCAATCAAAAATATATTGTCTTTCTTTCTTAGACTCACACCTCCTAAATTTGTTGAAGTCGAACTCGAACTAATCGAATCCATTTTCAAAGAAAAATTACCTTATTTTACCAGACCATGCAGAAAATTACTACACGTCTTTATCTGCTTGTATTCTCTTTTAGAAATAAACAGAAGTTCATCGCATTCCCAACTCCCCTATCGACATGATGACATCACTTTCAACTTGTCCCTTTATTGCAGGGGATATAGCTTTCTTCACCCCCCACTTAAGAATGTGGCAAGAACACAGAATTTATGAGATCAACCACCCCCGTCTCTTAGTAATGGGAGGCGGCATTCCGAATTTCCCTTTGATTTTGGGAGCAGCCGAGGAAGAGATGTGCCGCCCAAATTTTACTAAATATGTGTGTTATAACGGTCTTAAAAGTTAAGTTTTTCAAACTTCGTTTAGAAAGAAGATTAAAACTATCCCCTTATTTGATACACCAGAGAAATAGAATTAACTAAATAATTATAGTGTGAACAATATTGTTTAAAATAATTAATCCGTCAATCCAGTAATCCGGTAATTTTTTTAAGACAGATTATTACAAGATATATTTTATATACAAACAGTAAAAGAAATTAGGACATCAAATACACACATAAAAAATATTAATTTTATTATTTTAGGAAATCTTAAAAATAAATATTTTTGATGGTGTCCTTAAAAAAAGGTCATATATCTTAATATACAAATTTTTTATTCAAGTTGTAGGTACTCAAATTAAAGCTAAGAATCCATACTATAACATAAAACTATAATTACACTTTTAAAATTAACCGTTCTAATTTTATAGGGGAAAAACTGCGTTTTTTTTAAGAAAAACAGCAATTTTCTCGAACTTTAGGCTCGTTGAGGCACGGGTTAATATTATCCGATTGAGCTTAAACTTCGGCAATTTCATTTTTTGATCAAGTGGCAACTTTTAAGAGGGTGCCACCAAAAAAATTCGGAAAATAAATTTTCCTATGGGTCCTTGCGTCCACCCTAGTGATGCATGTCTGTTTTTATGTGTTTTGGACCACATATTAGGGGTATACCTATGAAATGACCTTGTATGAACAGATGGCACTGCACCCGAGTTAATAAAAGTGTGGAATCGTCCTACTAGCATTTTGTCAGACTACTTTTCACCTTTCATCTGCCAGGGGCATCAGTTACTGCTGTGTTTTTTTCATAGTCATTCTAGGCTTTAAAGATGTCATGTTTCGTGCCAACAAAGGGTCATTTGCGAGAAATTTTAATCCATTACTTTAATTTGGAAAAAAAATACTTCTGCTAAAACTTTTCAAATGCTTCAAAAAGCTTTTGGAGACAATGGTCCATCTGAATCATTTTGAAAATGATGGTTTGTTTGATTTAAAAAAGCTGATTTTGATGTGATAGACAAAGATAATTGAAAACTACCAAAAAAGTTTGAAGATGAAGAATTGTAAACAATTTTGGATAAAAATCCAAAAATGACGCGGGTACATATTTCAGAAATGTTAAATGTAACTCCGAAATGTACTTGTGGACGTTTTCATGCATTGGGAATAATTTGCAAGGAAGGAAATTGGGTACCACATGATTTAACAGAGTTACAGATGGAGAACAAAAAAGTCACTTGCTAACAACTTTTGAATCGACATCAAAGAAAGTGTTTCCTGCATCAAATTGCCACAGGTGATGAAAAATCGATATATTTTGACAATCCTGAACGAAAAAAATGTTGGTTGATTCCAGGCCAAACCCTCAACATTGACTCCAAAGAGAAAAATCGCTTTGAAAGAGACATTTCTTTGTAGTATGAGCTGCTTAAACCTGGTGAAATAGTTACTTCTGATCAATATCACAAACAATTAACCGATGTAAACCGGGAATTTATCAAAAAATGGCCAGAATGGGCTCGCAGACACTGAACAGTTATTTTGCTTCATTGCAATGCGCTGCCTCACACAACAAATAACGTTAAAAACACCTTAAAAAACCTGACATGGGATGTTTTATTGCTCCCGCTATATTCTCCAGATATTGGTCTTTCAGACTATCACTAGCTCAGATCCATGGAACATGGTCTGGCTGAGCAGCACTTCGCTACTTTTGATGAAGTTGAAAAATAAGCATATTCGTTTTTTACCTCCCAGGACGCAAAGTTCTATCACGAAGGAATCCATAATTTACCGAAAAGATAAGCAAAAGTTACTGATTTTAATGGTACATACTTCGATTTATTACCTTCATCCAGTGATGCGAAGTTCACCGGTAAGTTTTCTTAAAAAAAGGGTCATTTCATAGGCATACCCCTGATATAAAACAGACGCCGCCCTGGTGGCGCAATCGTTAGGATGCTAGCCTTTGGATGCTAGCTGGGGTCGGGTTCGAATCCCGGTCAGGCAAGGATGTTTGTGATTGTCAATAAATGTTGTTATTTGTCTATGTGTTTGTGGTTTCCTTTCTTTGTGTGTTTCTTGCGCTTATAAAAACTCTTTCTGTGTCTGTCCCAATTGACGAAGGCTTATAAGCGGTTCACTGAACAAGCACACAAGCTGGAATATATATGTACCTGCCTTACCATTTCATAATACGGACTTGAAGTCCGAAAATTAATATTCAGGTACGTTGTAGATTGTTGGGTGACAATTTGCTACAATGTCTCATGACAGTAATGAGGATAACGATTCGGGATATGCTGAATACTTTTCCAAAATGTAAATTCACTCCACATGAAATGTCATACTCCACTCGTATGACATTTTCATGTGAATTAGCAGTAACATGTGAACACTGCTCAACTGCTTTTAGATCACTTTTAAGTGAATCGTGTGCTAGGTGACAATTGGCATAGTTCTAACGAAACGGTAGCGATGAACTGCCATATGTAGCAACCTTTGTCCTCTTGGCAATTCTTGGTCATGAGGACGTTTTTGAAAGCTTCTTTACCATTGGAGGATCAGTCCATTCTATTTAATGTTTCTGTTTCTACCAAATTAAAAAAAAGCGTTCTTGTTTTTAAGTCATTAGAATTAAAAAAAGAAAAATGAAAGTAGCCTTAAAAAGCTGGAATGGTTACATTAATAAAATAAAAAGTTTAACTTGCAATGATTACTAATTTAATCTTAAAGGATTATCTTTGTCAAAAATTGGAAAAACTGAGATGTGAAATTTATTTTGGTGATATTTTAAAATGCTTTTAATTTCTGCTTTTATAACATAAATTGCATTTTGTATTTATACAATTAAACAACAATGGTTTCTTCCCGATTTCTTAATATACAAATATCAGCATTTCTTAACATCTTCGCTCCAGATACGACATTTTGCATTTTAAAAAGTGTTGGAAAGAACCATTAATCACAAAAATCTGGCTGCCCTAGTTTGTTTAATATTAGCATACACCAAAAATGGGTATTCTTACCTCTCAAAACATCAAATTATAATACTAAAGCAAAAACTCTCAGCAAATGTTCATCGCTATTTTTTTTTTAATTTCTTCTCAAACATACTTCTAACTACATAATTGATTGAAAAATATGTTTAAATAACGAATATATGAGATTAGAACTTTTCGAGAATGAAAGGTTCTAAAAAAAATGGAACGAAGAAGTATTTAATGTGGGTACCTCACTATATTTTATTTATAATGCTTAGTTTTAATAAAAGTCACATTTGCCTAATAAAATTTTTGTTCAGTAATAAAAATTAAACTAAGACTTGTATTTTTTTTTAATTTAATGGATGTTATATAAAATTAAATATATTGCCCTTATTTAAAAACATCTTACTCTACTCAGTATTTAATTAAAATAGTAAAATGTAATACTATTTTTTTCCAATTAAAATGTGCAAAACATAAAATTAAATACTCCTAAGATTCTTTAAAAACTACTTAATAGGAATTAAAATTTCAAGTTAAAAAGTAACATAAGTTATAAATTCGATGTTACATGATTTAAAATATTATTTCGACTAGCTAAAATCAGCTTATTCCATTTAAGACTTTAGGCAGAATTAGTTTTCATAAAGTTAAAAAAAATCCCTCTGGTAGGCAGTGAAAGTACGCAGAAGAAACCCAAATCACTAATATAAGATTTGTGGAAAGCTTAAATAATTTTTCTTTAATGGTACACAGAAAACATGGTGCTAAGTTTTCATGATTTTAAATTCAAGTTTTAACTTTTCCTTCTTTTTTGTGGTTATAAAACAGTTCATGGAATGCCGGAATTTTCTAAACTGAAACTTTCGTATAAATAATTATATAAAAAACACTACTATGATTAAGTTTATAGTTAATTGGCTCGGGTGCGCGACTCTACTTAACCTTAATGTACAATGTTATGCACTGTAAAAAAAGAATTTGTGAAAAGTTACTTCGTGAACACGATAAAAGCTTTAAAAGTGTGCTGCTTTGAGAAAACGTTATACAACAGTATCATATTAAGCTTGAAGCTTATAGAAAATCTATTTCTTGAATTTTTTTTAACCAATGTAGTTTTATTTGTTTTCTCAAATATAAATATTACTAAAATTTCTAATTAAAACGATATCATTATATGTTTTTTTTGGGGTATTTAAGAATATATTCATTCAAAAATATGTTTAAAACTACTACGTTAATAAAATCTTTAGAATTCTATTGATTTCAATAGTATAAATAATATAGCTGATTTTTGGGTCTTCTGCAACTTAAAATTTAAAAAGTATGAAGTAAAATCATATATATTCAAGTACACGTCCCATTTTATCTGATATAAGGAAATAAGCTTAAGTTACTGCTGCGGTTAATTAGCAGGCATTATATACCGTTATTTATATTAACTTAAAATTTTTAAATCCAAAGCACGCTGTATAATCCACATGATCTTAAAATAAATTTTCGTTTGAACCTGCTATGAACTAAATCATCATCTTAATTGCCTTCATTAATCGCAGTTATCCCTTAATAATTATAAAATAATATTATTTCTAGTCGTAATATCAATAACGTGGCAACAAACACAAACATTGCGCTCATTTCGCGCGTTTCTTAATAATTGAGTTTACTTTGTCAAAATATTTGTCAAAAAAGGAAGATAGACATTGCACTATTGTACAGCAATATAGTGTAATATATTGCAATATAGCTGCAATAAAATACTTTGGTTTATAGTGAAAAAATATCGCTATATCATTTCACCTTGCATGTATAATTTTATATTTGTGAATCAGCTGTTAAATTCCCACGAAAATACCGGAAGAAGCTTACTCCGTTTCTAGTGTAATATTACTTAATTTTTTTGAGTAAAGTTACTTAGCTTTTGGTGTAAGTAATCTCCGTGTAATCTAGAATTCTAAAGATTTTGTAACGTTTCACTATAGAGTAGAGTCGAAGGCGTTACTTGATGCTAACACTTTTGTGGAGTACACTCTTAAAACAAGAGATTGAATTGTTCACCAAAAAAAGAACGAAGTATTTTTTAACGACATTCACTAATTCTGAGTGTGTTTTCGCTCAAAATAAAACAATTTGCCGAAAAGAGCGATTTTAGAAATACTTTTAACAGAGTGAATGGTGAATGAAAAATTGAATTCGAAAAGATACAATTCTCCATAAGAATTTTAATTTGTCTCTTAACCCATTCAGGCCCAATGAACCTTTAACTCTTTCAGTCCCAATGATGCAAAATGGAATCATTTGGGCTGAAAGGGTTAAACGATCGATTTTAAAAAGTTTTCATTGGTCCTGTGGTGGTCAGCAGAAATACCCAGTACTAGCCCTCGTGTCCGAATAATTACATTGTCTCAGACGGTGCAGTACTGGGCTCGCACGCAAGAGGTCACTGGATCAAAACCGGGTCCGGTCAGGACCTCACATTGGATACTACGGGCGTGGCGCCATCGAAGGGTGCACGTTTGGCAAACTTCACGCAACCAATGGCTATTCTTGCGGGAATTTTTTTGATTTTGTTTTATAAATGGCCTCTCAGAAAAGAGTGAAAGTGGCTTGTCAGAAAGTACATTTTTAAAGCTGAAAAGGAGTGAAAATTAACTCAGACTTAGTTAAAATAGCTCGTTCTTTTAAGAGTGTAACGTTACGCTAAACGTTTTGCAGCGTATTGTTTTTTTTTTAAATATGCAGTAAAAGTTTTAAATTTCATATTCTTTTATATTGTCTAAGTGAACCAAAGGGATTTTATTTGAATAAAATTAAATGTTGCTTTTAAAATCAATTTTTTTACCAAGCATTCCATTTTAACAAAAATAAATTTCCGGTTCCACATAAATAAATTCCATTTTAACGAAAACATCCAAACAAATTTAAGGGTTTTAACCATTCTTTATTTTTTGGCCTCTTGAATTTCATTAAATTTTAATTTCAAGCTTTCACATTTATATACATGATTCATTTAAAAAAAATGCTAAAAAACTAAGCTCCCTCGGAGCAGCCGCCCATTACTGGGCTTAAGGTCTGCCGTGTCCATTTCAACTTTCGTGACCTAGGGCTTTGGGGTGCTAGGCATATATTTTGGTAAGGTCGTCAACCTCACGCGAAACCCCCAGTGTTTAGTTCCCAAGCATGCCTGCTACCCATTTTATCGACCCACTCAACTATCTCAGAAATAACACTTTCATTTTTGATGATTAATGAATCCTCAAGCCTCATTTCGTTAATTTTGAGGATTGTTTCGTCAAACTATCACGTGACTTTTGAGTAAACGCGAATCCTCAATTTTACGATCGTGATTTGACGATTCTGTATCTTGATTTTGAGGAAACTGAATCTCATTGTTGTACACACATGCTCAAAAATGACGAAATATTTCTTTAGATTAGACGACATTCAAATTCTCTTAAAAGTGACGATTCAAATTTCCTCACTTTAAGGAAACGAAAACTCGGAGCATTTGCCAGTAATGGAATCGTCAAAATCATTTTTGCCAATAGCCCTCGTGTAGCTCTAGTGCGACGATAATTCAAAACCAAACCAAACCAAAATCATTTTTAAGAGTGAAGGAATGAAAGGATGGGTATATATATTATTTATATAAATTATTTATTTCATTATTTCTACTCGTATTATTTATTAATAAACGCACAACTATTTATCGGGGCATCATCCATTTATCCCCCACAGTTACTTGATTACCACGGCTAAGACGAATGCCCGTCCCTGACCACAACTCACCGATCAATCGCACCCAAAACGTCCCAGGCCGGGAGTTATGAAACAAACGGCCGACTTCTGACAAAACCGGGGCTGCCTACCGAATCAAGGCCTTTGGCAGGCATCCAAATTTCGCGGTCGGCAACAAACTAGGAAAACGAGGAAAACGCATTGATCTTTTCCTCGTGCTCTTTTTAGGCGCCCTTACATGAGAAATCGGGCCTCTCCGTGGCCGAGTGGTTAAGGCGTGAGCCTCAGGATTCAATCTTCTCAGGTTCGAATCCCACTTACTACCAGTCATCCTATAAATCGGATACCTGTTCTGGAAAGAGTAGAAAAAATCCAACTCGTGACGGATGGGCCCGAGTACACTGGGACAGACGTGCTCGTTAAATCTGTGGAGTCCTAAGTCCCAACTGCGTCAGCTTACGATGTCGCTCGAAGTTTCCGTTGTGTGCCCGCTCAGGTGTCGTTCTCGTCACTTGACCAGCGTTCTAAATTACGAGACGTTATTGGCTGTGTTAAAGCTCCTGACGGAGGCTAGAAATAGGCAGCCGGAAACGATTACATTACCATTACCATGAGAAATCGAATCCATGGATTGACGAGCAAACTCAGTAATTTTTCCCTCTAGGTGATTTTCTTACAGACAGAACCGGTATTGCAGGGTTCATTTGGAGGCTTCGCAAACCCTCTAATGAAGGAGGGTTTAATGTTTCATTCCATGGATTTGGCCACAGACTATCATTTGGGTCAGAAATCCTGCTCGACCTCTTTTTCGCCTAATGGGGGTTTTGGCATTCCATGGATTCGATGGACATGTAGCAAATGCCATGGGGCTGATAAGGTCCCGTTGGATGCCAGCACATGTGTCAACCTGGTAACTTATTTGTATTAGAAAATATGAAGGAGTGTCACTAATATGGCCGTGGGTAGGTTAACTGTAATAACTAGCCTAATGGCTTGAAAATTGTTGCAAGCATTGCATAACTCAAATCCATAAGAACAAATATTGAAATTGACTGCTTATTTCTGAGTAAAAAGAGTCGAATTCATTGTGGTGGTTACTGCAGTTTACCATCCTACGGCAGAATGGCTCCCGTGTAGCTCAAGTGCGTCGGTAATAAGACCAAAGAGTATAGTAATTAACCAAAGAGTACAAAACCGTAGTGATTTGTTCAAAAGCGCAAGGGGTCATAATTTGTAAATGTGATGTTATAAAGTATGTTTTTTTTTCAATCTTCCTGCTTTCGGCGTAGTAGGTCTTTTGCACACTCGGCGTATTTTCCAGAGCTGATAGCCATTTTTGTGGCACTATCTTGGCAAACGAATTTTGATACACAATTGGCAATAAATCTGTGCAATCTCTTGATGTTTAAGCATGCCGAAAGTTAATTATGTCCAGGGATCCAAAGCCAATTACTATCAAGGTACCATTTCCGTTTATGGGAATCAAATTTCTTGAATTTATGTTGCAATTTTTGTTATAATCAATACCAGTTTAATGATTTAACAAACAAATTGTTCAATAACTCTCGTTTTTATTTTTAACACTGCCTAAGAAATTTTGTGTATGAAAAAAATAAATTACAAATGTAAAGCTTCAAAAAATAACATTTCATCCGTGAAAAAACTTAATTAAACAATATCACAGCAAACTGCTCCCATCAAAGGACGCTTATCACGTCACTCTCCCTTACCCTTGTTATCGATCCTTCAATTCAGTGTCTGAGTGTCGCAAAAGTTAGGAAAGTCCCTCTTTTGAGACTCGGAAAACAATTCCCTAGTCTTGATGAAGTGGACTTTGGGAACACCGACACAAAGGACTGTGAAGGGACGATTCGGTGGAATGTCAAATGCTTTTTAAGGGGTTGTGACTAATGGCCTTAACCCTATTGAGTGTCCAAGGTTATGTGCGGTATCCGTAGTCAAAATGAACAACTTATTTGTCCAAGAAAAGGCTCTACAATAGTTTTTAAGTAAATAGCGATTACCTGAGTTGTCATACCATGAACATTCTTAACAACAAACGAGCAATTTTAAGGCAATTACGAGCAATTTAGAAGTTAATTTTTACTCTTTCCCAGTGTCGAAAATGCACTATTCCTTTAGGAAAGGATTTCACTCTTTTGTTCAACGAGTAAAGGTGCCTTATTATGCTCTGTTTTCACCCCGTTCAACTTTTACAGAAACGAGTCAGGGCTTGGGAGCCCAAACCGTTAAGGCATTCACTTTGCATGCGGAAGGTCCCAGGTCCGGGCATTGAAAAAATAACTGATGACCTATAAATGACCCGGTTAGTTAAAAATGTTCGACGAAAGGAAGTGTACTTTAAATATGCTCCAAAGTCCCGACGGGTATGATGTCGCCCTATCTGTTTAGAGCAACATAAATAGATTAAAACCGACTGATAATTAGTGTTAATTAAGGAATTTTGGGTGACGAATCATTGCGCTCCTAGATATTTTCACTAGAAAATAGTAAACATGAGAAGCAACTTTTAAAAGTAGAGAAAAGTGTAAAAAAACTATTTTAAAAGAAATCAAACATTATTTGTTTCAGTGAACGAGTTTAATACATATTGTTATGTATTATTATTTTTTATTTTGTCTTATTCGTAAACCATCTTGTCTCATTCATGACGCTAAAGGCGCGTTTACATGAGCCATCGAATCCATGGTATGCCAAAATTCCTATTAGGGGAAAAAGAGGTCGAGCAGGATATTTAACCCAAATGATAGCCTGTGGTCGCATCCATGGTATGAAACATCAAACCCTCCTTCATTGGAGGGTTTGAGAAACCCTTCAATGAACCCTCTGCAATTCCGGTTCTGTCTGGGAGATAATCCCCAAGAGGGAAAACCTGCTGAGTTTGCTCTTTAATCCATGGATTCGATGGCCCATGTAAACGTGCCTTATGAGTGGGAGTTACACGCGCCAACCACCAAATCACTTTTAAATGCTTAAACCCGTCTTTCAAATCCTTTGGAGACGACGATGAAAGGTGTGTTTTCGACAGCGAAGCCCCTCAATTTCACGAATGAAATCTTATCTAACTCCTAAGTCAATTGGTGGAAGATATGAATAAATATGCGGTTGAGTGAATAACATTGCACATATGGATGAATGATTAATTAATTAAATTATAAAGACATGTTGATCATTGAGTAAATATTCAAAGAAATATAAATAAATAAAAATCTATAAGATCTATATATCTATAAGATAGATAGATAATCTATAAGATAATAATAAGAAAAAGTTAATTGCCAAATAATAATATATAAATACAGATAAATGAAATCCAAGCAAAAACCTCTCAGTAAAAGAAGGCCAAGTTCTTAAAAAAATATATGGCCTGGCCTTAAAAAGGAGTGAAATCCTGAAAAAGGTACCAAGTTCATTAAAATTTACTGATGTGGTATTGAACACCAAAACATTTTAGTCTTTGATCATTCTTATGTTTACCACATTCAAGCAAACTCGCACTAGTGTTTGTGTAACTTGGCCATTACGCATTTTTGAAAATAAAATAAACAAGCCATTAAAGGTACGATACATGACTATTCATTACTGTACAGTTCGATTCCAACGGACCCACGATATTGCGACGGCCACTAAAAGTAGTGACTATTTAATCACAAGTTCAATATAATGGACCACTAGGCAGAAAACAAAGCTTATAAAAGTAAAACTTTTTTTTATGTTAGAACTATTTTTTGTGTGGCTTGAAACACTTAAAACACTATACCTAAAGGTAAACTTTCATTTCAATGTTCAATAATTTATTGGTTACACCCATCCCTAGTGCAAAAGGTTTAACGAAATTTTCACAATGCGTAATGGCCAAGTTACACAAACACTAGTGCGAGTTTGCTTGAATGTGGTAAACATAAGAATGATCAAAGACTAAAATGTTTTGGTGTTCAATACCACATCAGTAAATTTTAATGAACTTGGTACCTTTTTCAGGATTTCACTCCTTTTTAAGGCCAGGCCATATATTTTTTTAAGAACTTGGCCTTCTTTTACTGAGAGGTTTTTGCTTGGATTTCACTTCTTTTTGTAGGTATACTAAATAAAATAATTTAAATAAGTTCTTAAATAAAAAAAAAACATTTTATTTTTAAATATGACACTTTCAATTGTTTTATAAATATTAACTTTTTTAGAGGACAATCCACGTGTTTAAGTAAACATGATATATAAAATAAAATCTATATTTGACTAA
Organism: Hylyphantes graminicola; assembly: GCA_023701765.1. Lineage (NCBI taxonomy): Eukaryota > Metazoa > Arthropoda > Arachnida > Araneae > Linyphiidae > Hylyphantes > Hylyphantes graminicola. The sequence goes on along the minus strand of CM043111.1, from coordinate 73,227,936 downwards.
TGTCCATATATTTTTTTAAAAATCTTGTACTGTTTCATTTTACTGCTCGTTCTGTACTGCTTGTTGACATAAGTACATTTTGTACCTATTTTAAATAAATTATCACTGCTTAAAATCATGGGTTCTTCGTGAATAATGAACAAAACAACGTCTTGTAGGTCGCATCTGAGAACTTTTTACTTGTTTAGTTGGCTCCTAAAGTTAAAAAAAAATAGTTGCCCATAAACTTTTGAGACGTGCTGTATACGGCCTAATGGTCATTTCGCGATCAAAATGACTTACATGACCCTTGGCGAAAACAATCGTTGTTGACCCCAATTACAGTTTGAAACCCGAATAGATGCTTTTATTTATACAAATTGTCAAAGCGTAATATAAGTTCCAATCATTATCAATAACTTCATAATTTGTGTTTTTGGACTCTGGTATCTATTTTTTTATTTTAAGTAATAAGGAAGAATTGATTAACCCTTGTGTCGCTCTAGTGCGATGTTATTCCAACCAAAACAAAACAGAAAAAAATCATTTGCCGATTGCAAATCATTTTGGTTCCAACCTTTGCTCATGCGTAATATAGACCTTTAGCGATGTAACTCCTCCTACAAATAAACAGCCATAACTCATTATAGAACATGGAGCTAGTTGCCAGCTCAGGTGTTGCACTTGAAAACTATTAAACTTAATCAAAATGATGATTCAAATTTCCATTAGTAATATAATGTGCTAAATTCCACACTTGAAAAACTTTTATCGTATCATCTGAAGGTAAATAGCTATTTGAATTATTGGCGATTTAATTAATCGCCGCTTGCATATCGGCGTGTGAGAGGATTGCTTGCTGCTTTTGAAAAAAGGAGCCAAGCAATTTAAGACCAAACCCGTACTAAATATTCGATTTTCGGATTTTTTATGTTGAATGTATGACAAAATCTACCAGTGTTCCAATTTTCGGGATTCTAGAACAAGTGGGTGTCATAGAACATTTTGATGATCGGTGAGTGAGTGAGCCCCAAAAGTGGTCATTTTTCAATTCAATTTTCTCGGAAATAAAAAGAGATAACACGCTGATTTTTTTATACTCTTCATCAAGCCACTATTGACCAATAAAAGATTCTAAACTCATTTCTGTGATGCATAGAACCAGAGAACGGAGGGGTCTGAAAACACGCCGAAACAATTCCAGAAAAGGTTGGGTAGTGCGCTGAACTTGGCGGTTGCACTACCGTGCAACCAGATATTATACCAGTTTTGCTAGCATATGTATGTATGCATATGAATTGATAATTTCTGGCAGATATGAGGTATATATGTATTTATAAAGAAATAAGAAATATTTATAAGAAAGCGGCCGCCTCTCTGCATCATAGCACCACACGGCCCTGCGTATATAAAGACCTTTAGCGATGTAACTCCTCCTACAAATAAACAGCCATAACTCATTATAGAACATGGAGCTAGTTGCCAGCTCAGGTGTTGCACTTGAAAACTATTAAACTTAATCAAAATGATGATTCAAATTTCCATTAATAATATAATGCGCTAAATTCCACACTTGAAAAACTTTTATCGTATCATCTGAAGGTAAATAGCTATTTGAATTATTGGCGATTTAATTAATCGCCGCTTGCATATCGGCGTGTGAGAGGATTGCTTGCTGCTTTTGAAAAAAGGCGCCAAGCAATTTAAGACCAAACCCGTTCTAAATATTCGATTTTCGGATTTTTTATGTTGAATGTATGACAAAATCTACCAGTGTTCCAATTTTCGGGATTCTAGAACAAGTGGGTGTCATAGAACATTTTGATGATCGGTGAGTGAGTGAGCCCCAAAAGTGGTCATTTTTCAATTCAATTTTCTCGGAAATAAAAAGAGATAACACGCTGATTTTTTTTATACTCTTCATCAAGCCACTATTGACCAATAAAAGTTTCTAAACTCATTTCTGTGATGCATAGAACCGGAGAACGGAGGGGTCTGAAAACACGCCGAAACCCTTCCAGAAAAGGTTGGGTAGTGCGCTGAACTTGGCGGTTGCACTACCGTGCAACCAGATATTATACCAGTTTTGCTAGCATATGTATGTATGCATATGAATTGATAATTTCTGGCAGATATGAGGTATATATGTATTTATAAAGAAATAAGAAATATTTATAAGAAAGAGGCCGCCTCTCTGCATCATAGCACCACACGGCCCTGCGTATATATAGACCTTTAGCGATGTAACTCCTCCTACAAATAAACAGCCATAACTCATTATAGAACATGGAGCTAGTTGCCAGCTCAGGTGTTGCACTTGAAAACTATTAAACTTAATCAAAATGATGATTCAAATTTCCATTAATAATATAATGCGCTAAATTCCACACTTGAAAAACTTTTATCGTATCATCTGAAGGTAAATAGCTATTTGAATTATTGGCGATTTAATTAATCGCCGCTTGCATATCGGCGTGTGAGAGGATTGCTTGCTGCTTTTGAAAAAAGGCGCCAAGCAATTTAAGACCAAACCCGTTCTAAATATTCGATTTTCGGATTTTTTATGTTGAATGTATGACAAAATCTACCAGTGTTCCAATTTTCGGGATTCTAGAACAAGTGGGTGTCATAGAACATTTTGATGATCGGTGAGTGAGTGAGCCCCAAAAGTGGTCATTTTTCAATTCAATTTTCTCGGAAATAAAAAGAGATAACACGCTGATTTTTTTTATACTCTTCATCAAGCCACTATTGACCAATAAAAGTTTCTAAACTCATTTCTGTGATGCATAGAACCGGAGAACGGAGGGGTCTGAAAACACGCCGAAACCCTTCCAGAAAAGGTTGGGTAGTGCGCTGAACTTGGCGGTTGCACTACCGTGCAACCAGATATATGGCACAAATAAAAGAAATAAATGGAATAAGATAAAATGATTTATTGCTGTAAGCTTTAAAAGACTTATACTTCACCAATTCATTTATAAATGTAATGTAAAAAGTTCATTAATATTAAAAAACAAAAAAAGACCTAATTCTCAGCAAAAAATTACACAGGAGTAGACGCAGGAAAATACTTTTTATTAGAATCATCTCAAGTTTATTTTTTTATTGTGTTTCATTATCAAAAAATAAGAAATCTCAATCGTTACGCTAATCATTTTACGATTATTTTCAAATATACTTATAAAACCAATAAAATTACCTCCAAAACTACCAGCTTTATTTTAAAATTATCTGCATATCTACATCGTGCTTTATTATAAGCTATTTTTGTTGTTATTTTACGTATTTTTATCTATGTAAAACCATGCTTTGTAGTAGGCATTTCAAAGTCCATATGTTATTGATTTAATTTATTTAGGATAAAGCACAGTAATGTCTCACTATTCTTTTTTTTATTAAAAAACCCAAATTAGTAAATAAAGCATCCTATTATCATTTGCCGATTGGGACAATCTACCTAAGCAAATAATTATGTTTTATCAATATTTAAAAGTTTATTTGATGCAGTATAATTATGAAATTAACGAAAGTATTTTTCCCTGATTCAAAACTATAGAATGGAATAATTCCCTCAGGATAGATACCCATGTACAACCATTAGCACAGCATAATGTAGTCAAAATTCAAACCGACATGCAAAACTGTCATAAGCTCAACATGTTTTTTTCTAGCCTCCGTTTATCTGAAAAGAAAAAAAAATCTTCCAAGGCCAATTATTTCTCAGTTTTACAATCAGTACCCAAGTGGCAGAGTGGGTTAATTTTCCTAAACTTAGGTCATTTTCACTCTCACAACTGTTTCAAATTTGTTTTACTGTTTTATAAATAGCAGATAGCCCCATACATTTTTAATATACTTTATTTAGGTTTTTTATAATCTTACTAAACTTGTCCATAGCCTAGTATAGGTATAGCTTCAACGCACTATCAAAATTTTAATTTTATATACCATTTGTCTAAATAGTTTTGCATTTAAACGTGATATTTAAACCTTCAATGCGTAAAAGCAGTATTTTTCTATAGTTTATGCACCAGTCTTTCTAGCAAAAATACCCCCCTCCACACTCACACACATAAATTTCCATAGTTTATAAATAATGAAGTTAAATTGATATTCTAGTTTTTCCATTGAAAATGGTTTTGAGTTAAACTCTTTGAATATAAGCCTCGTTCTGTTTTTTAAACAAATATTTAATTCATTAAAATTTATTTTAAAATTTATTCAGGGAACATCCGTGCATTTTTGTCCATTTTCAGGTTGTTTGGAAGTAGTTATTACCCTTTTTCACTAAAGCATACACTCTCAAAAATGAATGCTCAAAAACGACGAAATTTTCCTTAATTTTGACGATTCCGTTACTGGCAAATGCTCCGAGTTTTCGTTTCCTCAAAGTGAGGAAAATTGAATCGTCTTTTTTATGAGGATTTGAATGTCGTCGAATCTAAAGAAATATTTCGTCATTTTTGAGAGTGTGAGTTCAACTATGAGATTCAGTTTCCTCAAAATCAATATACCGAATCGTCAAATCAAGATCTTTAAAGTGAGGATTCGCGATTGCTAGAAAGTTACGTGATAGTTTGACGAAACAATCCTCAAAATTAACGAAATGAGGCTTGAGGATTCATGAATCGTTAAAAATGAAAGTGTTATTTCTGAGAGTGTAACAATACAGTTACGGAGGACCCGGATAGCTTAGTGGGTTTTATCGCAGCATATTACGCTAACAGTCTGCGCGCTGTACCTGGTGGGGGTTCGATTCCCCTTCGCCCTTTCTTTCTTTTCGGCCTTTGCGTCAATTAAAACTCTGCATCTGCCTCACTCTAGGCCCAGTAGCTTAGTGGTGGTGCTTCACATTGCCACGACACAGGGCTCCGGTTTAAAACACGGCCACATCCTATAGACGGATATTTGTTAGCAAAAAATAAAATTGACTTAATTACGGGGTTGTCCGAGTACAATCATTTAACGTGCTCGTTTAATTATGCAGTCCAAATCCCGACGACTACGGCGTTAGAGTAAAATGTCGCTCGAAGTCCTGTTGTGTGTCAACTCAGGTGTCGACCTCGTCACAGCTGTTCTAAATTGCGAGGCGTAGATTAGCTGTATGAATACAAAAAGAGGCTAGAAATAGACAGAAGGAACAGATTAAAGTACCATTTACGTGAATATGTATGATCATAGCGTTAATGTGAAGTCAATTAGAGCTTTTAAACGCGACGGGAAAACAATTGTAGTTTAGTTTTATCTGCAAAATTCTCTCTCAAGTTACAGCTACTTTAACATCAGCGTTACAATTTGTTAGTATACCGTCAAAGCGGGTAACTTTGGCCACGGAGGGTAACTTTGGCCACGCGTCGGAAAAAGATTTGTTTCTTAATTTCTCTTCATAAAATGATCTAATCTTAAATTGTTTGACATTTTTGGAAAGGTGGAAACATCTCCTTTTATTTCATGTAAAAAAAATTATCATTCTAATTCTGGCAATACTACAAATGCTGTTTTCATTCTTACGAGCATAAACTGACAAAAATCTATCTCTTCCAACTTTCGTCTGGAACACTGAAAAAAATTATGAAAATATTTAAATAAAACACTCTATTCGATTCTTTTACTTAAGGGGAAGAATATTACACCATTTGTTTTATTCTAAATTGAATACTTTTTATGCTGTATTTAAATATTGGTAATTGGGAAGCTTTTGCCGATGAATGCGGGTAACTTTGGCCACAGATGTAAGTATTTATTTATGGAACTTTGCACTTTAAAAATGTAAGTAAAAGTGTATTCTGTTTAACTATTTTTTAAAAATTCTTACTTATATGATTACTCATTCTTTAGATATTTTTTTTAAAAAAATCAAACGATTTTAAACATTAAAAAGATAAAGATAGAATGCAAGAAACGTATACCACTCAAAATCGTAAATGTCGAAAGGTAAACATTTTCAGATTCCTAATTATGAATATATTGTTTTCCCCCCTTTATAATAAAATCGTTTGCTTTTCATAAATATAGTTGTTATTACATCTTGCTTCAAAAAAGTTCTTTTTACCTTATTAAAATAGAAGTTTATTTTTCTTTTAAGCGACAAACAATACTAGTATTCAATGTGTAATGCCATTACACGATGCACTGCAATGTAAATGTTAAGGTATATATATTTTTAATAACTATATGTCTTATAACTTTGTTATTTTAAGTTAAAAGTTTTAATATTGCTATTTAATTCGTTAATACAGCCTTTAAGGATGTTAAAAAGTATGTTTATTATGTATTTCATGGGTGGCCAAAGTTACCCGCCCGGCTCCTAACAGTGTAGTAATTTTTTTAAATTAATACAAATTTTTTATTAATTTATAAAATTTAACAAAAATGCTTGAAAATTATTCCTAAAAGTACAATACTTAGAATGCATAATGATTTCAAAGTGTTTAAATCGCTTTTGTAGTTAAATTTTTCGTCTTTTGTAGAAAAAACTATGATTTTGGCCAAAGTTACCCGCACTGACGGTACATTTTACTTGCATATAACGATAAAAATTCAAATCACTCAAAATTGAAAGCATAAAGTTGCTAGACAATTTCACTTTTCGAGAAAATGCGTTGTCAAAAAACGCAAGTCTGATACATGGTGTCTGAGAGCTTCAAATACAATGCGCCTTATTCAGCAATATAAATACGGCGAAATTTTGGGCAATCAGTGTCTGTGAAATGGGCCATACATAACCTATTTTAAGGAAGCCATTTTCTACTTGCGTAGCAATATTTGAAAACGCTCCAGGGGTGCCGATTTCTCTCCCATCTGATTAACCCTCTAGCTACGCATCCCGCGGTTTCCTAGGGCAACGGAGAAGTTACTAAATTTGCGCAGCTTGCTGTTTTTTACGATAATTTTTTCATGTAGGTGAGAATGCGATAGTCAGTTCTATATTTGAATCTTTACTAAGATGTAAGGTTACTTTACAATTATATTTCAATATTAAAAGAACTTTTCAGTTATGATCTTGTTCTATATTAAAAAAATCTTGTATTATATTTTTTCAATAGTATAACTCTGAATTATGCAAAGGTAATGATATCAACCGCCAACTGCCTATTCTTATCTTTAATACATTAATCTTTAACTTATCCAAATAAAAACTCTGTAGAAATGTCGATGAATATATTGTGATAAATAGCTATATAATCCACATAGCTATATATTCCTCTAAATAAATAATATATTTTATCTAAATACTTAATATACTGTATATGAGCTTACTTTATAATTCTGCTATGCTTATTCAGACCCTAGTGTAGCTGTAGCTTAACCACGCTATCAAAACAATAATGTAATTTTCAAACATATAAAACAAGTTGTTTTGCGTAAAAATAAACATGTTTTTCACAATTACCTCCCTTTGCCCCTAAATCCTAACAACACAGTTACATGCATTTCCCGAATCCGCCCTTAACTCACACCCCTAAATTACCCTAACAAAAACAACCGAACCCGATCGCTGATGGTAATTCGACACAATTTCGATCGATCCCCGGTGTGCCTATAGACCTTTGTTCAATTTGAACGTAATGAAGATTACGCACGCATACGGAAAATGGCTTGCACAATACGTATTCATAGCAGCTAATGACGAAAGAAGGCCGATCATTGACGTATTCATCGACCCTTTTACTGGGAATTTGCTTCATTCTTTTGTTATGGCGGTTGACATTGCTTTTTATTAAAGAACTGCGATTTATCACAATGGGTTTTTCATGGTAATGATGTAATATTACTAAGAAAGGTTTTGATGCTTTGAAGTGCTTTAGAAAAAATGTTTTAAAGAAAAATAATGTAATTTGTTTATTGGTTGTGTAAAATTCATTACTTATAATATTTTTAATTTATATTTATGTTGGTTCAAAAAGGAAAATATATGGAATGAATTTATAGTTTTGATTCTTTTAACATTTGGTCTGATATAAGTAATCACAGATGCTATAATTTACATAAGGTGATATCTAAATCGTACGATTAACCGTGTTATGAAGTCAGGTTTCTTATTTTTTTGCTATCTATAATAATAAAAGAAAGAGTCTGTATGTGTGTCTGTATGTCTGTGGATTGTGAAAGACCTACTTAGACCGCTTTAAAAAATTAAAAAAAAAATAGTATAGATTCCTTTTAATACCAACGTGTGCACCTGAGGGTTGGTTTTTTTTTTTATATTTGTTCTATTTTTATAACATTTGAATTTTCTAAAAAAATTACCCTACTTTCGCTCATATTGTAATTTTTTTTTCCCCTTTCATGTTGCCATTGGCTGAAAAAAATTAAAATGAACTTTTATGGAAATATTTAAAATTCCGACCAGTTATCATTCTAGGATTTATTATTTGTTCTGAAAATGTAGGTAAGATCAAAATAGAACGATAATTTGTAAGGCTATTTTTATCTCCTGCTTTATGATTCGATGTAATGGTTTTTTCTTCAAGTAACCAGGGTAATTCACAAAAGGAAATATACAAATTTTCAAAGTTAGTAATAAACTTAATATTATACTTATGAAGCGTATTCTTCAAACTAATACAGATAAAAAAAGAAACTACCAATCAATAATACATAAGTCCAGTAAAAATTATTCGATAATCATGTAGCAATAATAAGCCACACAAGTTGAAATTCATATCTGTAAACATATCCATACCATACATAACAGTGGTTAACATATCTATTAGTAAGGGCAATATTGCAACAAAACCAATATATATTTTTATAAATTAAAATAAATTTCAATGCAGAAGGAGCAAAAAAAATCGACACTGAATGTTTGTTTTACTGTATACGAACTCATACAAAGGAGAAACGGGTTCTACAGATACACTTCCTGTCCGTAAGGAAAACTACCCCGCGCACTTATTTTCCCCTCGTCAAATAGAAAGGCGTTTAAGGACCGTTTGGAGGACCGAATGGCAGAGTGGTTTGGACCATTACGCCAGCAGTCTTCACGCTGTAACGGGTGCGGATTCCCGCCTTCGCCCTAGGTGTACTTTATTTCTAAGTGACAGTAAACATTCTTTATGTATCTGTCTTACTTGATAAAGGCTTATAAAGCGGGTCACTGATCAATCACATAAGCTGTAATACATATGTACCCACTGTAGGGGGCGCTGCGATCGTTCCCTACGGGGCCCCGAGTGGAAGAAGAAACGAGGAGAAGACTTGTGTGGAACCAGAGGGGCAGGTCGTTAAAAGACGGTCCTGTGTTTGTAGATTTTTATTTTCGTGTTAAATAAAAGTAGTCTTTTTTAAATGTTCAACAAAAAAGTCTTAGTGGTTCATTAAACCCACTGTTTACCTAGTAACCCCCTCCGCGGTCTCCACAAACTGGTGTCAGAACTGGACTGTTAATCTACGCTGGATCTACAACGCAGGATACCACACGCCATTAGGCAAATGGCGGTTCGAGTTCGAGACGACGGCTGTTCGTGACTCACCACTTACCACGGGAAGGACGACGGTGTCGGAACGGGACGCCAGCAGAACCGTAGTCCGATACGGTTACTTCTACCACGAGGAGGAGACGCCAGCGGAACCGTAGTCCAATACGGTTAGGATCGGGACGACGACGGACGTACGACGTCGGGAACGGGACGGCAGCCTGACACCGTCATCGAGGACATCATCGGTCCGAACAGGTGGGTGATAGCTGGATTTATTGGGATCATTTTATGTTAAAAAAATCGTTCGATTTCGCATTATTATAATCTTGTTTAAAAAAAAATAGGTTTTGGTTTGCATCGCAATGCAAAGGTTACGTACACGTGGCTACCTTGAAAAGTCCCGGGCAGGAGCCAATCTATTTTTAGTTTGAAGCTGCAAGGCGGGCATGAAAAAAATAAATCGGTCGATTTTATTTTTGTGTATCATTCGTTCTCAGCGAACGTGGTTTTGAAATTGTTACTTTTTTTTGCAACGGGCTATCTTTTGTTCGGTTGGAGTGGAAAAAGGAAAAAAGTAAATCAGTCGATTTTTTATTTGTGTCGTTCATTCTTGTCGACACCGAATTTGGAATTATTGCTTCTTGCATCGTTGTTTTTTTCTCGGTGGTTAAAGAAAAAAAAGAGAGGGAATGTGTATCATTCATTCCTTTTGATGTGGTTAGGAAACATATCTTTATATGTAGGTTAAGGAGCTCATATTTCTTGTTAAAAAGAGTGTTATTTATTCCATGAGATTTTTTTTTTGTGAATTTATATTGGTTAGATAAATTTTAGTTATATACTTATATTACATAATATAGATAGATCGATCGATCGAGTATTATTATGGTATTATTGTTGTAATATTGTGGTATAAAAAAATATATATATTGATTCTAATGGTTTTCGAAAAATATTGTATAGGTTAAGCACACATGTACAAGAGTATTAAGTTAAGTATTTACATCAGGTTAAATATTTTTTGGGAAATTGTGTGAATGTTTTATACCTACTTTTGTGAGCTGGATCATAATCCTTTGAAATTGGTATAGAAAGGTTTTTCTTAATGTCATTATTATTTTTTTTTCTGAAAAAAAAATTTAGCTGAGTGTAGTTTCATGATATTTTCATTCTCAGTATTATAATCTATAGGTAGTTTAAGCAAGGGAAATTTCGCTTTTGAGGGAACTGCAAACTCGAATTTTGATATGGCGTTTTTAGGGATTAAGGGTTGTAAGAAGGTAGACTTACAGAAATTGGCGAGTGAATTGTGTGTAGACTGTGATGATAAGCTAAAAGTGACGGAACTTAAGAACAATATCCAAGGCAGTGACGTCTATAAAACGGATATAGAATTCGTTCAATCATTTTTCGAGGGTATTGTTGCGGACAGGTTGGCACAAGACGAAGAGAGGAAAAGAAAGGAGGATCAAGAATTCGAACTTCAAAAATTAAGAATTCAAAATGAGTCATCTCAGAACTCAATGAACGCAGGCCAGGACGAGGGTGCTCGGGCATTCCGGCCAAAACTGGACCTGCGGGACTTGATACAGCGATTCGATCCGTCAACAAACGATGTCAGTCTATACCTCATCCTTTTCGAACGTCAGGCTCGTAGAGCTGAGATACCCAAAGGTTTTTGGGCGTCACATCTGATCAGTTTTCTTCCTTGTGATATTTCCCAGATCATAGCCAGAGAAACTGAAGAGGTAGCACAAGATTACGAGCAAGTGAAGCAGCTTCTTCTAAAACGTTACAAGCTTACCCCAGAGAAATTTCGCCAACTGTTTACGAAACATTCCAAGAGTCATGAAAGTACATGGACGGATTTCGCCTACGAAATCAAGAACTACTTTCAAGGTTGGATAGTAGGACTGGAAGTCACGACTTTCGATGAACTTTCTGATTTGATGGTGGTCGATCAAGTGAAACGACGTGCACCTCCAGAGTTTAAAGAGCATTTCATCGATACCTGGAGTCAAATCAAGAGAGTTGAAGACCTAGTGAAGAAGCTTGATGATTATGAAGCCGTCCGGCCCAATAATCGGAAGGACGTTGGTCGCAAGCCTTTCCAAAAACCATGGGGAGCACCCCAGAAGACTCCATCACCGGGAGATACCAAACCTCAATTCCAAGACAGCAAGGAGCCAAACAGGGATCGGGGAGGACAACAGAGTCAAAGGGGACGTCCGAGGTACCAGAATGGTAATGGAGCGTCAGGTTTTCAACCCACGTGTTTCTCCTGCGGAGTTAAAGGACACATCAGGAAAAACTGTCCGACAGACAAGTCCCATGACAACCGGAGGAGGGCAAATGTGAACCATGCCGTTACTGAAAGACAAGAATCTCAGGATGAAGAGAGCCCCAGAAGACAAGATAGTGCAGCAGTCGTCGCCAGGGTCACGTCGTTAACCGAAGGAAGAGAGAGACCAAGCTTCGGAAAGTTGGAAAGGGTCTCAATCAGCGTTAACGGAAGACAGGCGAAGGCACTCATCGACTCGGGGACAGAGATCACAGTGATCCGGTCAGACGTAGCAGGACCTTTACCAGAAGGAGAAAAATCATCCATATTTTTACAAGGGATATTCGGCCCAGCTATAAAATGTCCGTTAGTCAGCATCCCTATAAGTTTGATCTTAGGAGGGAAAGGGGAGGTGACACATCAGGAAGTGCTGTGCGCCGTCGCGCCTACACTGGGCGAGGATGTCTTGTTACCACCCGATGTTAGAGATATGCTGAAGGAGCGACAAGAAGTGACAGTCGATAAACCGGTCGAAGTTAACAGGGTTGAACAACCAAACGAAGAAAATGGGTCTGAGCAACACATCGAAGAGAATAACCGAGAGGAAGATCGTTCTGAACCGGAAGAGCAAGTTAAACCAGACAACAGCAAAGTCTGCAGTGAAAAGGAGATAGAAACATCAGAGGTGGAAGTCTTTCGGAAAGATCAAGAAGAATGTGCCGATTTGGAGGCCGCCCGAAGACTAGCAAAAGAAGGGAAGGGGGGATTCTTTATCAAGGATCACCTACTATTCCATAGAGATAAAATCTTGGGTGAGAGGATCAGTCAATTGGTTCTACCTAAATTCCGAAGAGAGGAAGTGTTGAAGTTGGCACACTCGTCTGTGTTTGGAGGACATATGGGAGCCAAGAAGACCACGGAGAGGATCAGGTTATCTTTTTTCTGGAATGGGCTACCTAAGGATGTCCGGTTTTTCTGTTTGACGTGCGAAGACTGCCAGTTGGTACGCAAAGGGACAGTGAGAGATCGAGCTCCGATTACTCCAGTAGCCAGACCCGGATTGCCGTTCCAAGTTGTCAACGTGGACCTCATTGGGCCAATAGATCTTCCAAGTTCGAAAGGACACAAATACATCTTATGTATGGTCGACCAACATACAAGGTGGGCGGAAGCAGTTCCAATAACGAGTCTCACTGCAAAAGCCACCTGTGAAGCGCTCCTCTCCATCTTCATGAGAACCGGAATTCCTAACGTCATTGCATCCGACAATGGGACGAACTTCAATGCGCAGCTGACTCAGGAGTTTGAGAAGCGATTGGGTTCCTGTCCAAGATTTTCCACTCCACTTTATCCTCAGTCCAACGGTTTGGTGGAAAGATTCAACAAAACCTTAAAGGGGATGTTGCACCATGCTATCATAGAAGACCCGAAGAAATGGCACACTAAAATTCCGTTCATATTGTGGGCCTACAGAGAAGTCCCGAACCGGACTACAGGTGTCGCACCTTTCCAACTCCTGTATGGGCGTCGACCAGAAGGTCCTCTATCAGTGCTGAAGGACTCATGGACGGGCGAAATAAAGGGTCTACAGTTGAATACCATGCCAACATCCGTCTACTTGCAAAAGTTAAAGACACAGCTTGAAGACGCGGCCGAAAACGCAGGGGTAACAGCAGTTATACAGCAAGAGAAGATGGCTCATCATTACAACTTGAGGTCAAGCAAGAAAGTGTTCAAGACAGGGGACAGGGTCATCGTTCTTCTTCCGGACTCATCCAACAAGCTACTTGCGAGATGGCAAGGTCCCGGAGTGATTGAATCCCTCAAAAATGAACATTCCTTCTTAGTCAAAATGCCTGACGGCGCTGTTAAACATGTCCATCAAAACAAAATTAGGGAATTCGTGGCGAATTCTAGTGCCGTAAACGTAATCTTCGAAGGAGAAGAAGAGTTTGGCGAGGTGGAAGATGCGCCCGTCATAGAAGCAAAGGACAGTTTTGAGCAAGAAATCAAGGCTATTCCTACTCCGAAATTGGACACCAGTCAGAGTGTTGACCTCGGAGAACTCTTAAGTGAATTCAAGACTCTCTTTACTAGGACTTTACAACCAGTTAAGATAGGGGAACACAAAATCGAGTTACTACCAGGTTCTACTCGACCAAGACCTCACAGCTACTGTGTGCCTATGGCCTATCGTCAGGAAGTAGACCGGCAAGTTCAGGAACTGTTCGAGTTGGGTCTACTGGAACACTCCGAAGCCGATGTGACTTATCCGGTGGTTTGTGTGGCGAAGAAAGATGCGTCGATGAGAATGTGCGTCGACTACAGAGCCCTTAATGCTATCACTAAAGTACCGTATTATCCCATGAAGGACATGACAGAACTAATATTCACTGCAGGGTCAGCGAAATGGTTGACTTGTCTAGATCTGTTGAGAGGGTATTACCAGATAAGAATGAATGAGGAGAGTAAGGCGTTGACTGCTTTCTCTACTCATAGTGGTACTTATCAGTGGAAAGTAATGCCTTTTGGGTTATCTGGAGCTTCGGGTACGTTTCAAAGGGTTATGAACCAGGTGTTGCACAAACATTGTAAATATGCTCATTCTTATATTGACGATATCATAATATTCTCTGAGAGTTGGTCCGATCATTTACTACATTTAAGAGCTGTCTTAACTGATTTAGAAGCTTTTGGGTTCTCTATTAAACTCAGAAAGTGTACTTTCGCATCGGATGAAATTAAGTATCTTGGCCATCAAATAGGGGTCGGGAGGCATTCGCCTCAGGATGATAAGGTGGCCTCCATTAGGAAATTGAAGAGGCCAACAAACAAAAAAGAGGTTAGGTCAATTTTGGGACTTAGGCAGGGGCAAGCCACTTGGGAGCGGACGCTCTATCACGTCTCGAGGTGGAGACGTAATAGCCTGAGAATTGTAAATAGACAGGGAATTGGATATGTAAAAAGAATATATAATTTGTTTGAATGTTATTTCTATTGTGCTTCATTTTATAATGTCTGAATCGGTTACTGTTTTGGGTTCTCTCTCTTTTTTATATATATATATATATTTTTTGCCGGATCCCAATAATGAAGGCAGTCACTCTTAACTGTGAACATTTTTTTTCCCTGTGTGTTTTGCTCATGAACATTTCAGGTCAGAGAAAAACGCAAGGTCAAGATAGACTTGGTTTTCTCTTGGCGGCGGCGTGTAGGGGGCGCTGCGATCGTTCCCTACGGGGCCCCGAGTGGAAGAAGAAACGAGGAGAAGACTTGTGTGGAACCAGAGGGGCAGGTCGTTAAAAGACGGTCCTGTGTTTGTAGATTTTTATTTTCGTGTTAAATAAAAGTAGTCTTTTTTAAATGTTCAACAAAAAAGTCTTAGTGGTTCATTAAACCCACTGTTTACCTAGTAACCCCCTCCGCGGTCTCCACACCCACCCCCTACCCTTATAGGCCGTTTAGTTCAGCAGTTGAGGCACAGTGGATTAGCGGTAGTATTTTGCATTGCCGCCCGGGGATTGAATCCCGCTTTGGGTGAGGTTGACTCATCCTTTCATCCCTTAACTAGGTCGATAAAATGGATACCAAGCATATTTGGAAACTAAACACTCCACGAGGGCTGACCACCTTACCACCGCGATATATGCCTATCACCCCAGAGTCCTAGGTAACGAAAACTGAAATAGGTACTGCAAGCCTTGACCCAGTAATGGTCGATTGCGCCGAGGATTTATTTTCCTACGACGGCCTTACGACGGATTTTTTTCCCTTACGGCTTTTTCAGCTTACGTGACAAACGGCTCTGGTTTGCTAAGCATATGTCACGGTTAAGTAGGTAACCTCACACGGCACCCCCACTGATTGGTCCCCCACTGATTTCCTAAGCATGCTTGGTTTATCGACCCACTTAAGGGTTGAGGGGATGAGTCAAACTCACCTAAACCTAGACTCGATCCCCGGATACCCCCACGTGGAATCCCCAGTGTTTAGTTCCCAAGCATGCTTGGTTAATTCCGGCTTTCAGCAGAAGAACTACTTTGAAACTTTATCAGAACAATAAGTGAGAAATAAGCCCTAATGTCCCACTTCTCTTTACATAATTTAAACTTGTTAAGTGCTGTGCCTTAAAAAGACAAACGCTTTTTACTAAGTCCGAAATCCTCTTTTCTAACAGTCCCTTTGGCAAAACTAATACAAGTTCAATCAGCTCGATACCTTATTAAGAAGACCACCAAGCAACAAACAAACCCACAATCCAAAAACAAACCATATCCCATTTCTACCGAACCAAACTGCAGCCCCGAACCAACTTTGCGGCCCATTCTGCCCCAATCCCCTGAAGGGTAACGGGCGTACTCAAAGAGGGCAGGGGGCAATTTACCCTTCCCCCCATACACGTCTACCCTCTCTCCCGCTCCTAGCTTTAGGGATGGAAAACTGCAAAGTAGTACCGGTTTTTGGATTCCAGTAGAACCGGTTATTTTAATAAATCGGTTATAACCGCGAAACCCAGATATTTTAAAACTTTTGAGAACATTAATACAATTTTATGATTAAAAATATTTTAATAATTGAAAAAGAAGTAGTTAATTTAGCTCTTTAGAGAAAACATTAGTACAATATTATAATTACAAATATTTTAGTAATTGAAAGAAAAAAACTTTATAAGCAGTTATTTTAGGACTAGGTAATTTAGATCTGTAGAAAAAGTCATTACAACGTTATAAATACAAATATTTAAGTAATTGAAAAAGAACTCTATAATAGGTAACTTCGGCCCAGGTAATTTAACTCTTTAGAAAACGTTAGTACAATATTATCATAATAAATATTTAGATAATTTTACTAACTGAAAATTATAATTAAAAACGGAATAAAATTGGAAAAGCTAGGCTTGATTAAAAAGAAAATATATTTATTCGCAACAAGAAAACTGATATTTGATGTCCACAGGATACATCCATAATGTTTTTTTTTTTCTTAAATGTACTTGGTTTTTAATAGAAGTACAATGGAAGGACTTCTATTATACTTTCAATAAAAATGAAAAAGATAGAAGCAATGAGAAAAATAGCTTTTGATTAGAAATAAGAAGACGAACTTTAATTTCCCGAGTTTTAATCAAAAATTTCCAAACTAATGTCAATACACAATCCATTTGCTTAAAAACAAGTAAAAGTATTGTCTTTGTTTAATTAAAGGCTTTTTTTCATCAAGCATAGTTGCGGTAACATTTGTTGAAATATAAGTATTAAAAAATATTCTGTTACATGTGGCATTTATTAGGAAATCCAAGCAACAAATTAAAAATATATACATAAAAAATTTACAATTATCTAAAAAGAAATATTTTCATTTGATTGTTTTAGTTCTAGTTACTATCGTATACTAATTAGTATTGGTTATAACTGTAAAAGAAACAACCGGTTAAACAGAAATCCGGTTTTTGTGATAAATAACCGCACATCCCTATCTCAGTGTAACACTGAGGCGGTGTGGGAGAATGGTTCTAGGCGCCACACTTCCTATTGGCGTATTGATTGGCCTCATGCTGAGATCGCCACTTTTGGCGCCCTTGAAGGCATGATCCATAGATTTGGCGACGATCTTTCGGGTTTAGTTGAAGAGTTGGGGTGTTACTTTTTGGGGGAGTTTTAAGAGCGGTTGGGTTTGATTGAATTGAAATTGTATCAAAGTGAGAACTTTTTTTTCCCTTTCTCTTTTGGCAATGCGTTTTGGAGGATGTTGGGTGTTAGCGCTTTTTAGCTGAATTGCTTGACGTGGAAGTGGCCTAAGGGATAAATAAAATATTTCCTTCACCATTTGATTTTTTTTAAACTTTTATTTCTATTGCATTTAAATGGGATTGAAATGCAAATTATAAATGATTTATTAAAAACATCACATTAATTGTAATAACAAGAGAAAAGTTACAAAAAATGAATGTAATAAAATGGAAAGTTGTGCATTTTTTTTTAATTCAGTCTACTTTGATCAGAGAGGAAAATAAGGCGCGTTTACATGAGCCATCGAATTCATAGAATGCCAAAATCTCCAAAAGGGGAAAAAGAGGTCGAGCAGGATTTATAACCCAATTGATAGTCTGTGGCCGAGTCCATGGTATGAAACATCAAATCCTTCTTCATTGGAGGGTTTGCGAAACCCCACATAGGAAAAAGAACCCTGCAATTACGGTTCTGTCTGGGAGAAAATCCCCAAGAGGGAAAAATTGCTGAATTTGCTATTCAATCCATGGATTCGATGGCTCATGTAAACGCGCCTATGGAGTAACAAAAACCAGGTGCATATAAGCAAGCACTTTTAATGGGCAAAATTTTGAATTTCGCTTAGAAATATTTTATACTAAAACGTATTACAACATTTGTTATATTCTTATGCAATCAATTTTAACATGCAATAAATTCTGAAAACTGATTGTGTTTCGGTTTCGATTTTTTTTATTTTAAAATAATATTTTTTTTTTGCTATCATTTATATTTATATATATTTTCGTACTATATGCAATTACAAATTCGTTGGTTGAATAGTGGTTTTGCTCATCAAAATTCTATGAAACAACATTTTTGCCCCTTATTTAAAAAAATATATATAACCGGTTTCGAACTACTTTTTAATCAAATGTGCGGAATAAAAGTTTTAGTACATCCAATTCAACTAATTGTTTCATTTAAACATTATTTCTTTATATAACGAATAAGCCTGGCAAAAAGAAGTGCCACAAATATAAATCTGCATAATTTTATACCGCATATTTGAAGAAAACCTGATATTTAAAAAAACAATTATTGATTGCAATATTAATTTGCACTTAGCACTGGTTTGATGATTAAATTAAACAACCTCTCTAAGCAAATAAAAGCAGTACAAATTCAGATACGAATACATAGTGCAGCTTAATAACCATTAGAGGCTGGGTACCCCAGTCGGTTAGGCATTCCCCTAACATACGGAAGGTACCAGGTTCGGATCCGAACATCGCCAAAATAACTGACCCGACCTATAAACTGTCCGTTCAGCCCCAAATGCCCGACGAATAAAACCCCGTGTTTAGGGATTGCATGTTAAATTCCTTCAAAGTCCTAACGATGCGTACGAGGTCGCACTTAACGGTTACATTGGGTGAATACTCATGTGTCAGCTCGTCACTTGACTGTGGTTCTAAAATACAACTCCCGTCGCCAATAGCCCTCCTCCTGTAGCACTAGTGTTACGATGATTAAAACTAAACTAAACTTAATAACCATTAATATGAAAAAAACCGGTCTTTAAACAAAGTTATCAAAGCTCCGGAACCAATAAATTTTTCTTATTAAGCGATGAAACAATCCTACCACGTTTAAGCGAAGCTTAATTCTTCAATTAATCGAATCCGTCACGTCTTAAGAACAATCCGCTGAAGGGTTTAGCTAAGACAATACCTTCTGCGTCACATCTCACCTGTGGAATTACTTTACATCCCACTTGGGGAAATGGATAAGAGAAATGAATCGCTAAATTGCAAAAAGAGGCTCAAGTCCATAGACAGGTTTCCGTTCACGCCTCTTCTTTTACTAAAATGATGAAAGGAAGAATCCTAGAAGGAAATTCTACATCAAAGTTGGTTTCGTTTTGGCTTCTAGCGATTCAATTGGCATCGGAAACTATTTGTAGCATTGCTTTGAGGTGATAACTCGCCTAGAAATGGACAATCCGAAGCGTGATTTGTTTGTGTGAAAGAACATGATGTAGTAGGCAGGCAGGTAGGTTAGTACATGCATTTTCCGGTTTGTCTGCTTGATCAGAAACCCGCTTATACGCTCTTAAAACAAACGAGTGATTTTAACTCAGTATGAGTTAATTTTCACTTCTCCAGTGGAAAATGCACTTCTCCTCCAGGAGTGGCTCCTTTGTATGTTTAATCTGCGAAAAGATTACTCCAAAGCGAGTGATTTTAGCTCAGTCTGAGTTAATATTCAAGGTGCTCCCAGCGTTAGGACTTCGGGATAAACTTAACGCGCACCTCCTCTGCACCAGGATATTCATTAAACATTTTTGGCTGCACGGGCTGGTTATAGGTCGACAGTTATGGGCAGTTAAGGGTGATATTGCTCGTAGCATTAGGACTTCGGGACATACTTAACGCGCACCTCCTCTGCACCAGGTTTGGTTTGGTTTGAATTATCGTCGCACTAGAGCTGCACGAGGGCTATTGGTGACGGGCGTCGTAATTTAGAACCACAGTCAGGTGACGAGCCAAAAACCTGAATAGGCACCCAACGCAACCATTAAGGGCCAGTCATCCTATAAATCGGATATCTGTACTGGAAAGAGTCGAAAAAATCCGACTCGTGACGGGTGGGCCCGAGTACACTGGGACAGACGAGCTCGTTAAATCTGTGGAGTCCAAAGTCCCGACGGCGTCAGCGTACGATGTTGCTCGAAGTTTCCGTTGGGTGCCCGCTCAGGTGTCCATCTCGTCACTTGACCAGGGTTCTAAATTACGAGACGTTATTGCCTGTGTTAAAGCTCCTGACGGAGGCTAGAAATAGGCAGCCGGAAACGATTACATTACCGTTAAGGGCGATATCGTACGCAGCGTTAGGACTTTAAAGATATTTAACGTGCACTCCCTTACACGGGGTATTATTCGTCGGACATTTTTGGCTGCACGGGCCGTTTATAGGTTGGCAGCTATTTTGGCGATGCCCGGACCCAAACCTGGGACCTTCCGCATGCTAAGTGAGTGCTTAACCGACTGGGCTCCCCAGCCCTCCCTCTGCACCAGGATTTTCATTAAATATTTTTGGCTGCACGGGAAATTTATGGGGTAGGTATTTTGATGATTCCCTCGATGTTAACCTAGGACCTTCAACATGCAATGCGAAAGCCTTAACCGACGGGGCTTCCAAGACCTAATATTTTTGCAAAGCGGTTGCTTTGATGGTGGCTTAGTCTTTGCAGACTCAGCATATTTCCGAGAACTAAGAGCCATTTTTTTGTGGCATCTTCTAGGGGACTCCCGCTACTAATTTTGGCGCTCAGACTACAATGAATCTGAGCTATCTGTGGATGTTAAGATATGACTAGAGAACTTAAGACAAATGGGTACTCAAGGGATCTTTTACATTCCACATAATCATATTACAAGCGTGCCCAAGATTTCCCCATCCTGAAAATCTGACGGCTCAACCGGGGCTCAAACCCGCAAAATTTGGGCTTTTGAGGCGGGCACGTAATATCTCTCAGTTACTGAATCGCTCCCCAACCTATATTGCTAAGAGGGTTTTTAGGATTTGCCCATTTAGCCTAGCATATTTGAAAAGTGATGCTTCTTTCACGATTATTCAGAAACAAATTGAACCTTACATTTTGAAAAATAATTTGCATTTAATTTCCGTTTCCATTGTATCTGAAAAAAAATATTGTAAGATTAATTATTTTAAAAGTTAGTGTTTCAATTATTAAATAAATATATTTATTTTATTTATAAAAGTTTGATTAAAATATTTTTCCTTATTGAGAATATAAAATTTACTAGTTAAACAAACTGTTCTCATAACACACTTAAGAGCATTATTGGATTAAAAGAAATTAATAATAATTTTTTTAATAAATTAAGTAATTTGGTCTATAAAAGATTAGTGAACAATCAAGTTTTTCAATTGAAAATTAATTTATTGTAAAACGAAAGTTGATAATCAAAGCATTATTAATAGAAGCATAATATATTATGTTAAACACAATATATTAATCTATTACTTTTAGTAATTAAACAATTGTGAGTTTATTTATTTGATTTTTTTTTAAGCGATTCGATTATTATTTTTTTAAATATAAGTAGGTTTTTAAGTGGTTAGGTCACAGAGAACCGCATTCACACAAATAATTATGTGCATTTAAAAATGACCAAAGGCAGCATTTGTTTGCAGTATAAATTTTGAAACTCCAAAATTGGTTTGTTACTGTTTTTTTTTTAAATTAAAGGTGTTTTTTTATTGTTTACTAAATTTATTGGAAATCTAAAACGCATTATATTTACTTTAACTTTTTAAGCAAAACTTATCGTCCGCAACACTACATTTTAAAAAAATTGAATTATTTTATTTTAATTCCCCATATCATGTTTAAGTTTCAATTTTACAAAGTATTTATGTTGAGACTAAATGCGAAACTTAAGTTACTAATTAAGAAAACAATGCAATAAGAGCTTTACAAAAAGCTGCTCATTATTATTAGAGACAAAATAATATTGAAAATTATATATTTACAGTTTATCCTGGATTTATACCTTTACTTGCAAAAAGTAAAATGAACCACCTAAATATGTTAATTTTTAAGTTTAATGGACCTCTATTTAATTAAAAACAGTACTTATTTAAATTAACAATAAGGAATTTTTGTGAAAAAGTAATTCCCACTTTTCTCTTACATTACTTTTATTAACATGGCTTCCATTTTTTTTAAAAGAAAGTATTAATAGTCTAGGGCAATGTGGCTTCACCACCAGTTAATCTTTTACTACAAAAAATGCAAATTTCATTGATTAAACTATTAAGGATCATTAGATTCCTTCGCTTTACTGAAAATATTAAGTGCCTTACTGGGGATTAAAAAACTAACGTTTCTAATGATTTTTAATTTGGTGATCATGTGCATACCAGGTAATTTAAATAATTAAATTGTTTGCTCTCTTTTTCCACAAGAAAATCTAGTGGAATAACTCTATGTTTTAATAGGGCTCTTAAGCATGGTATAAACATACTTAATTGAATAAAATAATTATATACGTTTGTATGTTTGAAATTAATTTTACTTAACTTTACCTAACTTAACCTAATGCAAGTTTTCGTTAATTATACAGTAGAGTCCCGCTTATCCGGAAGGTACGGGACGCAAAAATGAAAAAAATTACAGCATATTTTGGGAAATAAATCCAACTTTGTAAGTACGCTTTTATTTTTTGTGTATTTATGTATGCGTATATACATTCTTAAAACGAACGAGCGATTTTGACTCAGTCTGAGTTAATTTCATTCATTCTGTCTAAAAAATACACTTATCCTAGAGGAGTGGATCCTTTGTATGTTAAACCTCCGACAGGATCACTCCAAACGCGATTGATTTTAACTCAGTCTGAGTTAATATTCACTCCTTTCCAGTGTCGAAAATGCACTTCTCCTACTGTAGTGGATTTCACTCTTTTGTTTTAAGAGTGCACATTTCTTATTTTAACCGAAAGGCTCGGGAATTTTTTTAATAAACCGATTTTCGTATAACCGGGATTCGGATAAACGGGACTCTGTAATGAGACTACTGTAATGAGAAATATTCTTTGAAATAGTAAAACTCAAACAAATAGTAATGTAATCACGACTATAACTATTTAATTAAAAAAGTAAACAGTTTCGTCTTATCTAGTTTTAATCTGTGTTAATAAGGGAGTTGGATGGGTGTTTGGGTCAGAAATGTCGATTTTTTTATTTGCATATCTCTTTAGCTTTAATTCGAGACCAAGAAAATCGCTTTCTGTTTAGTAGTTAAAAAAAAAATTAAAAACTCTAAATATGAGTTCCGACATTTACCTAAAATTTCTTTTGCGTTTCCTGAAATATAAGGTTTTTCAACAGTTAGTAACATTTTTAGCTGGATTTATAAAATATATCAGCGCAGCAAAAAATTTACGATGAATAATACCCGACTTTAATTTGTCCCGATGGCGTTAGCATATGATGTGGGGATTTAAACTATTATTGATGTTTAAAATTACAATTTGAATACAAGTTTAAAAAGTATTTTTGTTCAAAACGATCCAAGTTTGCAAATAGCACGTACTTTTTGTATATCTCATATTTTATTTGCGTTTGTTAATATATTTTCTATTATGATAATGTAACATATTTACTAATTTAAATTGCAGTACTGTTTTTAAAATTAATGATTGCAGAAAGTTTTTTTTTTGTGCGTTCTGAAATTCAAAAGCCATGACATATGATCTGATACGAACTACAACTTAAAAGCAAAATCAAGAAAAAAAATTCTATTATAAATTTAACTAATTTTTAATCAATTAATTTATAATTGCTGGAATACAAGAAAATAAATATTTATTTATGTAATTCGATTTGCAACTATCTAGTATCTACTTATTTACTTTATAAAAAAACTTTTTTTAATTTATAGATTCTAAAACACAATTAAATGATGTTGATCAGTACTCATTACTTAGTTTCAATTATAACAATCATTACATTTTTTTTATTTGGTATATTTCTGAAATTCCAAAGTTAAAACTGTAGTTATTTATTGTTAACAGCGCTTTTAGAACATTTTCCCTGTTAAAGTAATCTTTAAAAAAAGTGTTCTAATAAATCTTTTAAATGTATAAATAAAAGAAATAATGATATTTCACAATATATCTTAGCTACTATTTAGTTTTTATGCCATCAAGGAATATACTATCGCATATGAAGAGTACATGGGATGAACCGCTTGATTTATTAGGAGTCGTCCCGTAATTGTGTCTGCTTGGCTGACATTGGCAACAGGAGACAGGTTTCTCTCTTTCTTCTTCGCTTGGTCCAAGTGTCGGAATCGTGCATCGCGTGAATCTCGGTAAAGAAAAATTCTTGAAACTGGTTTCTGTACACCAGTTTGCGCAAGTACTCGCTCTCATTGCCAAAGAGGCCTGATTATGAAAGTTGTCTACGAAATTGAACGGTTTTTCACCTGTACTCTTCATATTTAATAATTAAACTTTCACATTATAGAGCTGTACACCACTTCTGATATTTCCCGACATGTACACTAGGGTGGAGTGAAAAAGAAAAGTTTTTTATTTAACATTTCTAATAGTGAAAAAAGGTTGTTTCAACTCTTACTGAAACATGATATATAATTTTTTTTTTAGTTTAAGTTAAATTATCAGGGTCCACAACGAATTTATTAGTATGAATATGCTGGCTATACAGTAGTGTGGGACGAAAAAAGTAAGTTTTTGAGTACTAACTTCTAATAGGGCTCAATAGTTGCGTATTGTAATGCTGATTAATGGAAAAATAATAAAAAAAAATTCCCGATTAATATTAAGTGCTGCCGCAAAGCGGTTGAAGTTTGAAAAAAAATGCCAAAAATCGACTTGCCGCCAAAATTTACTGATTACATTTCGAGCTTTAAAAGACGAAACTATATCATTCAGTTATATATTCTTATTATAAAAAATATATAATAAAAATTCTCATTAAAATTTTAAACTCCCGAAAAATTGTTGAAATACACGATTTTTCATAAAAATCGTGTATTTTCAACAGCTTTTCGGGAGTTAAAAATGTTAACGAGAATTTTTATTATATATTTTTTATAATAACGATATATAACTGAATGATATAGTTTCGTCTTTTAAAGCTCGATATGTAATCAGTAAATTTTGGCGGCAAGTCGATTTTTGGCATTTTTTTCAAACTTCAACCGCTTTGCGGCAGCACTTAATATTAATCGGGAATTTTTTTTATTATTTTTCCATTAATCAGCATTACAATACGCAACTATTGAGCCCTATTAGAAGTTAGTACTCAAAAACTTACTTTTTTCGTCCCACACTACTGTATAGCCAGCATATTCATACTAATAAATTCGCTGTGGACCCTGATAATTTAACTTAAACTTAAAAAAAATTATATATCATGTTTCAGTAATATGTGAAACAACTTTTTTTCACTATTAGAAATGTTAAATAAAAAAACTTTTATTTTTCACTCCACCCTAATGTACACTCTTTAAAAGAACGAGCGATTTTAACTCAGTCTGAGTTAATTTCACTCCTCCAGTCTGGAAAATGCACTTCCCCGGAAGGAGTGGATCCTTTGTGTGTTAAGCCTCCGATAGAATCACTCCAAACGAGTGATTTTAACTCAGTCTGAGTTAATATTCAATCCTTTCCAGTGTCGAAAATGCACTTCTCCTATTGGAGTGGATTTCGCACTTTTGTTTTAAGAGTGTACTACCACTTATTTGAAAGCGCATTTGCACCTGATTGGTTATAACCACCGTTATACTTCCCAGCAACCTTATGCTTCCCAGCTCTTAATTGTGGGGTCCGAATGGCCGTGTGGTTTGAATAGCAGACCTTTACGCTAGCAGTTTTCATGCTGTAACGGATGGGGGTACGATTCGAGCCTTCACTCTGGGTGTACTTTAATTTCTCTGTGACAGTAAAAATTATTTATTTGTCTGTCTTACTTGACGGAGGGCTTATAAGCGGTTCTCCGATTAAACACACAAGCAGGAATGTATAATATATATGTACCTCCTCTTCCTTGTAGGCGATGATGCAACCGATTAGTTTTAACACCGGGATTTTTTTTTGTCGCTACATGCATCGCTTAGTACTTGAAGGTGCAGATGTAATGTATAGGTTATCCAGAGGGGTATTTCCCAGCATGCACAGCTTTCTTGAGTGTTGCTACGTCATCTGTTACGCCTCAATTCCTTCCCATTTAACGACATATTATAATATGGAATAATGTTTAGATAAGAATGGATTCCCAAGTCAAAAATATTGTTTTAATGTGTTAATTGTTTTATTAATATTGTTTTAATATGTTAATTGTTTTATTAATATTGTTTTAAAATGTTAATTGTTTTTTTATATTGTTTTAATATGTTAATTGTTTTATTAATATTGTTTTAATATGTTAATTGTTTAATTAATATTATTTTAATATGTTCAGGGTTTAATTAATATTATTTTAATTTGTTAAGGGTTTAATTAATATTCTTGTAATCTGATAAATGTTTAATTTAAAATCTTTTAATGTGATAATTGTTTTATAAATATTGTTTTAATATGTATATATTTTTTTCAAATAAAGTATATCAAGTGGCTTATAGTACCCCAACACTGGGGTACCTTTTATTGGAATAGGTATACCCTAAGCCAGGAAAAAAAATATCCGACTTCATGATAAAAAATCAATTTATTTAATTTTATTACCAACTTCTTTGGTTAAGATAATTTGATAGCCTTTCAACAGCTGTTAGGTTACCCATTATAGGCGCTTTGGTATGTCGATTTCACCGAAAAATTATATTTTGTTCTTTCACGCTATTCACTGAATAACTAATCAAGGTTAACAGGAAATGCGATAATGGGTTGAATGCTTTTTGTTCCACCAACACATGCTGGGAGAAGAAGATTGACTACAATATTTTCTCTCTGCCCAGATCCAATGTCCTCTAATGGTAAGCAAGGACTTAGAAGTGACTTTAAAAGGACTACTCAACTAAACTTCAATTATTTACGAACTTTCCTGGTATTTTCTATGATTTTCAAAAGAAATGCACCACAGGAATATCATTTTGGTGGTTGAGACTTTAAGTTTGACCTTTAAGCTATTTTTGGGTACTAGCTATATGATGATATTGTTTCCGACTTTATTTGGGCTAATTTTTTTGGCTGCATTTATTATCCTTAATATCCTTAAATACTTGTATAATTTTTAAACTTGCATGATATTGTTGAAATTATATTATATGATTATTATGTATAGGCCAAAATCGTAAAATAATTCTAGTGCTTTTTACTACCTAATTTGGTTTTAAGCTTACATCGGTATAAGGATCATATTTGAAACAATGAATGTAAAATAGGTGTATTTTCTATTGGATACTTAGCCCATTCATTTATTTATATTTTAGTAAAAGAAGCGGCTCTTACGGTAATCTTTATTGTGGACCTCTTTTTACAATCGAAAATTCATTTACAAACTAAAAACTAAAGACATCCCTCTTTGATCCAACATCCTATTCAAAGTCCTCCTTTTTTATTACCCCAACCACTAAACCAAGACAAATATCCCATCAGTGTTCCCTACCCCAATTCATTCAGCGGCCCTAAAACTCTGATCTCATAAGAGGAATGGCGTGTACTAACTGAAGGTTAGAAGATTGGCGCAAAAAAGAATGAAAGTCGCCAAATATCGATGCAATATTCCGAAATAAAGATGAACTTTGATGAGTTTTGTAAACTACTTCATAGGGCACTGTACTTGCACTAGCATTCATTTAATATTTAAGAAACATAATTGAAGAACCATTTGAATTTTTAGGAGTTTTACCTTATGTGTCTGCTTGGCGGACATTGGCGACAGGATACCGGTTTTCCTTTCGGTTATTCATTCGTGGTACAAACGTGCTACTCGGGTCCACTGATCTCTGGCTTGAATCAGGCTTGCGCGAAAGGAAACAAAAACGAGTAACCGGTTTCTTTACACCAGTTCAGGCGATTTCTCGCTATCATCCTCAAAGGGCTATTAAGGAAACCTTTTACGAAATAAAGCTGTTCTTGCTTCAACTGTACTATTCATATGTGTGCTGCTAGAAAACCTGATAGCCAGGTGTTGGGTTATTACATCTGTATCCCCAAAAGATTACTAGCCTTTGGAGCTCTGAGGTCGGGTTCGAATCCCGGTCAGGCATGGATATTTGTACTTGTCAATAAATGTTGTTATTTGTCTAAGTGTTTGTGTCGTCTCTTTCTTTGTGTGTCTCTTGTGACTGTATCATTTCTGGGGTTGAATACAATAGACCCAAGGTCGCAGTGTTCGGCGAACTTGCCCCCCACCAAAGAAGTCATAAGTCATCATCCCCAAAAGATGAAAAACTAAAAGCGAAAATTTTAGTTCGACAGAGACTGTTAGTCCAAAAACGAGTTGGTATTGGTTTAATTTTGATACAACATAGGGCTAACTATTTAGGCAAGTTTTTGATCAGGTGTATCTCAAAAATCATCCTGCCTTCATCTGGTAAACCGTTTTTGCGTTGGTTTTTGACCTGACAACACATCAATCGTATTCTAACCTCAATGCGTGTACTAAAAACGTTCCAAATACGAACATTCGAGCGAGGCATTTAGCCGCGCCGGGTCGCCATCTCCTCAGTAAGTGTGTTTTGGGTGCATGCCAAACCCCTTCTGCTCGATTTCAGAGTTCCCCGGCTCGCTTATGGGCATCTTAAAACCTACTGCAATCACAGGAAATGTGCTTGTCTGTTTTTGTTCTTTTTACCCAATCATATTTACATAAAATTCGCATCGGGGGTTTATTTTTCCACGAGTTGTAAAAGTTGGGGGAATTTTCTCCGTATTATTTTTAAGTTAGTTTTAGAAGAAAGGCATTTTTAGCGTGTTTGATATTTTTTTTTTCTTTTGGTGTATTATTCGCTTTATGGTAGCTTGATTTATGAATATCCCCCATTTTCAAGTACTCGAGTTAAATTCTGTTAAGTAAATATAATATTCTTAAGAAAAAAAATATTTAAATTTGTTTTCTTTCGCGTTGTGATTTATACAAGTATTTAAGGAATGTGAGTTTTTATAGTGCAGCCCACAATGGTTATACGTTTGGTTTCGTTAAAAAAGTAAAAAAAAATTAATGTTTGTTAAGTAACTGATGTGAAATGAAAAAGGCTACCTAAAAGTAATATATTTAAAAATTTATAATGTACACAAACTTAAGGTAAGGCATTTTTAAATGAGTATTGCTCGAGAAATTTTAATGTTTTTTTTTCTTTCCGCTAACGTTAAAAGTAAATTATATACTGTCCAGCTTTATTGTTTAAAAAATTAATCATAAAAATGGGACATTTAGAAAATTATATTTCCAAGTATTCTATTTTTTTATATAAGAAAGTTATTTACATTATGGAATTTAAGTTTTTTTAAAAAATACTTTAACAATTTGTATGAAAAGTGCATTTCAAAAATAGAAAATAGCCAAACATCTGCTCATGTTTACACTTTATACGCGTTTTCTTTTGAATGATATTTATGCTATTCTTGTTTATCCTCTTGCGACCTGGCGTCCTTTTTTAAAACCTCCCCACAAACAATTAACATGTTAATTAGTTCCATAACTGACCTGGTCCGATAGAAGAAGATCCTAATATCAGTTTTCAGCTTTTGATTACAGGTATCAATTATTTATTTCTATAAAAAATGAAGTTGAACGAGGGTCAATACGATATTAGAGTTCTTAAAAAATTATTATATTTTTTAATTCAAACTTTACAAAAATTTCTTTTTAGTAGTTCTTTTTAGAGGCATTTTGCATTAAAGACAACGTTTAAATAATCTGTTAACTAACAAACAAGTGATACGGCCTTTTTTGTTGCATTTATAGCACAAAAAAATTGTATTTTTAGAGTTTAAGGCGTATTTTGTAAGTACTATTAAACATAATTTTTAAAAAATTTCTTTGAAAAACATACATTTTAGCAAATTATCCGTATGAAAAGTATATTTAGATTAAGAATACACGTGTCGGGTTTTGCTCGGGTTTTAAGAGGTTATACAAGACCAGTTGAAAATATTTGAAGTGTTTACAAACATATTATTTGAATGCGATTGAATTAAGTGTTGGGTAAGCAGCATGCCAGCATGAATCCCTCTCCATTTCTTTTCTCCTGTCAACACTTATCGGGCTTTAGTTTTGAACGCATCTGCTTTTAAGTGTTATTCAAAGTTCATGCGGACGATATAAACTTTATTTAAAAGTGGTTCGGAAATATATTTTAATTTAACGCATACATTCTTTATGAACTGAGGAGTTCTTCAACAGAAAGATTTTAAAAGAATCCTATAACGGATCAAAATATGAGTGTTTTGTTGTTGTCGTTGTACCCGTGGACATCCCACAGAAGATGGACAAAAGAAGTTTAAGAGACTTATATAAACCTGCAAATTTTCTTTGAAGATTTTGAGCCAAAGATTGTTGATGACAGATGTTATTCAAGTGTGCTGAAAGTGAATCAAAACACTTCAAATAATAGCTCCCCCGTGTAAAAATAAACTCCTTTACCAAAAAAAAAAAAAAAAAACTCGAATGGCTATTGTGTAGGTCTATTGAGATGTTAATCCAAGCAAAGTAAACCGAAAATTATTTGGACCATTTTTATCTATGTGTGTATTATGGTTATAATTGTAATCAATAGAAAAATATACCATAATTGGTTATTTCAAAGCAAAAATGATCCTGATTATTTTAAGGTAAATTAGTTAATCTGCTCAAGACATAGCTGTGATGTAGGGGCTGGTTTCCTTGTTGGGATTTCGGTTAAGTTGCCAGACAGTGAAAACACATGTTTTTTGAAAGCATTCGATTTCAATTCCAAAGTATTTCATTTAAAAAACTTTATGTTGATAATCAGGATCATCCAAAATCACCAACGAACGCACTTACACCTAAATAACAACGGTTTTGAAATACCAAAATTGTGTATACTCCTTTAAACAGTATCGGAGTTAACAACATCTACCACAAACTCAGAATAAACCATACCTCTTAAAGCTAATATAAGTTCATAACTATTCAAACAAACATAAATGAAAATGGATTTTTCCTTGGAATAATTTTCTTCCAGGATTTTTTTTTTTTTTGGTGTCGTTACTTATCATTAATCCTCATGCATAGAAAAAAAAATTAAAAATAAACTGTTATTTAAAAAAAATGAAACCAAAAACAAAACTACGTCACGATAGATGACAAGTCATTGCTTGCGTCATTATAAACGCAATTTTTTTTTCAACTGTAAATATTTCAATCATTGAATGTTTTTATTGAAATCCGAACTTCACTTACTATTCCATAAATTCTAGTGAATGCTCTCTTTTCCCATTTTTTTTTATGCCTGGCTCAGTTAACTTTCAATCGATGTAGCTTCACAAGAGCTTTAAAATAATTTATTTTCTGTTTGTATTTACTGCTTTTTGGAATTGATATTTATGGTCCTTGCCATAAAGTGACTAGGGATGCTCTGTTATATTAACGACGAAAGAGTCAAAACGTGTTCTCATTTTTATTTGGGTATTATTCAATGATGTGTTAAGGACTTTGGTTTTGCCTCATTAATTTAAGTATAAAAGCTGTGAACTAGAATTTAGTCATTATAAGTATTGAGGGATATAGAAATGTGCTAGATTTGCTATATGAACTAATTATTAGCTTTTTAAATGATAGACCAGTTACAAATAAAAAATTAATTTCTGTTAAAATAAAATAGCTAGCACCACAGTGTAAAATTAACAAATATTTTATTTATCGGCGTCTTGTGCTAAGTCCAAAACCAAAAGTCGCACAAACAATTTCGATACGTCATTTTATCAAATTATCATTATAGAAAAAAATCGGGCTAGGTTACATCCCAAATTTCATTAAAAAATTTAAATTATAAGTATATTAAAAATTTAAGTAACTAAAATTTTAATCTACATTGAAATAACATACAAATTCCATTTTCATTCAATGAGCGAACCAAAAGTTGCACAAACAATTGGGATACGTCATTTTAAAGCAAAAAATCGGGCTAGGTTACATCCCAAATTTCATTAAAAAATTTAATTTAGAAGTATATTTAAAATTTAAATAACTAAAATGTTAATCTACATTGAAATAACTTGCAAATTCCATTTTCATTCAATATTTTCACTGTTGCCATTTCGTCAAACGTACGAGAAACTTTATTTAAAATAAAAATAAAACCTTTGAAAGAATATTTATTTATGTGTTATAATTTGGTTTTGATTGTTGTAATATCACAATAGAGTTCTTTTAATGGTTCATTATATATTTATGAAGAAAGATTTATACAGAATTTTAATTTAGCATAAAAACTATGCAAAGTTCCGTTTTTATTTTTAAAGCATCAATTTAACTAATTATATATTTTTCGAACTATAAATTAAATTGTGGCGACTTAAATATATTTATTAAAGAAACTGCATCATTATTCTACGAATTTCTAACAAGTTTAGCAAACGATAATGAGTAATTTTTAATTTGCGAAAGAATATTAATGAAAATAGTTGATTTTGGAGTTTAAAATTTTGAATTAGAAGTCTCTGTTAGGAGAACTTCTTTCTGAGGTCTATAAATAGTGTGTTTCCTGTGATCATAAATATTGTGTGGGAGCGGTTTAAGTGACAGATTCTGTAACAAACCCACTTGTTTTTATATTTTTGTGTCAATGAGCATGTTACTACCTCCTTTAAAGGTAAAATAATTCCTTTCTTTTTAAACTTTGAGTATATGTTTCACCTTTTTGTAAGTGCCGTTTTTAACGTATCTAAGTGCAAACGAAAAAATTGAAGCTAATTTTCTCGTGTTCACCTTTTTGCCACTTATAGCACGTTCGTCCACTAAGCTCCTTACATTTTAAAATTGTAGTATACAGGACAATACTTCGATGCCCTCATATGAAGCCAGTTTGCATGAGAGAGTTTATTAAACAAAATATTTATCAGTATTTTTATTATTATTAAAATAATTTCATAAAGTGGATAATTTATTGATTTAATTCAAAAAATTAAAGTTGTATTTTTCTTTGCATTAATAAAACATTCATTTAAAATATACATAAATTGTTGTTTAAAGGATCGAATGCAATAGGATAAGCGGTACTTTAGACACATCTCATTTTACATATTAAAAAAAAAAATGTCCTCATTTTTTTAACCATTTCAGTTCCAGTGATGCCATTAGGCATCATCATGTTTCTAATCATAATTAAAAAAAAATAATAATAAGGCTGACATCTGTTTTGATAAATAATAAAAATTTTCGAATAAGAAAGGTTTGAAGAATCGAATGATGTGCTTTTTGATATCAGAAATGGCACGAGAAATGGCAGACGAATTGAAAAAAAAAATCTAAAGTAATGATGCCAAATTGTCATTGGGACTGAGAGGGTTAAGGTACTTTAAAGAATACACACGTTAAGATAACAATTATCAAAAGATTACAGAGCCAGTTCCTAAAAATCCTAACAATTCCATCTAATTATTCATGCATCTGAAGGGCGCTGAACTCCTAATGGCAGGGCATGAGTAAGAATTCTAATTTGGGAGGTCCTTGAATAATTCGCATACTACGAGCGGAAAATTATAATTGGCTGCTCGAATAAAACATGAATTGCTGGAAACTGCGTGATTTTCTTAACAAACGGCATCAGATAAGACTTTTACAACAGGTGTTTTTACTGAAGATTGGGTCTGCAACCGTAATTTTCATGTAAACAACTAGAAAGATTTTATCGTCTTCCAAAACATTGCTTTAACTTTTGAAAATGCTCTCACGTGCCAAATAATTGTTTTAATTTGAACTAAAATGAATAAAATAAAAATAAAAATCGCAAGAGTTTACTTCATTAGTAAATGTATAATATTCAAAATACCAAACAACTTATTTGAAAGATCCTAATATATATTGTATGTGCGAATCCTGTTTTAAAATTATTTTTTACATGCTTATTTTACAAACTTTTACTTATTTTACAAGATATTTTTTTAAAACT
Source organism: Hylyphantes graminicola (assembly GCA_023701765.1). Classification (NCBI taxonomy): domain Eukaryota; kingdom Metazoa; phylum Arthropoda; class Arachnida; order Araneae; family Linyphiidae; genus Hylyphantes; species Hylyphantes graminicola. The sequence goes on along the minus strand of CM043111.1, from coordinate 73,193,907 downwards.
TAAAATAAAAATATATTAAAAAATGATTTTTAAAATTGTTTTTTATTTTTTCCCATTGTTTAATTGAAGCCATACATTTTATTATCCTATATACTCTCTTTAATATTTACGACCATAAAGATACAAAACATAGTCGAACGTAGAATGTGGACTAACGAGGTCCTGAAACAACTTAAATCAAAACTTGACTCAACATTTTTTTGTATTAACCCCCTATTTACCAAAACACCTTTTTATCGAATCTTATTCAGAATCGATACCCACCACTTTTCCATCCATCCACTACAAAAACAAAACAATCTCTCCAAAAAAAAAAAGTTTTTCGAAACAGAATCAAAGAAAAAAAAATCGTAGTCCCCCCCCCCCCCTCTCCGAGAAAAGATCGAAAACTCGAGACTCAAAAAAAGAAAGCCCGACCATATGGTGTGAATTGATTTCGAATTGCTACCTTCCGCTGCATTTTGGGAGTGATGTATCGACGCTGGTTCAGCGAGCGAGCAAAAAAAAAAATTAAAAAAAAAAAAAAACTTTTTTTTCTTGCCATGAGTTTTCGACGAGGTTGTGATCAGAAATAGATGTTTGGGGGGGAAGGGGTCTTAACCTCAGGGTAACATTAGAGTAATTTTCATAATTCGGTGTTTGAAAAAAATATTTTGAGGGTGTGTGTGAATGTTTTAACCTCTTTGCAGTTCGGGGATTAATACGGAATCTTCGCCTATCCATATAAAAGTGATTGTTTGTGATTGATTTAACCCCCTTGAGGCTTGGAGATTAATACAGAATTTTCGCCTATCCATATAAAAGTATAACTAAATTTAACTTTTTGGTGCAACAGCCCGTTAGTGAGTCAAGGCCTGCAGTACCTATTTCTGCTTACGTGACCAAGGTCGTCTAGGGTTTGCTAATGATATTTATCCCGGTTAGGTGGTCCACCTCACTCGGGACCCCCAGTGTGTTCCCAAGCATGCTTGGTCCTCATTTTATCGACACACTTAAAGGGTAAAAGAATGAGTCAATCTCGCCCAAGCCTGGACTCAATCCCCGGACCTGTGGCATGGCAATGCGAAGAACTATCATTATTCATTAAGCCACCAGGCTTTTGTATGAATAGCTTATTAGTACATAATTAGTAAATATAAGAAATTATGGTCAATAATTATTTTGTTGAATTTATAATTCTTCTTTAAACTCGATAATTTTTTTTTATAATTTCATCTAATTTCGTATTTAATTTATAATTAAAAGGGAAACATTCTATGTAAATAATAACCTGCAATCTTCCAATAATAAAAACAACTTGTTCTCTAAGTTACTTACTGAAACTTTTAATTTTGATTTCTGACTTAATGAAGAAGTTTTAAAAAAAACTTACAACACCATATTTAAAAATTAACAGTTCATTAATTAAAGCCTGTTTTTGAGTTTTAATTCAATCGTAAATAGTAGAAAAGTTATATTTTTTAGGTTTATTTTATGTAATACCCTGGATATAACACACTTATTAAATAAAGCAATAATTATAATAAATACGCTTATTAAAATTTAAATTAAATGAACCCAAATCAAACTAAAAATTTATTTAAAATCTTTAAAAAAACTTACTTTTCCCGTAAAACTCTATAATTTATAATTTGCAATCGTGTGAATAAAAATTCATTTATATAACAGATGAAACTATCAAAGAGTTCTAATTTCAAAAAATAGCAACCCTTTGAAGTTATCATATTATTTCTAGAACGAAAATAATATTGGATTAAAAGATAAATCGAGCGATACACATATATTTCAATTTAAAATTTGGACTTCAAAGCTCAATTTGAAAAATCTTTCTAAGGCTAATATCTTTGGTAAGACCAATGCTAATGCATTTTTTACTAAACTTAAAATGTATAAAGCATTATAAATTGATTTCTGACTTTGTAAACACTAATTTATGTTACATAAAAATCAAAGTTTAATAATATTACATTTATTTTTTAATTTTTATATTAAACATTCAATTTTCTTTTTCTGCTTACTTGAAGTTTTTAATATATACACTCAAAATAACGACTGTATTAAAATTTTTAGTCCCCTTTTAATTCCGTTTTTAATTTCTAATTTATTTATAAATTTCAAAAACATCAATTACTCAAGCGCTACAAATTGCATTTGTCCATTACAAATGCAATAAAATAACACTGACTTCTTTCAAACCATTACTGTATTACACTAAATATATTTGTGTAATAAAATAATGACTAACAAAATTATTTGCCAAATTTTCATTTTCTCGAAATTTGTTGTTTTTCTGATATGTCTTTGCGTTCAAACAGTTCCATTTAAATCAAGCTAATGAGATATACCTTTTTTACAATTATTTAAGCCTTATTTCAATTATTATTAGCACATTTAGTTAGAATTTTTAAAGATTTCGTCGATTAAATTTTACATTCAATGAAGTGTCTTTATCAAATCAAAAATTTGCCAAAAGACGTTATAAAAACATCTATTCTAATTGAACATGTGAAGTAATTTGAATCGCTAATTGTTAAAAGATGTTTGGAGAATTTTCCCCAACCCTTTTACCTTGCTGCATTATGGCAAGAGAAGTTTCCTGTACGGAAAATTCCAGGGTCGGCTCCCTTCTACATGTTGTGTTTCAATTAACATTTTTGCCCTCACACACAATCGTGTTAATTGCCCCGTAACAAAGTTATTTTTCCAATACACTTAATTAAATGCCACAGTCGCTTTAATGAGGAATATTTGCTCGAAAGATACAATCAAAACGTCAACGGGAATTAGACGCAAATGCGTAAACGCTAATTCGATGCCACCGTTTCTTTTGAAATTCTTCACACGCTATCGTGGGCGAAAGCGCCCTTAGCAATCAATTATTTTAATTGTAATCTGATTAGACGTGTGAAGTATAAATAGAAAGGTGTAAAACGACATGTGACACTTAAATGACTGTATATATATTTCAAGGGCAAGGGTTGAAAGTGTGCAGACATTCCAAAAGAATTAAACTTCCTTGGTTTGACACAATATCGTACAAAATACTTCTTATATTTCATGCTCGCTTTTGTGCTACGACGTTGCGAGTTTACAAATGATGCATCAAAGTTTAATAAATATTATTAATAGACTTTGTAGGTATTTATTGGGCCTATTAGATATTGAAAATCACGTGTTTTTTAGTCTTGATAGGGTAGGTGTAGGTACATATATATATTCCAGCTTCTGTGATTGATCAGAGACCCGCTTATGAAGCTTTCGTCAAGTACGACAGAGACGTAGAGAGTTTTAACTGTCACAGAGAAAGGAAGTACACCCAGGGCGAAGTCGGGAATCGAAATAAAAACATCATTATATATGAATTAATATTAATACATTATATATTAATTAATTATACCAAAAATTAGCTTTAAAAAATATACGGTTTTTCGATATCTCAATAAAGACGATAAAAACTGTTAGCATTTCATAATTGAAGAGCTTTGTGAAAGAACGTGGCGAGTGAAATTTTTGTGCCAATGAGAAGAGCATATTACTCACTCCTTTAACGATAACAAGTTCACAATTTTTCATAAACTTTAAGTTTAGTATTTTTTTTATGGTTTGCTAGTACAATTCTTAACAGATCTGAGATAAAACTAAATACTTGAAATCTCATTTTCTTGTTTTCACCTTTTTGCCAATTGGCAAGATTTTCTACTAAGTTCTTCAACTGATTAAGTAGTTTGTGAAAAGGTATGGGATGCATTTTACAGAATTTTTTTTATGTTGTTGAAATTAAATTGAAAGCTTATAGAGAATGTCGTTAATTCTAGATTTTGTTTTTACTTTCCAGGTGTGTTTTAGGTCATTGAACAGAAATCTCACAATTTAAGAGACACTTATTCTTAAAGTATGGTAAAAGTAAATAATATTAATTAGTGAACGTTTTGTTAGTAAAATAAAATTATGACAATTATTTAGTTTTGAGCATTAAAAAAAACCAAGTTCAATAATTATAATGTTATAATAATTGTTTTATTAAATTTAATTTTTCCCAATGCGAACTAGGGATTAGGACAACTTTTGTCTCTAAACCTCTATATAAAACCGGTGGCGCAATCGTTAGGAGCTGCTGGGGTCGGATTCGAATCCCGGTCAGGCATGGATGTTTGCGACTGTCAATAAATGTTGTTATTTGTCTGTGTGTTTGTGTTGCCCTTTCTTTGTGTGTCTCTTGTGCTTGTAAAAACTCGTTCCGTGGCTGTCCCACTTGACAAAAGCTTATAAGCGGTTCTTTGAACAAGGACACAAGCTGGAATATATATGTACCTACCATACGTATAAACCCATCACCAGAATGACAGTTTTTCTAGAAACAACAATTTTTTTTAAAATTTAGCTAAATGTTAAATGTTAAACCATGGAATAGTACTGACGACGTCAGTACAAAAGTATTCAAAAAAGTTGTAAAAAATTCTTTTAAAAAAAAAGCGATTATTAGTTAAAGATTTAAAATGTAAATTCATGCAATGAAAAGAGATTATAGTTTCTTTAGATGTTAAAAGTTATCTTTAGTTTGAATATAAAACTTACTACGGATAAATATTTTTTACTTGGAAGCCTTACTAACCTTGCCTACTTCAACTTACCATTGATTTCCTAGTTATCATTGATAAGAAAATCTGTTTCAAAATTTCTATTTCTCAAAGAGGATTTTCTGTGAAACAAAGCTTGATAAAAGTAGCTTGATAATACCTCAATGAATTAATTCTTTTTCATGTTGAACAAATTGAGAGACGCAATATTAAAGGTTTAAAATATTCTGGGCTCTGGATAAACGTTTTAAATATTCTGAAATTTTTAATTTTATAAATTAACTAATATGCTTATTGCTTATTTATTATTGAAGTGTTTTTAATTCAAATTCTTCAAAAAAAAACAAACTATTAATTCCATACAAAGGACTCGACAACTAAGTTAACACAGTGCTTCACACCTATTCCCTTTCAGTTTCAACTTTTTATATATTTTTTTATTCCTAAAATAATCCAAAATTTGTGAAATAAAATCATATGGCATCCAGAATAAAATGATAAAAAGTAGATTAAAAAGTAAATTACAGTCGAGGGAAAAAATCTTTATTTTTTAACTAAGATTTAAGGAAAGAATTTTGGATTCTTAATTTTGAATAAATTATAACAATACATTTTCTGAAGCCTATTTCTTAAAAATAGTTCAATTTCAGGGGAACCGAGTTCCCTTAAGCATTTAAAAAAGAAACGAAGGGAGATTTTAGTGCAAATTTATTTAATAAAATTGTTTAGAATTATTTTTTAGCTGACCATGTCTTCATATTTTCATTTAACTAAAACAATCATTATTTAATTCTTCAAATGAACGGATTCTTCCATCTAACGATACAAAAAAAAACATCATTTGGGAGTGTAATGAATAAATGTATCATGATGTGCATTGTGTAATTGGATTTTTCTGTTATGTGCATCTGAAACAAACAAATAAATCTATAATAGTAAAAATTAAGTTTTGTATGTATGTGTGTATGTCTCTCAGAAACTCACAAACTTGACATTTGTTTGACTCGTAACTTGGCACAAATGCGTAGCTCATACTTAAGTTACAGAATAAGAACTTTCAGAGCTCAAAATGTTCTATTTTTAGAGAAAATTCGAATTTTCTGGAAAAACTACACCACTTTGGCTCAAATCCGATCATTTTTTTACTTTCCTGATGCCATCTGCTGACAAAATTAAATAAAACTTTCAACGAAAATAAATAAAATTGAAAATGTTTATTTTTGTGTTGCCATAACTTTCAGAAACTAAATTAATTATTTGAAAATAATTGAAATGTTGAGTGCAAGTGACTTATTTCCGACCAGTCTTCATTCCAGGATTTATTGTGGCTTTAGTTGATTTCTTCATTGATGGTTCTGTTGATTGTAACTATGCATATTTAAACAATAAATGTATTGTTTAGCAAAACTGAAATGTGATGGTTAATAAAGGCAATCGCAATAGAGCTGCATATTACGGTTTTATGTCTTTATTTTTTCACGAAATACGTTGCCAATCTCGCCAAATGGGCAAAATAAAGGCCATCGCACTAGAGCTGCATATCAGGTTTTTATTGTTTTTTTCCCGCCAAATATGTTGCCAATATCGCCAAATTATTTATTAAAGCTCGCCATATGGACAAAATGTTTTTTTAAAAATAATTTATAAGCTGGCTGGTTGTGCTAAGGTCATTGTGTTAGAGTTGTATAATTCGTGTGTTTGTAGCTAGATCTATTTTCTCGCCAAATTATTTCCCCAAAAAGTGCCAAAGAGTTAAAAGGTTTTATGTATTTATGAGGAAATTGTGATGACATTTATGAGTGCATTTTACAGCGTATTTTTGATTTTAGAATATTAGGGCAATTAATCGGGATTTTATACTTGATACCGAGCGGAAAGAATAACTTAAGTTTATGATCTTATAACAGGTTATATGGTACACATACTTGGATCGATTTGATGTTTTTTTTTTATCCGTGCGAAGTACGGGTATAAATGTGCTAGTAAATAAATATATAAATAAATAAAGACTGACATGTGCTTCATACTTATTTTAGTTACATCCTTCATACAGCTCCAGGGTAGGTTGATTAAACTAATATGATTAACTACTTAATTATAGTGTTAACAAAATATCAAAACTACTTTTCATTGAATATCTTTTACAATTTTGTCAAGCTCAACGCTCCCGGTATCGTTCTAAAGTCGATGGTTACCAAGACGACCAATGTTTCAAACAACCAGGACATCGGTCCACCAATCGCTCACTTTCTTCAGAGTGACGTCACGCTTCATCGAGAATGCAGTGCAATGGATAGTGTTACGTTTCCGCTACTGTAATGAAAACAGTTGCTTTAATGTTCGTCTATGACAAATTCTTATTGAAATCAGTTGTTTGAATGGTGCTACTTTGGCCAAATTTTTTTCAAGGGGACACGGTACCCACTTTCATAAAAATCTTTAATGTTGACCTATAAAATTGATTTGAATTGTTGTCCCTATAAGATTAATGTTTTATTCGTTCAATCTGTATTTAAAAGCAATAAATAACAAAACTAATTAAAAATATTTTTAAAAAAAAAAGTTTGTTTAAGTTTTTTTAAAGTTTTTTTGAACTTCTTAAAATTCTAAGACTTTTTTTTAAAATACTAATACTATAACCCATTTTTTTATCATGTAATTTTAAACTGTTTTAATAATAATTGGCATTTAAATTTTATTTATTTTAAGTATTTGTTTCATAAAAAATATTTATCTTAACAATCCAAAAATATTTTATCATATTTAAAAAAAATTAAATTATTTTTTTTATAAAAAAAGTATTACCTTAAGAGCAATTTTAATGCCAATTTTTAATCTTTACATATTTGACAGACTGCATATAAACTTTCTTAGACTTTTATAAATAATTAAAAAAACTTATTATCAAGAAAAAATGAACACAATGAAAAACACATTTAAGTTTCATTCCTGTGCATTTTTATCCTACCTTTCCGCATAAAAAGTGGAAGACTTTTTAAAAAAAAATATAGCTACACTTTTAAAACTTGATAGACTTGTTTAATTTAGATTCCTTATTTTTATTATGGCAAGTTTCTATAAGATGCATGTAAAATAAAGATATAGTTTAGAATGCCTGATAAACCATTATATTTAAATGCCGATTATTGTGTAGTGGTCAATTTATTTTATTATAAATTGTTTTGGCTTCTTTTTTTTTTCTTTTGAAAATCATGTATTTTGTCCGTTAAAATGTATAAATACTTTTGCTTACCGATCCCGCCCCTATTCGAGCCGTCTACTACTTTTCGTTTTTTCCAAAATTTCTTGGTGACAAATTTTACAGCTGTATACACTCTAAAAAATGAATGCCCAAAAACGACGAAATTTTCCTTAATTTTGACGATTCCATTACTGGCAAATGCTCCAAATTTTCGTTTCCTCAAATTGAATCGTCATTTTTATGAGGATTTGAATGTCGTCTAATCTAAAGAAATATTTCTTCATTTTTGAGCATGTGATTACAACAATGAGATTCAGTTTCCTCAAAATCAAGATACAGAACCGTCCAATCACTACCGTAAAAGTGAGGATTCGCGTTTACTCAAAAGTCACGTGATAGTTTGACGAAACAATCCTCAAAATTAACGAAATGAGGATTGAGGATTGATGAATCGTCAGAAATGAAAGTGTTATTTCTAGAGTGTATAAGTTTGGAAGAAGCAAGCCTCTTAACCTAGGAAGTTTTTAAATCTCATTTACACCTCTCTAACGAAAAATTGCGATTGAGGCCGATGCTTGTAGGGCCAATGGGGTAAGTGTGATAAACAGCTCTTGTAACTTTGGAAATCATTCTAAAAATCTGAAAGTTTGCAATATATAACATTAGACCACTTATAATTAAACTAAAAAGAAATATTGACCTTATTTTTTGTTGAAAGAAAGTTTTGAGCTTTTGAATTTAAGTGCAACTGTCTTCTTTTTATGTGGGTCTTTCTATGTGGGGTAAGTGTGATAAAACAGCAATGGATTCTGAAATGCAAATTTTGTACGCTTAAAATTGGAATTCAAACATATATTTTTTTCTACATATGCATGTTACTTTTAATAATTCACTACCAATTTTAGGATTTGGAATTTACTTGAAGCAGAGAACGAATTTTCTTAATGAAAAATGCAGAAACCCTATCACACTTACCCCACTTGACCCTACCTCGAAAGAAGAACCACGAGACCGAGGGTGAAACAAGTTTTAAGGTCACTATTGACCGAAAAGTAGACGTGAATAAGGGCAGATTCCTAGTCAATGGAGGGGTTCTTTCCCTATGACTATTCAATTCACTCTTATTTCTCAGCTACCAGGTGGACGCCTTTCAACTGTCATTCAATTCGCCACTACATGCTGGGTACGATATTTGAAATATAAGCAGTCTCAGTTTATGAGCGGTATTATGTGTCCACCTCGTAAGCTCAAGTTTGCAGGTTCGATCCCCGGCTAAGTCTGGACGGGAAAATCGTGGACATGCATGTCATATGATCGTGTTGCACGTAAGATATCCTTTCAGTACCCATTTGATTTGGGTTTTCTCGGTAAAATTAAATCCCGGCATACTTTAATATTCATCTCAGATTCGTCGTTATCTGAGCGTCAAAAATTTCAGCGTGAGACGCCTGGATGGTGCTACACTCCTTGCCAACCTAAGTTGGGTAAATAGAAATATGCTATGGAGAAGATCTTTCCGCGCATGTAAAGAGTTCCATAAATTATTTGTGAATCCATCCAGAAAACATGCTTAAAACATTAATTTTGTTTAAGGTCTAACAGATTTCAATATTATATTATAAAATTTGGCCATTTTATCAGAATGAAAAGTGTACTTTTGTTACATTGTATTCAGGTCATTTTGTATGTAAATATTACCTTACAAGAGTTTCCAACTGACTTACCAATCGAGCTTTTCCCTCTACCTTTTTACTCTTCGATTTTACCCAAGTTAGGTTGGCACGGAGGCTACAAAAAAAAAAAAAGGATTGCAATCCTATAGAATATGCCAAGTCTGCAAAGGCTAAGCCGCCAATAAAGCCGCCCCATTAGAAAAAATAATTAATATAAAAATAAAGATTTTGTTTTTAAAAAACTGATTAAAATATCAGGGAATTAATTCTTTCTGTTGCTTCCGCTTGGGATCTAGTTGATAAATCGGAGAGCGGAACATTCAAATAACCCTTTTTTCCGCTTCGGATGTTTTACGCGATCGTTGGGGCAGGTATCGAAAGGTATCCTTCTGAATTGCAGTTGCATTATCGATAATGGATCTTTTGATTACTGTGAGAGCAGCATAAATCAAGAACCGGTGAAAACGCGGGAAAGTGTTAAAAGATCAAGTGGGTTCTGAAAAGGCTTCAATAGTTTATAGTTTGTTGGTTGGTAGTGCATGGTTGGTTGGTTGGTATACATATATTTTCAGGCTTTTGTGCTTGCTCAAAGAGCCGCTTATAAACCTTCGTAAAGTAAGACAGTCACAGCACACACACACTCACACACACACACACACACAAATGCACACATATACGTGACAGAACCTGCCATCCATCGGGCTTCGCCTCCACAATTTAGACATGTCCCTGAAGGAGGGAAATAGTCTCCAGGAACCTGTAGCCTTGGGAAACTGCGCAATGACAGCCCACAGGACTTTCGGACCCAACAGATTTAAAGCGCGCGTCCGCATATACTCGGTGGGTTTTCAGCGACCAGGACTCGATCGAGGGACCTTCCGATCCATAGATCGATACGCTGTCCGCAGGGCACCCCACAGCCCCTTGGTTGGTACAAGTAATGTAATCAATTCCCGCTACCTATTTCTAGCCTCCTTTAAGGAAGTTTTAACACAGCCAATTACGCTTCGTAATTTAGAACACTGGTCAAGTGACGAAGTCGACACCTGAACTGGCACCCAACTAACTTCGAGCGACATCGTAAGCTAACGCCGTCGGGAGTTTCAACTCCACAGATTTAGAGAGCTCGTATATCGCAGTGTACTTGGGCAGCCGGTGAATTTTTGAGGATTTTTTCTACCAGCACGAATACGTCTATAGTATGGCTAGGACAAGGACAGAACCAAGAACCTTCTCGGTGTGAGGCTCGTCGCTTTCACCGCTCGTCCACCGGGGGGCCTTGGTACATGTATTTCCGACTTGTGTGCTTGATCCCGCTTATGAACATTCGTCAAGTAAGACACAACCAGAATGTTTATTGACATAAAGACAGAAAGTACACCCAGGGCGAGGGTGGTAATCGAACCCGCATAATTAACAGCGCGCAGAATGCTAGCGTAAGGGTAAGCGATCCAAACTACTAGACCATCCAAACCCCAATAGTGTACATAATTTGGTCATTTTATTCGTTCCCGACGGCCTTTTTCTAGCCTCCGTTTGGATATTTGACACAGCCAATTTCACCCCGTAATATAGAACCCAGGTCAAGTGACGACGTCGACAACTGATCGGGGACGCAATTTAACTTCGAGTGACATCATATGCTAACGCTTGCACTGTCGGGACTTGTGACTGCACAGATTTACCGGGATCGTATATCGCAGTGTACTCGGGCATCCTAGTGATTTTTATGGGATTTTTTTTTCTCTACCACGAAGCAGTCTTTTGTTAAGATGGCTATATAGTGATCTCGAAACTAAGATATGACCACAAGTCCAGCAGAAACACGCTTTCAGTGGGTGGAGCTACTGACCTCACTAAGACCCAACCTTTCCCGAATCCAACCAACCACATAACTGAACTTAATGATTGACTCCGTCAATCAAACATGCCTGTAGACAAGGGGGATTTCAACCCCTCCGATTCTAAGAAAGTGAGGGGTGACCTGCCGGGGGGAACATCTGGTCCTCAATACTCAATGATCCTGGCCATTTCACCTATCTTACTTTCAAGCAACCGAACTTACGAGATAACAAAACCAGTTCTTCAGTTCTTGGCCTAAAGAAGAGTCAGGGTAACATTAGAGTCGTTTTTCATAGTGGGTGCCTAAGTGGGATTTTGTTATTAAAATATAATCTATTACACGTGAGAATTTGGTTTCTAAGAAAAAAATTTCGCAAAAATATAGTTGTTTTTTTCGGTAATTTGTTTTAGTTGTTTTCATCTGAAAAGCAGTTTTTTAGTGTAATTTGAAGAAAGAGCAAAACAAAATAAAAATGATATTTTGACTGAGGGGGGGGGGGGGGGGTGTTCAGAAAACTACTTGAAAGGCTGTAGATATGTGTGAACGATATTGATAATTGTTCAAATTGCTAGATTGATTAGTCTCGTCATCAGCAGATTATCATCAGCGAACAATTACAGTGAATGAGAAAACATATAGAAGCAAAATTGAGAAATAAATTAAGTTTGCAAAGAGCAAATTTTCTCATTAATATTTTCAGCTAAGGAAGCGCAGCTGAACAGTATACTATTTTAAAATAAAATGGGTTTTGTAAACAATAGTAATAATATTTATTTCACAGCTAATAATAAATATTACTTACAAGTCCTTTTTGCAGAAGGGAAGAAAACAGCAGCAAAACAAAAATCCTTGCATCACTCAAAATCTATTTACATTATTAGCTAATTATCTTTTTATAAAAGAAAACGAATCAAATTGCAAGATATATAACATGAAAAAAATGAAATTTTGTACAAAAGAAATCTAGACATTTGTTACATGCTTTATCAGGAACATGTGAAAGAATAAATGAAAAACTAATAAATATAATAATTTATGCGTGATCGATATATTTTTTCTTATAATGATTTATTAGGATGTTTGTTTTTGAATCATGATTTTTTTTTTTCAAAACCTTTTTTGAATATCAAGTTGTTTTTTTATTTACACATAATGCATGCAAATAAAAATCTCCAAGCACATTAAAGTAGGGTACAATTGCACAACAAAACAAGTTGGTTTGTTATACAGAATCTGTCACTTATACCGCTTCCACACAACAGTTTACGCTCAACAGGAAACACCTCAAAAAGAAATTCGCCAAACAGGGCCTTTGGCTAGTTCTAATTCAAACTTTTATAAGCACAAATTAATAGTTTTCTTTAATCTTCTTCTGCAGATTTGATAATTAATCTTTATCGTTTGCTATCTTTTTTTTTTTTTTTTGAAGTTCGAACTAAAAAACTTTGCAGAAAACTTTGAGACACTTACCAATCAAGAAGGGGGGAAAAGAATGGAATCATAAAAAACAAACTCGTCTCTTGACCACGGTTCTAAATTACGAGGCGTAATTGGATATGTTGGCCGTAATTAGCCATAATTGGCTACTCCTCGTAATTATAATCTTGGTCAAGAGACGAGTTTCTGTGTTATAATTTCATTCTTTTTCGTAATAAAGAAACTCGTCTCTTGACCAGGGTTCTAAATTACGAGGCGTAATTAGCTGTGTTGGCAGTAATTGGCCATAATTGACGACGCCTCGTAATTTAGATTCTGGTCAAAGGACGAGTTTGTTTTTTATGATTATTCTTTAGGATTTTTATGATTCCATTCTTTTTTCCCCCTTCTTGAATAGCAAGTGTCTCAATTTTTGATGCATTTGGATTATTCATTCAAGCTACAGACCACTCCGAATAGGGAGCGTTATTTAATAACCACCCTGTACTTCCTTATAGGTTTGTGAAAATAAAGATTGAAAAATCATTACAAGGCAGATCATATTCGTACATCGTAAAAACTAAATATACAGCGAATAAGAGCTGTACACTAGCATTTTGTCAGGAGTAAGTTAGATACAAAAAGCAAATTATCAAATATGATGTCATTTATATATGATCTGGTCTTTCATATATTATTCGGAATAGTCACAAGAATCTTTATTTTTTTTAAATAATGATTTGGCTTCTCAGGATCTTTTAAACATCACATTATTTATCGATTTATATGAAATACGCATATATGTAACTTTAAACCTTTTGTAAGACGGTGCAAATACAATAGAGGAAATACGTTCATTCAAACCTTTAATATATAGGACAAGAAAGCAGCTCTTGGTTCTCATCTCATCACATTTTTGTTTCTTTTCCTTCCTAAAACGAAAGTGTGACTAGTGATAAATAAAAGTTGGCATTTTCTTTATATTCCTACTGTGTGAGCTCTTTGCCTTGATGCTGTTTGCTGCAAAGATCACCGATAATACTATTGTCCAACTAATACTCTAACTGATGCTTTCTTTTTTTACTTAGTCGACTAAAAATCTTGGTCTGTGGTTCTCCTCCGAAAGGCAGACTTCAAAGGCGATGAATAAAATTCGGCTTTTCCCCTTTGTATTGTATTCCCATTTTGTGAACCCTTTATACTAATGCTTTTTTGTGAAGTTATTGAGTCCCACTACCAGCTTCGATTTTTCCTTTTTTAGATTTGTACAAAGTACAAACGTACATTTTTTTAATCCAGACTTTCAAAGCCACTTTCTATACATTTTATTTACAAAAAAAATCATTGTTTTTAATGTTTGTAAAAAGGAAATTATTTAATTCTCACGCTCCGACACAGCTTTTTGTTTTGTTGTATAATTTTTTAAAATTTATTTTGTAACACTTCTTTTCATTATTTTTTTTCTTATAACAGCAATATCTTACAATCATGTAACACACAGTTGAGCCAGAACTTACTTATGACACATTTCACTTCAAATTGTCTTTCTTTAAACATTGAAACATTTCTTTAGAATTATTAAAAAAAAAATATGTATATTATCCGTATTTTCCATTCAAATTTTAAAATGTAACTAAAATATTGTCTGTGGTGAGTGAAGTAAAATATTGATTTTTGAAACAGTCATTTGTCTTACCAACATTTAATATATTATAGTAAAACCTCTTTATTTCAACTAGATATAAAATTGCAATTTTTATTTTAAATCATCGCTTCCAAACATAAACCATTTATTTCCATGACCAAAAAAATATAACTGAATGGAAAAGTAATTATGATAATTTCTAATGCAACTTGTTCAAAATAAAGGCAATGCCCATAGAAAATTGGCATTTGATAATTTTTTAATAAAATCTTAGGGTAACCAATCATCCATATTATTACTCCGCGAGTTCAGACGTATGACCTAGATTCAGTGAAGATAGGAGTTCTCTTCTCAAAGCAGTGAAGAAATGGAAAATAAACGTGGACCCGCAATAAACAGGTTAGCAGCGACTGCGGTTTTTCGTAGAAATCCCCCTTCGAAAGTGGTTTAGGATCCCCCCCCCCTCCTGAGAACACATGTCAACCTGAGACGCTATCGGTAGGAAGAAAGAGAAGAGGGAAATCACCCGTGTCCATGATAACGCTACTTGTCCCCTAATGACCTAATGGACGTGGGCGTGACTTGTAGGAGGCGGGGTTTGCACACATTTTTAGACACTTGTCTTCACATATCAGTTAATATCTCAAGTTTAAATTATCCAATTTCAATTTTCAAAGTCAAGTTTAAGACAGAAATGTTCAATCTCAGTAACTGCGTATTCACTTTTTTAATACTTTGTTCTCAATTTTAACAAAATGAAGATAAAGTTTAACTTTCATGTAATTTTTTTTCACAAAAGTTTCAACAAAAATAACGAAAGGGTAATGCATCTTCAAGTCAAAATCTGTCTAACGGCACAAACCGCGTGAAAATATTCCAATAATTACTTGTGATATCATCAAAAAACCATGTCGATTTTACCATAGAGTTACTATTGAGATGCGACCGGTAGGGGGCGTCTAGTGAACCCTCTTAAGGCTACAACAGAACTAAGAACCTTCTCGATGAAAGGCTCTTCGATTAACTTTGTCGGCCACTAGGGGCAACAGTAGTGTATATGTTGCGGTGTTGTACAAATTGGCATCTACGTTATTATATCGCCACTTAAGTTCCCACATGTGTTATCTTTCTTTGCACAACGGATCAGATTTACTGTACCGTAACCATTGGCGAACTTTCCAAAATCGCGCTAATAGTCCGTATTCTGGCGACTTTTGACGTCACGCACTCTATACTGCGCTAATAAATGATGGTCATATAATTTTGCCGAAAAACGTCATCGTTGCGAAGTCAAAAAATTCGAATCATCAGTCGAAGTCAGACAGGCTGTCGTAAAAAATTATTTATCGCCAAATCCGAAAAAATCCGCGCCAAGGGTTACCATACAGTAAATCTGACCCGTTGTGCAAAGTAAGTTATCACATGTGGGAACTTAAGTGACGATACATTATATATTATATTTTGCTTCAGAACATTGGAATATGACTAAATGTGCACTAACCTCCTCCACACCAAATATTTCTCGTGCCATGTGTGGCTACTTAATTTGAAATAGGATATATAAACAGTGTTAAAAGCTTAACTCGTTCCCAGAGCCGAAATCCAGAAATAATTCCATAAGATATTTGAATGTTGTTTTCTTTACAAATTGAAGATAGGAATATATTGATAGAGCCGCCCCGGTGGCGCAATCGTTAGGACGCTGGCCTTTGGAGCTGCTGGGGTCGGGCTCGAACATCGGTCAGACATGGGTGTTTGTGACCGTCAATAAATGTTGTTATTTGTCTAAGCGTTATTCCTTTTTTTGTGACTACAAATTCTTTCTGTGTCTGTCCCACCTGACGAAAACTTATAAGCGGTTCTCTGAACAAGCACACAAGCTGGAATATACTATATGTACAGCTGGGGAAAAAAAAAACGAATCACCCCTCGTTTCTCGGCTGCTATTGATCAAGGAATTTTGTGTAAGGTGTCAATTTTCAGGAAATAGCGTGAGGAATTGAGTACTGGCAACAAAAATTGTAATAGGGGTCGTCTACATATTAAAATGAGTACCAACTTTGAAAATTCCAATGGCAACACCCAATTTTTTTTACATGGAAATGTTCAGCACCTTCAAAATACCAGATATATAAAAAAGAATTATTTATACTGCATTATTTGCTGAGATATAAGTATTCAAAGTTGAACGCCCATAATGTTAAAAAAGTTTCACAAACTTTTATTCATACCTCTACAAATAAAATGAATAGAACAAAGATTTTTTTTTTTCATTATATACTTCTTAATTTTCCAAAAACAAATCACATATGTTTTTTCATCAATTTTTTATTTTTAATAATTTTTTATTTAAATTTAAATAAGAAAAAATAAACATGAATAGCAACCCCAAATTTTTTTCGCATAAATCGATAAAGTAGATCAAGTAGAACCAAAATCCCAAATTTTTTAATTCAATAACAATTATTTGCCGAGTTATTGTAAAAAAACTGAAAAAGACGAATTTAAGGGACCGTGTAAAAAATTACTCGGCAAATTTGATCCTAAATTGCATTATCGTTTGGTGATTAAAAAGCGTTTGCTGGTAAATGTTTATTCAAATTATCGATTTCTGTCAAATGTCTAAAAATCTTTTCTTATTTCAAGTGCATACAATGTATTTTTTTTTTTTGTATATTTAACATTAAATGATATCGGTTACTATATTTTTAAATGTATGTTATTTCCAATACAATTTCAAAAGTGTGTTTAATATTAAAAATTAAATACCCTAGAATATTACTAGAATTCGGTTTTAAATACATTTGATTGTTACCACATTAATTTTTTTAAATGATTAGTGCCAACTGCGTTGGTTAAAATTCTTTACCAAATCATTCTGAATATTTTTATTTTGCTTTCCTTAAATATCGTGTTAAGGTCGTTTCCCTCAATTTGCAACACGTGGTTTACCGATAAAAACTAGAACTCCTCAGCCCAACAGCCCATTAGTGGACTAGGGCCTGCTGTGCCCATTTCAGCTTCCGGGATACAAGGGCTCTGGGGTGCAAGGCATATGTCCCGGAAATGTGGAAAGCCTCACGCGGAACCCCCAGCATTTAGTTCCCCAAGCATGCTTGGTCCCCACTTTATCGACCCACTAATGGGATGAAAGGATGGGTCAACCTCGCCCAATCCGATATTCGATCCCCGGACCTGTGGCGTGACAATGCGAAATAAGCACTACCAGCAAGCCACTGGGCCGATATAACCGATAGAGTGCGACGAATTTTAAACAAAATTTCTGCAACAATGTTTGCGAATGAAACAAAAATTTGCATAAAAAGTTTAAAGTATAAGTGTAATAATCATGTTTTTCAATCTGATTGTAACTAATAGCATTTGAAAATCTGTTCGTTATAAATAACCGTATATGCGACTTAATTTAAAATTAAAACCTTTCATCTTCTAGCCTTTATTTTATTTCTGAATTTTAAAAGCCAAAATAAAAAAAAAAAAAAAAAAACATTCGAAAAATCCCAATATTACTGAAGAAAGTTAAATTCTAGCATCCGTTGGCGAGATTATGCTAACCCTTTTTTAGCTTGTCGTTTTGAAAAGACACAACCAAAATATTACCTTTTTTCACTTAGGAGATTTGCCCCTAACCGAGTTCAAAATTAAGGCTTTAATATCTCAGCAAATAATGCAAAATAGATAATTCTTTTTTATACATGGGGTATTTTGAGGGTGCTGAACATTTTTATGTAAAAAAAATTGGGTGTTGCCATTGGAATTTTCAAAGTTGGTACTCATTTTAATATGTAGACGACCCCTATAACAATTTTTGTTGCCAGTTCCCAATTCCTCACGCTATTTCCTGAAAATTGACACCTTGCACAAAACTCCTTGATCAATACCAGCCGAGAAACGAGGGGTGATTCGTTTTTTTTTCCCCAGCTGTACCATACCATACCATACCATATTGATAGACCTAACATTTTCTTCTTAGATATAACATCTGATGTATATGATTAAAATGTTTTGATTTTGGCTAAAAATATCTTTATATTCAATTTTAAATAAATAGTGATATGCGTATCTATACTTTCGATCCTATTCGGAATTTCTTTGAATGGAATAGGTTATTTCGTCCCAGTTGTTGGATGTCGAATTCTTATATATCAGCATAATATGAGTTTAAGGGTTTTCGAAAATATTTTTGTGTATATAAATACTTACTTGCGTAGGTTGCTTGCTAGTACAAATAAAGTAATTTAAAATTTAATTCTGCAATTCCGAAAGCATGTAAGGGAACACTATTAAACTTAGCATCGAAGCATTGCTGTTATATTTTTAAAAAAAATAACAATCTACTAAATTCATTTATTTTTAGCTTCTTATTTGAATTCTCAGTAATGCCTCGATCAAATTCCGTGAAATATTCAAAGTTCAATGAAATTTTTTAATGTTTTCCGAGAAAATTCTCAATTGGAATCTTTGAATTTACAAAGTTTTATTTCTTTGAAGTGGATTTTTTCTTCTAAGAGGATTTCTTTCAATTTGTTTGAAAGCATTTAAGTATATTGAAAACTAAATCATAAGTTTTAAATTTCTATTAATAGTTTTTCAAAGCAATTTAGATATTTTGCGCCTAAAAAAGTAGGATATTTTTGTTACCTCCTATCAAGCCTGAGGCCCGAGAGCCTTAAGGTAGGCGAGTACCCAAAATTCTAAAATTTTTAATATTACTTTAATCTTTTCCAAATTTGGCGTAGTGATTTCAAATATAATGAACGATGCTTTTGGGCAATTTTTTTTATTTAAATAAAATTGATTTATTTTAAACGGTGTTTTTCAACTAAAAAAAGGGGGTTACGCCAACACTACTAGCATAAAAAGTTTTACATTAATTTACCTGAAATTTTTTACAGATGCTATTTCAATATATATCTGTGATATGAACCTCTAACATCTGGTGTAAATATAGTAGTTTTTTGTTAAAAAATTTCTAAGTGTAAGTTAATCGAAAAAGAATATTTTTTTTAGTTAATTCATTACAATTTTCCTAATAACTTCTTTTCTTGTAATTTGTATGTAACTCTAGATAGTCATTGCATGCATCAGTTCAAAACGAAGAATTTAACACATAATTATTGTTTATAGGAGGAAAATTCAATGTCGTAGACTTGTTCGCGTAAACATCTTTTTTTAGGTGAAAAACACCATTTAAAATAAATAATTTATATTTAAATAAAAAAAAAATTGCCTAAATAGAGGTTAAATAAATTGTTCATTATATTTGAAGTCACTATGACAAATTTGGAAAAGATTAAAGTAATAGTAATCATTTTAGAATTTTGGAATATTTTGGATAATCGCCTACCTTAAGATTTCAAACTGTAGAAGAAATCTTATCATTACTATTACTTACTGCGCACGTTTTCGGCTTTTTCAATTATTTTATTGCTTTTTTTTCCTAGAATTCCTATGTTTTCCTCAGAAACATAAATATACATATATACTTTATTTTTTTTTTTCATTTTGTTCCCCTTTTGTTTGGGTCTAATTTGAATTGTTGCTTTTGATTTGTCTTGTTGATTTCGATTTTATAATTTTATGTGTTGTCAAGGGCCCCCTTATTAGCCAATGAAAAATAAAAGCGTTAAACTGAAAAATAAAAGTTTTTTTCTTCTCCATAATCAGTTAACTAATAATTCAATTAATTAATTTTTTCAATTACTAAATAATAAAAAGTATGGCTTTTCAAATTGTAAATGCTACAATATTCAAAATTTATGTATCTAGCTAATAAAGCAAAAATTAAATCAATTGGTAGAACAGTTGGAACGCTGTAATCGAATCGTTATTATTTTCTATCATATATTGCAATTTAAAAAATAAACTTCTAAACAAAACTAAAAGACAAAACTAAAACTAAAAAAAATAAACGACTTCTATAGATAGGTCTCTTTTCCGTTTACACTCTGTTAAAACTGGAATTGACAAATCGGTGCCGTTTGGCACCCCGGAGTAAAAATCCCGGAAATAGGAGTGACACTGAACTAGGGGTGCTATCCCTTCACCCCATTGGCGGTTCACCCCTAGAGGTGCCAAAAGTCATCTCCAGTTTTAACAGTGCAGTGCGACATCAGGCCTTTTTGGAGTTATATCAAGGTCGGCGTCTAAACTGGAAGCAATTTTACAACTGGAAATAAGGAACAGTTTTACAACTGGTAATGAAAACACTTTTACAACTGGTACTTCTGTCCTGGCAACCCTGATTCACGTGGAACACACAAGTTCTAGATTTGTACAGAGAGAGAAGACCCAATTGAGAAACTGGTTTCACGTCCCCAATGTCCGCCAAACAGATTTAAATACCCGCAGGCCCGGACTGGCCCGCCGGCCCATCGGCCCTCGGGCCGGTGCGCCTTTTTCAAAAAAAAAAAAAAAAAAAAAAAAAAAAATTGACTAACTGCTGCCGTTTGACCTACACTGAACTGTCTTGGAATTAAGCTGATAGAGATACCTAAAAAGGCGCCTGCACTCGGAGCCTCTGCTTCACTTCCATACTGGGCGCTGATGAGGCGGCTAAATAACGATTACATTTTCATATACATGGAATTACTTGATAGTGGTATATGTTCGGTCTTACGTGATCCGTTGAGGAGATGGTTAGACGAAACAGAACCTTCAAAGGTAACCACCGTGGCTTGACGCCTTAACACACATGGCAGAATCAACTGTAACTATAAATGTTAAATGGGACATTTTGATAAATATTAAAAACAGATCTTAATAAGGCGCCTTCCTTTACATACAAGCTCCAAACGGCTTCCTAACGCGTACATTTACCAATACATGATTAATCTTAGGTGCTGGATATAAAACTAAATCCATGCGCACCAAGAAGTATTGCGATACCTATAATATCACTCACATATCGTGGGGGCGTTAAATTTCTTTGTATACCATTTTGATACCTAGTGCTAAAATGTTTTTAAGCTTTTTATTCAATTGGTTTTAAATGTGGGACCTAAAAACCATGTGCCAAAACTATTTTAACGCCTTTCATTTCATATTGGGAGCTTTTAGATTTAATTGTATGCATTTTTTAATTTTCCGAGTCAAACTCATATGCAGAAAGCTAATTCTATACTTGTATATAAATCCCACATGTAAATGATTGGATGAGATAAGTGCAAAAATGAATGCTTTATTCTTAAACTTTTAAAAGGCCAACTTCTTGCTGCGCTGTTGGTTGGTTAAAACATTTGTTCAAAAATCTTGCATCGAAAGAAAAGTTTCTTTTCATCTATATCGGCCATTTTGAGAGTAAATTATCTATAAAAAACGATAAAAAAATATGTATACCTGATGTTTTTAATATGCTCATAAATCCTGATTTTTAAAAAAAATCTTTCTATTATTCCTAGAGAATACTGTAATCCAATATCAAACAAAATTTTATGAGTGTCACGCAGTTTTTCTCCGTAAAAATTCAACGTAAAGTGGCGCAAATTCCAGTTATTTTCGATACCTAAAATTTTCAGAATCTTAATATTTATCGTGGTCCTCCGAACAGTAGTAAAAAGTTTTGGGGTAAAAGAACGATCCGTTCTTTTATATACATTCGATTGGTGCTCGCTTCTTTCTTTGAGAGTAAAAAAGTTTGTATGTCTGTTTCTATTGTGTGTACGTGTTCTCTTTATTAGTTTCAATTCAGACCAAAGGCCACATGTCCAAATTATTTTCACACTCCACATAGTAGACAAAATATGCATAGTTTGCGATTTTGAAGTACACTGTTAGAAAAAAATCCCTGAATTAACGGAAAAACTACTGGCAGCAAGTTGCCGGGATTTTTCCGTTATTTTCAGGAACTTCCATTTCGGAATTTCTCCGTTAATTTCAGGATCTTCCATTTCGGAATTTCTCTGTTAATTTCAGGATCTTCCATTTCGGAATTTCTCCGTTAATTTCAGGATCTTCCATTTCGGAATTTCTCCGTTAATTTCAGAATTTTCCATTAAGCTGTTTCCTGTTAATTTCATGAATTTCTAATCGGCATTTCTCTCTTAAATTCAGAAAACTTAAATAGTATTTTCTAGTTAATTCCAAGAAATTTTTGCTTTTTTTCTTGTCAATTTTGTTTCTATACACTATTTATGCATCAATCATTCTAAATATATCCATTTATATATGGTGTTATAAATATAAGCTAAGCATAGAGAAATTTAAGCATGCATCCTATTTGTTATATAAAACGTAAGCATATAATGTCTTCATACTTTAACCTTAAATCTATTCAGAACTAATACCTTCTAATCCTTTGATAATTTTTAACCATATTTGGTATATTATCTGAATAAAAAGGACATTGTTCACATTTTTGAAATTTAAAAATTACCGCTCTTCAATCTTCATATATTTAAAACTATTTTAATATGGCAGAAAAATTTTAAGAATTTTTCTAATTTTGATAATTTTTCTGTCATATTTTTTTACAATGTATATATTTAGAATTGCTCTGTGGCTAAATGGAATTGTACTTTACAGTTAGCATATCCAGGGCAAAATCATGGGTAGGGGATAATGAGTCGGGTGTCTTAAGGGTAGAACACCTCTTAACAGAGAGACTCTTTAAGACAGTAACCTTTGTAGTCAAAAACAATAAATTTTTAAGTGTCTGCATTTGTGCAATACATACATTTATTATCCCCCCCCCCCATCCTGGATACACCACTGATACAATTTAACAATATGTGAAG
Organism: Hylyphantes graminicola; assembly: GCA_023701765.1. Lineage (NCBI taxonomy): Eukaryota > Metazoa > Arthropoda > Arachnida > Araneae > Linyphiidae > Hylyphantes > Hylyphantes graminicola. The sequence continues at coordinate 73,170,798 of CM043111.1, read as the reverse complement.
AACAAAAGAATTGCAGAATATAATCATGTTTTATTTTTCTTTCAGAATTGAAAAAGACTGTAATGGTATTTCAAATCCTCAACTGATTTAAAAATTTGTACAGGAACTACAGATTTAATATTCTTCTTTTTCTGAACTTTCGACCCTCTTTGGAGATTTATGATAAACAAGCACCTAAAAAAATAATATATTAATATATACAAATCCAATTTTGAATAAATAGATCTAATGTAAAGACGCAAGTGGTAATCAGGCGTTAATCAGACAAAATCTTCTTAAGTCCTTCTAAAATTAAACAATTTGTCAATTTTAGGCTTTTTTTTCGAGCAAGTCTTCCATAGCATCTGTACGGTAATAATTTAATATCAGAGTTAAAAACGCTTTTTCTCTTTTTTGTGAAGAGGGGGGATGGGGAAGACAAGGCATGAATCTTAGAGTACCTTTAATGAATTGATTTATCCATATCTTACAAAACAGTTTTGTGAATTGGAACATTGAAAATATTTTTTAATAGCTGGGGGGTATAAACAGAACAGAAATGTTCTTGAATAATGTATATCAAAATTAAAAATACAATTTTATAAGAGCATTTAGTAATAAAATACAATTTTATAATAGTATTTAGTAATAAAATACAATTTTATAATAGTATTTAGCAATAAAATACAATCTTAAAATTAGTATTCTAGTAAAAGCTAATAACAATTGCTGTAGTTGTAGACGATGGGCCGTAAAATGAGATCTCACTTAGCTACCATATCTAAATGAACACTAAAATAGCGTTCTGCGGACACTTGCAATTCCTAAATTTTGAATTCGTTAGAAAATTTGCATTTCATTGGAAATTGTGTTTTTCTTAGTGCAGATTTTTCAAAACAAAGAGCATTGACAATAGTGTATGTAACATCTGAATCGTATCAAAGTATGTGATCTGCATACATCCGTAATCACTAATTGATTCGTTAAATTCAACAAAAGAGTATTATATATTAAGGGGGTCTGGCACCCCAAAATCATTGAAAAAATTAAAAAAAAAAAATTAGTGGCTTAAAATACTATATCAACCTTTATTAATAATGTCACAAAGTTTTAAGACGATTGGAAAAATATTTTTGACATTAAAGGCAGTTTTATTTTACCCTTTCTTTAGTGAAACGGCCCAGAACGGACGAACGACTAAGGATTCGATAATGTTATTCCAATCAAATATTACGAGGAAGCATAACATTTTTAGTTATGTGCCCCCAAACATTCACATGATTCAAAAATTGTAAAACCGAGAAAAACCAATTTAAAGTTTTTATTGTTAACTCATTTCCTTAAGAAGGATTTTTGCTTCCTCGTAATATTTGATTGGAATAACATTATCGAATCCTTAGTCGTTCGTCCGTTCTGGGCCGTTTCACTAAAGAAAGGGTAAAATAAAACTGCCTTTAATGTCAAAAATATTTTTCCAATCGTCTTAAAACTTTGTGACATTATTAATAAAGGTTGATATAGTATTTTAAGCCACTAATTTTTTTTTTAATTTTTTCAATGATTTTGAGGTGCCAGACCCCCTTAAAGAGAAAGTTTACGTTATGTATACTTGCATAGTTTTTATAATAAAAAATGCTGTGCTGATAGAGATAGCGTAACCGTGCTTTTCAATCGAGGTTAGATTAGGTTTTGAATATCGTTGCACTAGAGCTACACGTGGGCAATTGCTTTTCAATCGAAATTAAATGTAATAATTTCAAATCGTTTCATTATTTTTTTAATAATGTGCACTTGTTTGCAGGTGAACATTGTTTATTTCATACATTTGACAGCTTTTTCAAACTTTTAAATTAAATTTACTTAGTTAAGCGTGTTTGTAAACAAACGAAATTATTAATTTCAGGAATAATCCCACGGTCAATTATAGGACTATAGAGATTACAGAAACAAATAAGAAAGAGACAACTGTGGATTCTATATATAGAAAAGAAAGATAGAAAATATAATCTTAAAATAAAATCTTATTTTAGTAAAAGAAATGAACAAACCTGTATATTTATCTTTCCTTCTTCAGATGTGGTCAAAACAAACAAACAAAAAATATGGTGGCTGAGCGGATGTGTCGAGGCTAAAAGCTGTTGGGTGCGAGGTTATATGGAGAAATTACGTTAATACGGGTCTTAAGTAAAATTCTGCACGCAGAAATACGGTGTTTTCCCGTTTTCCCTTGTCAAGCGTTTAAGGAAAACGGAAACAAGCTGCTTATTTCAGACAAACCGTCTGTTTGTTGAAGAAACGCAATCTTTCCGTAAATTCTCGAAAATAATCACAGAAATATGCACGTAAAATTCAGGTTTTTTTTAACAGTGTACCTTCTTATACAATCAGCATGCGAAGCAGCTGCTGTTTTGAATAATATAAGTTTGTTATTGGACCTCGATTTGTTATATGTGTTTTGAAGATTGCCGGGTATCGAACGTCCAAATAAAAAGTGTAGGTTGCAGAAAAAAGGGCGCGGTCTGGTGTTTTTTTCTTTGGTGACTCCATGTACAAATTTGAATACTTTGTATACTAATTTTGCAAAATGTAACGCGTAACTGATTTTGGAATTATTTTACAGCTTTCAAAAATTCTTTAAAAAATGTGAGACGAGATTAAGTTAAGTTTGGTTAAAAATATGCGGAGAGAGGGGGGGGGGGGTGAGCGCTTTGAAGCCGGGAAAGGCCGGTAAAGCTGCGCCCTTCTCAGGGAGCCAGTCCGGCCCTGAATACCCGAAGATTCCTAGTCGGTGAAGTGTTTTTCAAATGAACTCCTCATTTAGTTAATTTTCTTGTTCCCAATTTCAAGTTTCCCGCCACACAAAGGAATATTATTTTTGAAATTCCTAATTAACGTTAGGCTCACAAAAGAACTCGCAAATTTTAATTAGGACCAAATAACAAATCCAAACATATATAAAAACATCTTTTTAATCAAAAACTTACATAAAAAAATATTCACAGTCGATATATGTTTAGAGGATTTTTTTTAATTTGAAAGTTGTTATTGATTTTATGATTAAAAAATTTGCTTGATTTAGATTTCTTTTAGCAATACTACATAAAAAAAACGACTGTGGTTTGATTAAGTTTTAATTTGCTGAAAAGTAGGGTTTAATTTTTAAAAAAGTAAGATTCAATTAGGGAAAAGAGATCTATAAAAAACGAAATCATTTTCGTACTTAATAAATTACTAATTTCAACTTTTAGTGATTTTGTAATGGTTTCTAAAACTTTTAATATAAAGATTTAAACTCCCGTGGTTCGCTCAATCCTTTTTCGTTATCCTGGTTTACACCAGTTGCTACTTTTTAGATTTTTTTAAAACCATACTCAGTTTTCAAGTTACGATTATCGATTCCTATTTATGTTTTTATAGGAAAGAATTATCGAAACTCGTACTAAAATTTATAAAATAACTAACTAAATACATATTTGTAGATATTTTTTTTAATATGTTGATGCCTATATATTGGTTAAAAAAGAGAAACTACTAAATTGCAAAAAAGTATATTCTAGAATGTAAACATCTATTGACCTAAAAATAAAAAAGTTATTTCTCTCGAAAAATCAAGTAACGCCAACCATTAATTTTTATTTGTTATCACAGTCCGCTAACCATTACTGAGTTATGAGAAAACCCAAATCCGATTCCTGAAACTAAGTCCAACATTTATCGGCCGACACTCTTCCACTACATTTCCACCATCTGTAGCAGAACCACCTAAATTTAAAAGCGCGCACACATACTAACTTCCCGCCACCCTTATTTGAAACACTTTAGGGATGGAAAACCGAAACCGTTTTTTTTTTTTTTTTTGTCCTCGGTTTTGACTGAAATACCGGTTTTTTCGTTAGGCCGTTCTGTAAACGGAAACCGGTTTTCTGCGGGGAAAACCGTCTGAAAACCGGAAATAGTTTTTTCTCAGAAACCGCTTTCGGCGTTTTTTTAATCATATAAAAAATTGTTTTGCACTTTGCGAAAATTAAGATGAATGCAAAGCTTAACAGAAATACTCAAAACGATTGGAAAAACCGGAATAAGAATAGGAACATTATAATTTTAAATTTTAAGAAAGTAACAATTAGGAAGAAACCTAGAACTTAGTTTCCTACCAAACACTTTAAACATTTAAAATGGACTGCGCATTTTTTTTTATTAGAAAGTAAAGTAAAAAAAATAGTTGATTTTTTCAAGTAATTAATAAAAAACTGAAAAACTTCTTTAAAGAAAATACCCGGAACACCGTTTTTTTTCCCATTAAAAACCGGTTTCATTAAAAACCGGTATTATAAAACGGGTTTTTAAGGTTCGGTAAAACCGGAAAACCAGTTTTTTTCTGAAAAACCGCCATCCCTACCGTTTCTTATTTGGTTGGCGACGTGTATAGCACCCACGGGGGGAGAGACTTTGGGTCGAATCCTGACCCATTTCCAGTCAGTCATCCCCAATCGAATTAAAGAGCGTCCTTCAAATGACCTTCAACTCATATCAACGGAGGGGCTCTCTTGGTGCTTTTTTGCCAGAACGCTCACAATCGAAGATCTTAGTGGAAGAACGTGCTAAGTGACATTTCTTGAAAAAATTGAGATTGATGTGTCAAAGACCTTATTATTCCATCCTGTAAATATAACAAATATCCACGATTTATATACTTAAAGTTAAGTATATTTTTTGCCGTTTGCAAGTACCGATTTTAAAGGATTTAAGTGCAAACGAAAAACTTTAAATCTCAGTTTCTCGTTTTCACCCTTTTTGTCACTTAGCACGTTCTTCCACTAAGCTCTTCAATCATTATGTTTCCAGATCGCTTTAAAGCGTTTTCAACTTTATTTTTTTTCAGCCATTTATTTCTCTTTTGCTTTATTTTTTCGATCATTATTTCTCTTTCCTTTATTTTTATTTCTAATTTTTTCTTTCGTTTTGGAATTTCGGCAAAGAGGAATGTTTTGAAGTGGGTGTGGATGAATCGGAGAAGTTGGTCGGAACTTTTTCTTGTCGTCGTCTTAGATTGTAATGTATGTGTTAAAGGGAAAAAAATCTTTTATGTTGTCCGGAAGTCGGTTTTCAAATAAATTTGAATTGTATAATGAATCGAATTTTCAAGAGAAAGAAATTCAGTTTTTTTTCCGAAAGCAGATTCCGTACCGAAAACTTTTCAAAATTACTTTTTTAACGTAATTTTTACTTCTTATTATTTAACTTATTTTTATGCATATTTATCTTAGACATAAATAATAGTGACGCAATACATAGTTTTTTTTCCGAAAGCAGATTACGTTCCGACAACTTTTCAACGTTACTTTTTTTTTATGTATTTTTTACATCTTAAATATTATTTAACCTATTTTAAGCATTTTCCTCTTAGACGTAAATAATAATTACACAATAATTTAAACGTGTTATTTCAATATTTTTTTAATGTTTTTTTTCTCGAAGACTTAAAAAATAATAATTCGAATATATGTCATTTTGGTTAAACAGGGCCTAACATTAGCAGGGTGATTTTTGCGTAACTCATTTAAGGGACTACCAAGTAAAATTTAAAAAAAATTCAAACAAATTAAAACTTAAACAAATTCCAAATATAGAAACACAGTGAGCAAGCATGTAAAACTATTTAAACTTTTATGTATCTATGAATCCTTGGATTTAAGAAAACAAGAATAGTTTTTAATTGAAAAATATTTCAGTAATTAAATGGTATTAAAAGTATGCATTAAGTCACAAAAAAACTGAAAGCAGCATATTAATATGCAATTTATAATAGCAAGTTTTCAACACCAAATGATACATAGTAATTGAAATATTGCCATAACCCTAAAAAAAAGTTTTATCTATAAACGCTTCTATTAGTACAAATTATTTCTTCTGTAAGAAACCATTACATGAAATATATTTTGTTTACTTATGTGAAGTCTTGATCATTAATCCTTGAGTTCCAAAAAAAAAAAAAAATATTTAGTAAAACTTTTGGCAAGAATTCAGCTTTACAATTTTTGTTTGACACCCCAGATAGCCCATTTATGTCTACTGTTAACTTTGATGCCTACCAAACCAGGCAGTTTGGTAAGAGCTTTAGAATTTTGAATTGATAATTTAGAATAATTATTTATTGGAATAAAATAGTTAACTTAATAATAGTCACTTAATAAATTTCAAGGTTTTAAATTGTTTTGAAAACTGAAAACTAAGTTGATGTATTTGTTAAAACATATTTTGTTTCACTATTAAGTTTAGTTTATGTAGTTTGTTTTTTAATTGTAGGGTCCAACAATTATTTTCAAGACAATTTGAAGAGCTTAGTGGAAGAACGTGCTAAGTGACAAAAAGGTGAAAACGAGAAATTAATCATTTAAGTTTTTCGTTTGCACTCAGATCTGTTGAAAACGGTACTTGCAAACCATAAAAAACATACTAAACTTTAATTTTACGAGAAAGAAGAAACTTGTATATTTAAAGAAGTTAGTGGTATGCAATTCATTGACATTCAATCATTGCATACCACTAACTTCATTGACACAAAAATATAATTTTTTTCAAAAATATGTCACTTAGCACGTTCTTCCACTAAGCTCTTCAATTGTGAATAAAAATGGACAAAATGAATTCTTTTTCTCAATATGAGTCATCTTATTTAAATTTTTTAAGCCTTTATTTGTAAGACTTTTACCACAAATTTTAATTGAATAAAATTTAATGAAAAAAATTGAGTTATTATTTATTTTAGAATGTTTTAAAACTAATATAGAAGGTCAGTTGCTGATACATCATTCGCTATGAAATTATATTTATACGCTAAGAAATTCTATTAAAAAAGGGCAATAATTTCATATCTATTTTTAAAAAATAGTAAAATTAAGATTTTTAGAATATATACTTTATACATTCTTATTTAAAAAAAGGCAGTGCAGCGTAACCATTAGATTTAAGTTGAAAATAAATTGCTGTTATGTATTTAATAGGATTCATCTTAAACTACTTTTTTTGTTGTAAAATAAATATAAAAATATTCTTGTTTTTATCTCATTTAAAATAAATTTTAAACCTTAAGATTTGAAAATTTTCAGTCGGCACGCTGAATTTATAGATAAAATGTTCTGTAGCAACAAACTTTAAGGTTATGGACTTAAAATAGCTAGCCAGCAAAGTTCCATGTGTAAAAGTTTATGTAAAGAAGGATTTAAATAATTAATTACGTTTTGAAAACATAATGTGTTTGTAACGGTGTAAATTCCATTCCCCAGTCACTTAAATGTACTGATTACAATGAAATATCCGTCCTTGAAATTTTACTTAATTCGTAGGACAACTCTCATATATTTCTTCGCATTTTGTATTGTAGTTAGTAAATCTGAATGTAGAACCATGTTATTTCATGTCTAACATTTATTATATGTCAAAAACGATCAGCACAGACGAGGAAATAACATTTCTTGATGAAGAAACACAATTTTTCTTCATTCCTTCAACTTTTTTTATTATCTACAACAATTCTGAAAACAGTTTTTCTTGTGGGGGGTAGTAAAGCTAGTGCTAAGAGCATAGCTCTCCGATTTTTTCGTTTGCTGAAATTGGAGAATTACATTTCTACAGTACCCATTTGAGGTACGCAGTCCCTCTAAAATAACTTTCTATTTAGTAAACTGATATTTCCGAGAAATTTTTTAAGTTAACATAAAAGAAAATGGACGATTTTATAGGATACAGATTTATGAATTATAAAATGTATTTAAACTCTTGCGACCTTCCATTTGGGGACATTTTTTTAAAAACATCTCCACAAACAATTAACACGTTCGTCTCCACAAACAATTAACACGTTAATTAGTTCCGAAATTGACCTCGTCCGCTAGAAGAAGACACACAAATTTGTTTTCAGCCGTTGATTACAGGTATCCGTAATTTATTTTTATAAAAAAATTAAGTTGAACATGAACAGGGGTCATTACGATATTAGAGTTAATAAATAATATTTTAAATTTTGTTTTCAAACTTTTAAAAAAGATATTTTATTAGGTAATTTTAAAGGCATTTTGCATTAAACACGTTATCATAATCTTTTAACTACAAATAAGTGATACTGCCTTTTATGTTGCATTTATAGCACAAAAATGTGTATTTTTAGAGTTTAATGCGTGTAACTAAGTAAGTATTAAGCATTTTTTTTTTTGAAAATTTCTTTGCAAAACATACTTTTTAGCATATATCTGTGTGAAAAGTATGTTTAGATTAAGAATATACGTTGCCGCCCCGGTGGCACACTCGTTAGGATTCTGGCCTTTGGAGCTGCTGGGGTCGGTTTCGAATCCCGGTCAGGCATGGATGTCTGTGACTGTCAATAAATGTTTATCTGTCTATGTGTTTGTGTCGTCTCTTTCTTTGTGTGTCTCTTGCTTGTGTCATTTCTGGGGCTTAGTACAATAGACTTAAAGTCGCAGTGCTTGGCGATCTTGCCCCCCACCAGGAAAGTCATAAGTCATAAGAATATACGTTTTGGACTTTGCTCGAGTCTTAAGAGGTTAAATATGTTAGTTTAAATGGTTAATGTCGATTGGCAAGAATATTTGCAACGTGGCGATTAGATTTCTTCTAAACAAAGTATAAGACAAATGGAAACCATATTACTGAACAATCTATGTAGTCCAAATGAAATTGCATCTAAAAAAACTTTCCTGGTAAACGTTTTATTAGGTTAGAAAGCTCTTAATGGTATTCTGAAATGCAATTGGCTAAAAGTTGTTAAGTTTTTATGACAGTGACAAATGACAGTAAATGCGCCATCTAGAAGGGAGAGTGTAGGCTTTATAGCCCATTACCCAGCTCGACAGAAGAGACAGTCACAAGAGACACACAAAGAAGGGCGGCACAAACACATAAACATATAACAACATTTGACAAGCACAAATATCCATGCCTTTGACGGGATTTAAACCCGAGCCCAGCAGCCGCTCCAAAGGCTAGTACACTAACTGTTAAGTTTTATAACATAGGTCTCTTTTTTTTTTAAATCTCTAAGGGTAGTTATTTCAAATATAACGCAGTATTTGTATAATATTATAAATATCAAGTGGTTGACACCACTTAAATATTTAACGGTGTATTATTTTTTGTTCTTTGTAACTCTTAAAATAGTTATAAGCAATGTTGAAAATATTTCTTATTTTATCCGATACCCTAAGCGAAAAATTCTTACATTTTTAGCACGTACATTCTTCCTTCAAAAAACGGGTCGTAGTTAGCATACGAGAGAGCTTTTCAAAGATATGCCTCTCCCATCCAATAAACTATGTGTGTAGTAAAAAAAATCCATATAAAATGTCTATGCAAATGTAGTTGGTGCACATTAAATATGTCGTAGTTTAGTGGCCTAACGCCATGTGTCACTCTGAGGTTGCTATTGCACTGTAAAAAAGCTCCGTAAAATTACAGCACAGTATTCAGTTGCTTTTTAAATCACAATGACGTATAAAGTTAGTTTTTGACAGCAAATTGATGTGAACATATACAGTTTTACTAAAAACTTTTTGTGTAGGGGAGAGTGTTGTACCTTGGGACACTGACAATTTCTAAGAATCTATTGGCAATATTCATACATTGTTTATTTCTAATAGTAGCCTTAACCAACAGACATCAGCATAATAAAATTTATCACTAGCATCATTGAATTGATGAAATGGTGACAAAAAATAATATTTCATTACCCCAAAGTAAATATTTTTCTCATTCTAATATAATTTTTTACCTTAGTACTTTTACAAAAAGTCAACTGCATTTTATTTTCTTCATAAAAGAGAAGATTTTAAAATATTTTGGTAATGAGAAAATAATGATAATGCATTTGGATTGGCCACTATCTTGCTTTTATTTAAACCATGTAGTGCGTTGTACCTTGGGACAGTATTAATAATTTGATTAAATTCTTAATAATTTGGATAAATAAAAATATCTTTATTATTTATTTTAAGTGCAATTCCCCAAAACATGTAAAATACAACTCAGCTTTGTTTTGGATATATTTTATAATGATTGAAATTTGAAAATATAATTCTGGCAACACCTGATAAATCTTTTTCCTTCCGTGTGATGAAATGTTCTAAAGAGCACATTTTCTGATGTATTTTGAAATAAAGTTTGTTTCCTGACCCAAATTAGTTCAAGTGTATGACTATTGACTGAATTATAAAGCATGTCCCAAGGTACAACATGATGTTGTACCTTGGGACAGTTTATCCTCTCTACTTTAAATGAGTGGCAATTTTTTAATTTCAAGCTGCCAGAATTAAAAAAAATATATTATAGAGGAATATATTGGTGTGTTGAAATGCTGCTTTGAAATTTTTATTTTGACAATAATTATCGAAGAAAAAAATTAAAATGTAAAAATTGTCCCAAGGTACAACACTCTCCCCTATACGTGAAAGAAATAACTGTCATAAGTATGTAAAATGTTGCATACATTACAGCACAGTACTCAGTTATTTTTTAATTACCAGTGATGTAATGTTGGTTTTGCTGCCTCGGTGGCTGAATGGTTAGTGTACTAGCCTTTGAAGCTGCTGAGGTCGGGTTCGAATCCCGGTCAGACATGGATGTTTGTGACTGTCAATAAATGTTGTTATTTTTCTATGTGTTATTCATTTCTTCGTGACTGTAACATTTCTTTCTGTGTCCCAATTGACGAAAGCTTATAAGCGGTTCTCTGAACAAGCACACAAGCTGGAATATATATGGGCATTTCCACGCGTGACTGACACTACATCAGAACGATTTAACCAATTTCGTTTGCATAGTTCACAATTATTTTATATTTATTTAAAAAAAATATTGTATGTCAGTATACCCCTTAGCATATAGTATTTTTAGCAATCAGTAAATTTTTTTAAAAGTTATTATTTAACTAAAAAATAATAAAAATGTCCTGATGTGACTGACACTACACGAAAGTTCTTAGATTTTTGGCTATCATGAAAATTCGAATTTCTTCTGATTGCGCAGTAATTCAGCATTCTACCACTGCTTATTTTTAGTATAAGGTTTCAGGCTAAATATATTAACTGCAAAAAAGTATTGAAATACCATAGGAAATAATTTATTAGCATTTTTGTGCGTGACTGACACTACATTCAATTCGTGACTGACACTACATTGTGAATTGTATCACAGATATGGAATTTTAAGCAATAATAACACAACATATGTAAATAATTTTGAGCATGGTAAGTTAAAAATTGCATAAATGGTAAAATTATGGTTAGATAAAGATACACAACGTCCCCTGAAGTAGGTTTCTGGTAATTTCTTAAGCTCTAATTTCTTCTGCAAAATGCAGCAAATCAACCCTATCAACATTCTAAAAGTGCTTATTTTGAGTATAAGGTTTAAAGCTGAATCATTTACTAGCAAAAAAGTATTGAAATGTCATAGGAAATAATTTATTAACACTTTTGTGCGTGACTTACATTACATTCAACTTGTGACACACTACATCATGTGAATTGTATCACAGAAATGGAAATTTTGGCAATAATAACAAAACGTATGTAAATAGTGTTGAACATGGTAAGTTAAAAATTGCGTACACGGTAAAAATATAGTTACAAAAAGTTACACAAGATCCCCTAAAGTTGGTTTCTGGTAGTTTCTTACTTCTTTATTCAATAGCATTTTCTGAAAAACCTTGACCCTGAAGCCACGCAAAAAGACTTTCCGACCATTGCAGATGTTTCAGTTTTACTGAATAAGCATCTTTACTAAACATTTGCCAACAAAATTTTAACGATAATTTAACTATAAAAAGAAATAAAGCTCTTTTTATAGCATCAAGTTCATTTTCAGAATTTTGTTGAGAGATATATTTCTTTTTACAACATTTAAATTTGTTTTATCCGCCTTGTAGTATTTTGGGGAATTTAATGAAACATTGGAAGTTGTTTTAAGTAGGTATTTGTTGAATTTGAAAAAAAAAACGGAGTAATTTTTGAGTGTCAGGGAATCGGAAGTATTTATCTTCTTTGATGAGCATATATCATTTAATCTACTTATTTTGCCCTTTACACATTTGTCAGAAATGTATAATAGTGATATGTTTGGGCAGATTTCTTATTAAAAGTGAAAAAATCTTTAGCAAAATTTGAGTCAAATTTGATAGAAAGTGTGACTACTTTTATCCCCTCCTCACTGTATCACGAAGTCTATCAATTGGTCCTTTACCATGACTGAAGGCAAAGATGACCATGACTTTTGGAAAAAATTACCATACAAGGTTGTCAAATGGTTGGAGGATTGCAATGGAGGTGAAATATTTTAATTGAAGTGTTGTCCGTAAAGTGGTTCTTGCTTTCATTTTCTTTAATTTTTTGTAATTTATCCCCTCCTAAAAACTTCCCCGTTGCTCTTTTTTTTTTCTTTTAGCTGTTGATATAGCCATCTTAAATCAAAATTATCAAAATATAAGAAATCTACAAAGATCATAGCTAATCTAAAACATCTAGATCAAAAGAAGTTGAGACTACATTGTGACTGACACTACAAAGCTAAAATGTGTTATAAATAGAGAAAATGCTTTTCATTTTAAAATTAAGAGGTGCGGAATTACACAGAGGTTACTAAAGTAAGAAAATATCGTAAAAAATTTGAAGTAAAGCCTTTTTTTTTTAAAGTTATAGAAACTTTTCCATCTTTTCGTGACTGACACTACAGTCAAAAAGGAGATTTTTATCTTCCTAATTAAATATCGTTTAGTTATAAATACCAATTAATAGTGTGTTTTTAAGGTAGTTCTGATAGTGTATTTTAATGATTTTATCAAAAAATCTGATAAAATGTGCTTCGTACGTTAAAATTCATTCGTTCAAAATGATGAAAAAACACGAGACCATGCTTTCAAAACAAAGCGGATATTTTGAAGCTGCTGTGTTGCCAAAGATCAAACAATAATAGTTGTTGATACAAAAATAATAAAATTCAAACCTTTCTAAAGCAAATATAAAAGTTGCAAGTGTAGAAAAAATATATATATTTTTTTGCAGTCGTGGTCTCTTCTGACGTGGAATTACCCATATGTATCATAGAATACCATACCAATGTTGGTTTTTGACAGCAAATTGATTTGAATATTTACAGTCGTACTACCAACTTTTGTGTATACGTGAAAGAAATAACTATTATTAGCATGTAAAAATTTGCATACGTACCCAATTTTTTTAAGTATTTTAATTTCGTGCATGTTTTTGCAGTCTTTTGTCAAAAAAATCAGTGAGGCTAGAAATTTTTTTTGACTGATTATGAATATAATAGTAACAAGTTAAACGACAAACATGTCTAAACATATGTAACATTAAGAACTTGGAAGAAATGTGTTTTTTTTTATTTTGTTTGGACCTATTAATATTTTGGCACGTCATAAAAATGTTACAAATCAGATTGTCTTTTTTTTTCGACTACTAATAAAATAATTTTTAAAAAATCTTTTCGTGTTAGCTATGTCCCCGAGTCATAAGAATGCAGTTTATCTTGGTGGTATTATTTTCTTAATCAGTCGATTTTTTTTATTAGCCTTATTGAATTTTTGACAACAAAAAGCTGCAAAAAAAGATGTATAAAATTACCATGTTTTTTTAAAAAAAAAACATTGGCTGTGTATGCAAAATGTTGCACGCCAAATAGAGTTATCAATTTCACATATACATAGAAATACTTCCAAAGTTGTTTACTATAGTGCATATTTTTAAAAAAGTGCTCCAAACGTGTTCGGATACCTGAAATAGAGAAAATGGGTGCATTCAATTACTCTCATTGAAACAAACATTTTGCCAGTACCACAAAATACATTTTACTCTAAAGAAAAATTCACATAGCTGGGTTATGGAAATGAACCATTACCTTGCATTGCAATATTACATTCTGACGGCATATTTGAAGATTTTGCAATGTGGGTGATTGGTTTAATCACCTGATGAACGAAATTATTGAATTATTTAGCGTTTAGTTACTAAAATTTAAACAAATAAAGATATGGATACTAAAAAGATATAATATAAAATAGCTTTTGCGCAGATACGCTAGTACAAAAATATCGGATGAGAAAGCTTTGATGCATATATGTACAAATCTTATACACAGACACCATCATATCTGAAACATTTGGCATGTTACCAGCATACAAAAAAGCTCTTGTCAAAATCATCTGCATGGCGGTGAAAGTAACTCCCCTTGAGTTATTCAAAGTATCAAAATATATAGCATACAAAAAAAAGCAAGTACATTTTAAAAATTCATACAATAGTATTATTCTAGGGGATTCCGAAATATTTCCTTTCAGTGATTTGTTACGATGACACTTCTGTATGACAAGATCCTTTGTGATCAATGATAAATCGTCGAAAAAAATGTTTTTTCTTTCAGTTTTTTCACTTCGATTCAGTGTCTCGCTACACTTTCATTAATTAGGAGCTCAAGAGATCGGAGTCAAGAGAGTGAATTTAATCGTCTGCAAAAATTTAATTGAAATGAAGTAAGATGTGGATAAGTTAGTCGCACAGTACGCGGAAAAGTGACCTATCCAGAAAAAGTAACTTAAAAAAAAAAAAATCGACTGAAATTTATTTTTTCAATGGATTTCATCATAGAAAATAAAACGGTCTCTTAATTTAATTCTAACTATTCTATCAATCGATTTAAGATATTCTCTAAGCCCTAGCTATTCAAATATGGAATTATGGAATAATTTAGGACTGATAACCTGAAAAGTCAAATTGTCTGATAGGTCACTTTTTCGCGCACGGTGCAACATCGTTGTCGTGTTATAGTCATGGCACTATTCCAGTTGTGTTTAATTATATTTAAGGCTGGGGGGAAATGGGTTCTTTTAATTATGTGTTTGTATTTGTTTGAGAAATACATTTAAGTATGAGTGAAAAATAAATTTTTTTTTGAAAGAGTGGCTTTGCAATTAATAATTTTGTTCCGTTACACAGCTATTATCATATAATTTTGTTCACGTTTAGAAATGTATTCTAATTCCATGTAGTGTCCTAGACCTGGTACTATGAATTCCGGGCAGGTAAGAAATACGAAAAAAGAATAATTAGGTGGTAAGTTACTAAAAATGTCATTATAAAAGCGAAAAATTGATATTTTTGATAGTATTGGAATTTTGTATTGTCTTATCATTTATTGATTGATTTCCATTTTTCTAAATGATTCGCATGCTAGGTGAGTACCTAACCGACTGAGCTCCCCAGTGCCAGTGCGATGACGAAAAGTTTTGCGTAACCGTTCCGAGTGCTGATAGAACCACTTAAAACCCTAAAAATATCAACAGAAGTAAACGAGTGGCTGCCAATAATTGTATCTACCTACCGAATAAATAAGACTGTTTAAAATGTGTATTTAGGGGCTGTGTGGCGCCCTGTGGTCAGAGCATCGATCTACGGAGATCGAATAATGGCCGCTGAAAACCCAGCGAGTATATGCGGAGTACGTGCAAGTTAAATCTGTCGGGTCCGAAAGTCCTGTGGGCGGTCATTGCGCAGTTTCCCCCGGTACAGATTCCTGGAGACTGTTTCCCTCCCCTTCAGGGACATGTCTAAAATGTGGAGGTGGCGCACGATAGATGGCAGCATCTGTCACGTATGTGTGTGTTTTGTGACCGTCTTACTTGACGAAGGTTTATAGGCTGGTCTCCGACCAAACACACAAGCCTGAAAACCAACCAGCGAACCGTGCATTTATTCCTTTCTTCGTTACATTATTTCAAATTTAAAATAAAATTAAACTGACTAATAATACAATAGTAATTCAAGGAAGTATCAAATAGCGAAATCATCGACGAGTGAACTACAACTCCTCTGCTTCTCTGCATACAATGTTTAACAATGGAATAATATGTTTTACAGAGCTACTATTCAGCTATTTGAAAAAATTTCGCTCGACAGTTTACGATAACAGACAAAAAGTTTTCCCGTGAAAGGCGGCGGAAAAATGTGCTTATCCAAATATTTTAGGATTTGTTTTTTTTATAAGCACATTTGAAGGCTTCAATGTATTTCGAAGATGATGGAACCTGAAACTGCGTAAACAATTCGTAAAAGTTTAAACTAGATTTTAATTAGGTATTATCTTGACAAAATAAGAAAAAGTTTCAATTCATTAATTATCTAGCCGTCTTAGGGATACATTCAACTCAATGATTCTTTGATTGCATTGTATAGTTATTGTTCCTAAACGAAAATAAACTTAGGCTTGTAGTTAATTAACAATGGCGATAGTGTGCAACTATTCAATTAGAAAACATTTAAAAAAATTTTGTAAGAATTTTAAGAATTTGATATTCTTAAACTATTTTAAGTTGCATCTCTTGTAGTTATATTTTTTTTATTTTGACCTTAATTAAGAACACATATTTAAAAGAAATGGACTGTCCACATTTTTTAAAATGAATAAACGATGTTTGTCATATAAAATTATAATATGTACGTTGTCTCTCCGAGCATAAAGTATATTCATAAAAAGTAGAATTTATTGATCTGTGGGTAAATCTGTATTTAAAAAAAGATGTATGTATGTAGGATTTTAATGGACATTTTTGATTGGCTTCAGTGACTAAAACAGTGAAGCGTTTAGCCTTATGACCTTGTGATTCCACAGAGAATGGGATCGAATACGGTCGTCAGTGCTTCAATTCTATGAACGGACTGAGCAACCAAATACTTAAAAGAGATAGGGGCTGATGAGTCCCAGTCAGTTAGGCACTCGCCTAGCATGCGAAAGGTAACAGGTTCGGGTCCGGGCAGTACATAATAAAATAATAGCCAACCTATAAACGGTCCGTGCAGCCAAAAATGTCCGACAAATATTACCCCGTGTAAGGGAGTACACATTTAATATCCTTCAAAGTCCTATGTCGCCTTTAACGGTTGCGTTAGGTGCCTATTCAGGTGTCGGCTCGTCACTTAACTGTATTTCTAAAATACGACGCCCGTCGCCAATAGCCCTCGTGTAGCTCTAGTGCGACCATAATTCAAACCTAACTAGATACTTTAAAAGAGATCTCTCAGTATAAAGAAGATTGGTGCACATTAATTATAATTTTATTATGACACAGCCTAAGAGCTCTTTTATTATCGTATCAAAAGACTTAGGTAAAATTTACAACCACGCCTTACCCAGGAATCAAGCCCAGATCGCCAGCTTATCCCTTACGTTAATTCGAAATTCTGAATTGGTCCACACTTCTACTCTGGAGATAGTGTAGTGATTGTACAGGGTGGTTAAAAAATAACGCTCCCTATTCGGAGTGGTCTGTAGCTTGAATGAATAATCCAAATGCCAAAATGCCAAATCCATCAAACATTGAGACACTTGCTATTCAAGAAGGGGGGAAAAGAATGGAATCATAAAAAAGACAGAATCCTAAAGAATAATCATAAAAAAGAATTATCATAAAAAACAAACTCGTCTTTTGACCAGAATCTAAATTACGAGGCGTCGTCGATTATATCCAATTACTGCCAACACAGCTAATTACGCCTCGTAATTTAGAACCCTGGTCAAGAGACGAGTTTCTTTATTACGAAAAAGAATGGAATTATAACACAGAAACTCGTCTCTTGACCAAGGTTATAATTACGGGGAGTAGCCAATTATGGCTAATTACGGCCAGCACATCCAATTACGACTCGTAATTTAGAACAATGGTCAAGAGACGAGTTTATTTTTTATGATTCCATTCTTTTTCCCCCTTCTTGATTAGTAAGTGTGTCAAAGCTTTTTGCATTTGGATTATTCATTCAAGCTACAGGCCACTCCGAATAGGGAGCGTTATTTTATAACCACCCTGTATGTTTCAGATGCTTAGTGTGGTACTTCGACACAAAGGGAGGAGCATTCGAGTTAATAGTGAGGAGAGAGACAGACTTCTTTCGAATATATGAAAGGTGTGTATCTTCTTGGGTGATTGTTAACATGGAAACGGTATCTACTGAGTGCCTAAGGAAATTACTTTAAACACTATCCTACTCTCTTTCTGTTTTTTCACATGAAAAATAAAATGAGTAAAGGTAGGGAGCTGCTTTGTAAAATAAAAAAAAGTGTTTTATGGTATCTAAAATTTTTTAAATGTATACAAGAATTAAAACTAAGTATTTTGGCATCACATTACAAATTCAAAACCATCTTCGCATACAACAGGAGGCCGTGGGGAGCTTAGTGGTTAAGGTCTCGGTCCCAGTCTCGTTCCTCGATCGAGTCCCGGTGCAACTGAAGACACATATGCGGAGTACGTGCTCGTTAAATCTGCGGGTTTAAAAATAATGTGAGCATTCATGGCACAGCTTTCCTCGGGTACAGATCTCTGAAGACTACTTCCCTCCCCTTCAGGGACATGTCTAAATTGCGGAAATGGCGATAGAAGGCAGCATCTGTCACTTATGTATGTGTGTTGTGCCTGTTTTACTTGTCGAAGGTTTATCAGCTGGTCTCTGACCAAGCACACAAGCCTGAAAATATATGTTTAACCAACCAACCAACCATAGAACAGCATAATCGACATTCGACGACTTTAGTCGTTGGCACGGTTCAGTAACGAAGAGAATTGTTCGCAAACCATGCTACTTAGAAGCCATGCTTTTTGGGAATTTTCTAAGTGTACGCATCTGACCAATACCACCTAGATTAGAAGGCCGAAGAACTAAGCAACACAACGTCACACTAGTAGACCAATTTCGATTTGTCGACCAATAACGTCGTATCTTAAGATGACGTCGCATCTTAATTCATCTTATCTTAAAAATGTATTCAAATACAAGATCCAGTCACGAATGATCATTGGTCAAAACCACAAAATCGGTCCACTAATATGACGTCAAGCACTTAGTTCGCCGGCCTTCTAATCTAGGTGGTATTGATCTGACACGGGTGGAAAAATCACAACTGCCACATAGAAATAGATGTCTTACATAATTTTGTAGCTCTACTCCCAGTCAGCATTGTTATGAATAGAAAGCGTCCAAACAAAATAAACCATGAAAAGTATTTGTATTACATTGAACATACGCGGTTCAGATCTTTGTTTTCTTAAACAGCTTTTATTCGAAACTTCTTTAAAAAGCATAAAGGGAGTTAATTAATTTAATTACTAACACTTTAAAGAAATTAATGTTGAAAACGCAGTTGTTCATTCTTTCCAAAACAAAATTGGAATATTGAAGATAATGCAACCTAATCATAATATAATTCAACAAAACTTTTGTTGAAAAATGCGGAACTAATTAATTAACATATCCATTAATTTAAGGACCGTTCTTATTTTCCTTTCATAGACTGCTGATTCAGAATTAATGGTCTTTATGATTCGACACTTTAGTCATTTGCAAGCCGGCGCCGACTTCATCATTCTTCAAACATAGCGAAAAGAAATATGTCAAATATTGATTCAATTTTCTGTGGCTGTTGAAAATTATGTTCAAAAAGATGTCCCTTTAGGGCTGTGGGAAGCCCTGTGGTGAGAGTCTCGATCTCCGGATCGAAAGGTCCCGCGATCGAGTCCTGGCCGCTGAAGACCCACCGAGTACATGCGAAGACGCGCTCGTTAAATATGTTGGGTCCGAAAGTCCTGAAAACGTTCATCCTGAGTTTCATACGGGTACAGATCCCTGGAGACTATTTCCCTCCTCCTCTTCAGGGACATGTCTAAATTGTGGAGGGGCGGGCGATAGATGGCAGCATCTGTCATGTATGTGTGTGTGCGTGTGAATGTGTTGTGTCTGTCTTGCTTGACGAAGGATTATAAGCGGATCTCTGACCAATCACACAAGCCTGAAAATATATGTATATTTTGTACCAACCAACCGACTAGATGTCCCTTTACGAGCCGTCCCGGCGGCGCAATGGTTAGGGTGCTAGCCTTCGGAGCTGCTGGGTTCGGGCTCAAATCCCGGTAAGGCATGGATGTTTGTGTTTGTCAATAAATGTTGTTATTTGTCTATGTGTTTGTGTTGTCCTTCTTTGTGAGTCTCCGTGGACTGTCTTCTCTGGCGAGCGGGGTAATGGGCTATAAAGCCTTTGCTCTTCCCTTCTAGAAGGCGCACTCACTGTCATTTGTCATTTGGTTGGTTGGTAGACATATATTTTCAGGCTTGTGTGCTTGGTCGCAAGAACCCGCTTATAAACCATCGTCAAGTAGGACAACACACACACAAACACATATGACAGATGTCATTTGTCATTTGTGTACCTTTACGGACGAAACGTTATAAATACAATGTGTTAAGACACATAAGCTAATTACGCGAAGATTTTGTTTTCTTCTAAAATTCGTACGGGGGCTGGTGAGCCTAGTCGGTTTTTCCTTCGCCTAGCATTCAGAAGGACCAAAGTTCGGATCAGGGCATCGCCAAAATAACTGCAGACCTATAAACGGCCCATGTGGCTGAAAATGTCCGACGAATAATACCCCGTGTGGAGAAAGTGCACGCTAAATATCCTTCAAAGTCCTAACGCTGCGTACGATGACACCCTTAACGTTTGCGTTGGGTGAATACTCAGGTGACGGCTTGTCACTTGACTGTTATTCTAAAATACGACACCCGTCGCCAATAGTTTTCGTGTAGCTATAGTGCGACGATAATTCAGATACATACAAAAGCTGATATGCCGATACTACGATTGAAGGTATTTTAGTTGTACAGATAATTAAATTGCTTGATTCGAATACAGTGTCTCTTGCAAGAAAAGGCGAACCGCTTATATCTCAATAGGTGACGGCTAGATCGTACGGTTATTCACATAGCAAAAGTAAAGGGTTGACGCCTACTCGGCATGGTGGATAGTACGTCTGAATTCCAACCAGGAGGTCCCGGTTTCGAATCCCGGTTGGTAAGCTCATGGTTGTTTGTCTTGCCAAAAAAATGTTATTTGTTTATGTGTTTTTCTTCGTCTTTTATGGTGTGTAAAAAGAACAACATCTTCGGAGGTTCTGCAACCCTCTTCCATAGTGTAGCCATATAGACACGAGAATTACGACAACAAAAAGTGTCGTAAAAGTGTTACATAGTTATACTACAAATACAAAAAGTAAGAAGTTGTAAAAATATGAGCAGCGTAACAAAAATATTTTAGCGCCACTAATGTACTGACTGAATTGGATCTTAAAAACCCTGAAATTAAACTAAAAAATTTCCATTTAAGTATGAAAACTAACTTAATTTTTTTTAGCAGACCATATAAGCTGTAAAATTCGTATTTTATATGGCCTTAACTTTCGAACTACTTAAAAAGGAATTTCGAAAATGCCTCTTTTTACAAACTATGCACTTTCTAAACTCATGTTTAATAACAAACCCCAAAATACTGAGTTTAACTACTCCCAATTCAAACCCTACAAAAATGGGATCAAATTCTAAAATTTTTGATTTTATCCAATGCAATAAAATACGGGCCGTTAAATCAGTCTCACTAAAATCCTATTAGAATAAAATTATTAAACAAACGATGCAAATTATCGGAACCCATATCCTTACTCATTATTACAAAAAAAAGTTTGTACAACGACATCCGTTAAACCCTTTTAAAAACACATAAAATGAAACAAATTGAACAAGCAAAACATCCGGGAACAAAAGTTATATCACAAACAACGCTAGAAATGACAGAGCAGAAGGAAATTGCAAAGGAAAGCCAAAAGCGGCAAGAAAAAAAGTCGCCAAGTCCACTAGTATCATCTTCGGCTGCCAAATGTCAAGGATTTTCATTTATTTGCGATTTATTTTTCAACTTTTGTCTTGCTTCCAAAAGTACTTCTTCCAAAAAGCGTTCTTTTTTAATTAAATGAAATCACTATTATCCTTTCTCGTGTTCTGTTTTTTTGAAGTGGAAAGAAAAATGGTGGACCACCACTGAAATAGAGGAGATAGATGCATTTGTTATTGAGATTTTTGTTGGTGTGCTCTTTTGGAAGAACTGTTTTATTTATTACGTTGCAAATATTTTCAAAAGAGGATGTATTTAGGTTGGTGGGGTAGGTAGATTCATGGTATTATCTAAGCGATCCTCGTTACCCATTTTGGAGGTCAAATTGCAATCAATATGAGGTCTCTGTGACTATTAAAGTATGCCAAGATTTAATTTTACCGAGCGAACCCAGCCATCATATTTTCCTTTTCCTTGCATTAAAAAAATTGTTTTAAACCTGTTTAAAACAATTATTTTAAACAAAATTTTTTAAACTCGTGACGGATGGGATCGAGTTTACTGGGACAGACGTGCTCGTTAAATCTATGGAGTCCTAAGTCCCGACGGCGTCAGCGTGCGATGTCGATCGAAGTTCCGTTGGGTGCCCGCTCGCATTGTGTGTTCTTCATAAACTATAATTTCTATCGAGGGAATTTATTCTAAAAGCTCTTTTATACTGAAGAATCATATTCATGATTAAATCAACGTTGTTAGAATTCTAATTATAATAAATATTTTGGGCCAAGTCAATTAAATTAATGGTCTGAACATTGGACAGCTTAGAAGTAGAATATTTTTTTGGTGATGGATTGGCAACACTGACTTCCTCTCATCTAGTGTGTAATGGTTTCCGGCTGCCGATTTCTAGCCTCCATTAGGAGCTCTAACACATCCAATAACGCCTCGTAATTTAGAACCCTGGTCAAGTGACGAGGTCGACACCTGAGCGAGCACCCAACGGAACTTCGAGCGACATCGTACGCTGACGCAGTCGGGACTTTGGACTCCACATATCTAACGAGCACGTCTGTCCCATTGTACTCGGGCCCATCCCTCACGAGTTTAAAACAATTTGTTTAAAATAATTGTTTTAAACATGTTTAAAACATAGTAATGGAAAACATGTCGGCCACGGACGGGCTTCCTCTCATCTAGTAGGAAGCTATCTGACATAGAGTTGGTTGCCCTGGTCATTATGCCCTGGTGTTTATTCACTGGCGAACGCAGCGCCTTAAACGTTCATTCGCCGCCTCGGTGGCTGAATGGTTAGTTTACTAGCGTTTGGAGCTGCTGAGGTCGGGTTCGAATCCCGGTCAGGCATGGATGTTTGTGACAGTCAATAAATGTTGTTATTTGTCTATGTGTTATTCATTTCTTTGTGACTGTAAAATTTCTTTCCGTGTCCGTCCCACTTGACGAAAGCTTATAAGCGGTCCTCTGAACAAGCACACAAGCTGGAATATATATGTATCATACCATACCATACCATACGTTCATTCACTGGTTAGTCTACCCCAATAAACCAAAATTTTAAAAATCGAGGAATTTTAAACAGCAAAAACGCTTCTGATAACTTGGTAGAACAGGTGCGACTGAAAACTAAATGACATTTTCTTTAATATCTCTAATCTACAGTTTAATTTCTGTTTTTCGTTCGATAGTGTTTCTTGGATATCTGTTATGTGCTTCTTCAGAAGAAATTACACGTGGATGCGATTCAATGAAAGATCCCAAAAACGATTGTACATGAAGTCGCATATTGTTTGCTGAAAACTCTCACAGTTCAAAGATAATTAACTCTTTCAGTCCCAGTGATGCCATTTGGCATCATCACTTTCAATATTTTTTTCAAAATGTTTATGTCCCATTATGACATCCAAACACACATCATTCGATTCTTCATACTTTGTTCTATCAGACAATATTTTACATTAATCTCAATAGAAGTCAGAACTACTATTTTTTTTTTTAGAAAATAGTCAACCAGCGTTTCTCCTGATTTTTTATAAGTTCACCTCAGTTCCACATATTTAAAACACAATTTAAACTATTTCGGTTAAAATAATTACTAATTTTTTTTTATTAATATGGTCAGATACCTTAAAATATATAACTCGAAGTGTTTTTAGGTAATATATATATTTTTATTTTGTTGTTTTCCACAGTTAAAAAAAATTGTAGCATTGTTTCAAAAACCATATAAATTATTTTAATGAATTTTTTTTTCTTATGGAATTCGTATATTTGACCTAAAATAAGCTTATTTTGTGAATATCAGATGTTTCTGTAGTGTAGTAAATTTTTGGGACTGAAAGGGTTAAAATAAAATTGTTCTGTTAGGCTAGGCTTTGTATTATCCTCGCACGGGAGCAACACGAGGGCTATTGGCGACGGGCGTCGTATTTTAAAGTTGTTCTGTAAAAGTTTATGGAACTAATTCGAAAACACAAGTAACTTAAAGTAGCCGTATAACATGAAATGTGACATTTAGTCAAGTTTCTCTCTTTTTTTTCGAAATTCATTGACTTCATATATCCACAAAAACTTTGTTTCTAGCGTATATAGAAAAAAGTCAGCGGGTGATAAGCAATGTTTGATTTAAAATTTACCTGATCAATTAGTGCTTCAGTAAAACCGACATTAAATTTGCAGTATACAAATGTTCTACTAGAAAAAGGATAAACAGTTCTCATTTTCGAGAATCGAATAAAAAAAGTTGTTTCACACTCAATAAACAAATTTATTTGTTACTTCAAGATATAAATTTATTATTTCTATTATTTTAGCTTCAGTTAGAGTGTAATTTTAATTATTTTTTCCTTCGATTTTGACGTAACAGGGCGCTCGAATATCATGGTCAAAGGAGCAACTAATTAGAGCAGGCGAAATTTCGGCGCCAGCAGCGTTGTTTACACAGTTTCCTCCGCGTAGTACATTTCTCTGCTGCAAACTTAAGGTCGATTTTTGTAGTTTAAATGATTAGAAAAATATATATTTATTGCAGATAAAACGTTAAATACGGTCTGGATATTATATTTGAAGAGTACACGGGAAAAACCGATTGATTTTTAAGAGAAGTTTCCCTAGCAGGCCACTTTGGCGATGATAGCGAGTGATCGCCCAAACTTGTGTAAGGAAACCAGTTCCTACCATAGATATCATAGTTAAAGTAATATAGTTGCTGATCACGTGACCTCCGATGCTATCGACGGGACGCGCAAGCAATGAAGTCTGTGTTGTAGGTCACGTGATATGCCGATGTAGTACTATCTATGTGGTTCCTAGCTACCAAGTTCAGGGGATTGGCGATCCCGACGCTTGGAAGAAGCGAAGAAGAAGGAGAGAAACCGGTTTTATGCCGCCAAGCGGGCAGTTGCGGCAGTCCGCCTAATAAATCAGTCGCTTCTTCCCGTGTACTCTTCATTTGTATGCTTATCGACGCGCATTAAAAGAGTATGATGTGATTATTAAAAAATAAATTAATTTCTTAAAATTAATATCTAATTTACATAAAGTTGTTTATCTCAAGGGTTTTTATGATTTTAATTGAGGCAAAACACATTTTCACCAAACATATTGATTCAAATTGTTTAATTTTTTTAGTATGTATTCAGAAATTAAATGAAAGTTTTGTTCAAAGTTTTATCTCGTAATCATTTGATTTTTTTCTATATTTGAAATTGAAATATATCTATATTAATCAGATTATCTTCATTTTTTTTTACTTTTAATGCTTACTAGAACATCTAAATTTTTATGACATATATAGATGAGATTGATTCACGAACAAACACATTTATTTGGTTTTAATATCCAATTTTCCGAAATTAAATATCTCAGTAAATCGTTTTCTTGATCTTGTTTTTATCAAAGGTGATTTCTAGACAAAATTTGATAATTATTATTAAAAATAGTAATGTTGTTTTTTTTCGCACTTTACAATTTTTCAATTTATAAGTTTATCAGAAAAGTCATAAGTAGTTTATCTTATCCATTTTAAAGAAAATATTCCTTCAATGGGCAGTAAATTGATTTCAAAAAATTATAAAATACATCAGGAAATTGTTTAGTTATCGTGTTTTTGTCAAATATCGTTTTGGGCAAATTTAAATTTAAACCCATTAAAAAACTAATTTTTTTTCTCGATTTAACAACTTTTCAACTTAAAAGGATATCATAAAAGCTATAAGAATTTTGTTTTACTCATTTAAAAAAAACGGTCTTTCTAAGGCCTTAGGGTATCTTATCTATTATAGAAATATAGGTTTATAATTTATATTTGATAAAATAACAAATAAATTCGGTTTATTATATATAAAAATAACTTAAATATTCCTCATGTTTGAAATGCATAATCGTATTGAAGTAATTTTTAATAAAAAGGAACTGTACTGTTGAATTCGAAAACAAATAGCAACAATTAAAAAATAAAGAATTTTAGTCGGCTAAAACTAAGAACTTCTGTTAATTCTACAAAAAAAAAAAAAACTTTTTGTAAAACGGTTCTGAAAAATAACATAATCTTGTGAAATTTTATAAGGTAACTTCACCGTTGCACTATTCCTATACGAGGAAGGAAACATTGCCAAAATATTTTATCAAACATCATTAACGATTTTTTAAGTTAAAAAAATCCCTAGTGTAATTCGGGGCCCGGGTGGCCGTGTGGTTTGGACTATTTCACTAGCAGTCTGCGCTCTGTAACGGGTACGGTCTCAATTCCCGCCTTTGCTGTAGGTGTATTTTCGTCCTCTGTGACAGTAAAAATTATTTCTATGTCTGTCTTGCTTGACGAAGGCTTCATTAGCGGGTCTCTGATCAAACACACAAGCCGTAGTATATGTGTACTCACCCCTACCCTACACTCTTAAAACAAACGAGCGATTTTAAATCAGTCTGAGTAAATTTTCACGCCTTTCGGTATCGAAAATGCACTTGCCCTATAGGAGTGGATTTCACTCTTTTGTTTTGTTAAACCTCCAACAATCTTAACTACAAACGAGCGACTTTAAGGCGATTAGGAGAGATTTAGGGCAATTACGAACAATTTAGAATTTAAATTCACTACTTTCCAGCGTCGAAAATGCACTTCTCCTTTAGGAGTGGATTTCACTCTTTTGTTTTAAGAGTCTAGTATAAGATTAGAAATAAATTTTAAAAGAGTTATTACTTTGACAAGAATTTAGGATTTAATAAATAGAATGAATTATCTTCAATTTTAATTAAACTTTTTCACCTGAAAGATTTGAAAAAATTGCTAAAATTTATAAGCAACAAAACTTTTTTAAGCTGCCTGTCTTAAGTTCTAAGTAGGAGTTGCTAAAAAACTATTTGGAAAAAAAGTTAAGTTTACTAACTACTACCTATTTCAGGGAAAGACAGAATGAGAAAATCTCCCCGATGACCTGACGATAAAATAAAAATATAGCACGTCTCCTACAGATAAAAATAAAAGAATTATATGAAAAAAAAAAAAAAAAAAAATTCGCAAAAAATTGAATATAATTAAATATATTTACATTAATCAATACTTCAGATTTTTTTTTGTTGCTCGTTAGAATTTTATCTTAATAATAGTCATAAGATTTCGATAGTGCTGTAAAATAATCAATAATGTGATGAAAAAATGGCTGCAATTACAACAAGGTACTTTAAAACATCTGCTTAATAAATTTCATATTCAAATGAGTTTTTGCTTGCTCTAGTGTAGTTTAACTACTTTTTTTAAGTTTTATACTAATGAGGTTAATATTAGAATTTTATTATAACTTTTTTTCAACTGATTTCATGCGGTTTAAAGTAATCAGTATTAAATATCCTCACCTAAAAATTTCTCTATAATTAAATTACAATTTCACAGAAATGGTTGTAAATAATTTTGGAAAACTTCCCTTGACGTTTTTCTGGTGAAGG